>CM035093.1:39736924-40079383 GCA_020205505.1 Panax japonicus | reverse complement strand
AAGAAAAATTAGAGAAGACGAGGTACGCAGACCCCATTTAATAAAACCCATACATCCATGCATCCAACTAAAATAAAATCCAATCACATTGGTCAATAGTCCATAATCAATCCCATTTATCATCATACATATCACTATATGCATCAATAAATAACATTCATCTCATGAATAATAAACATTCAATATATATATTGATATCATTTAATGGGCAAATTTAGTTAGTATAAAATCTAATTTTGAATCAAAATAAACTCCTTTATTTTAATCCAAATTTAAATCAAAATAAAACTATTTTATTTTAATTTATCCAATTTTGAATAAAATAAACTATTTTATTTTAATCAAAATCTTTAATCAAAATAAACTCCTTTATTTTAATTAATTATGGAATCCAATTCCATGTAAAAAAAATAAAATTTCTTTATTAAAGGAAACACGGATTCTCTTTCCTATTCACAAATAAACTCCTTTATTTTGAATAATATGAAATCTTATTTCATATCTAAATAAACTCCTTTATTTAAGGAAAGACTGATTCTTTTTCCTATTCACAAATAAACTCTTTTATTTTGAATAATATGAAATCATATTTCATATCTAAATAAACTCCTTTATTTAAGGAAATATGGAATCCAATTTCAACTCTAATTAGTTATCATGGAATCCAATTCCAACTCTAATTAGTTAGCATGAAATCTAATTTTAAAATTAAAATAAATTCTTTTATTTTAATATTAAAATAAACTTTTTATTTTAAGATTAAAATAAACTTTTATTTTAATTATAAAATAATTAAAGTTTTATATATAACGTTAATAAATATTATATATATATAACAATTATATATATATAACTTATATTAAGTACTTTATGAATCCTGTAACTCTTTAAAAAACAAAATTTCCAAGTGGGAAGAAAAACATGTTAACCATTAACATATACTGATCATGGGCCACATTAATCCAGCATGTCAATAATCATGATACTAAATATTTATCTCAAGGAGTCTCCTGCTGCTTCATCCACCAACATAAATATGTATAACAGGCTTTCGGGAAAAAAAAAATTCGGCCCTTCCTTGTTTTTTTTTTTTTATTTACGTGGGTCACCACGTGAAAAAGTATAATTGAATGCCTGTATACTCCTTTAATCATAAGTCACGTGAATGACTTGTAAGGTAATCATATTACCATTCTTATCAATAACCGCAGCAGCCTTTGAAAAAAAAAAAATTCACTGGTTAACAATTGTCCACGTGACTCATGATTTCGCAGCAAGAAAAGGATCTAGACATATATGACACAAACCAAGAGGAAATCCTTTGGTTAAAAATCTGTCCAATTGAGCTTCTTAAGATAACAGCTGTTACAACACGCGAAACATGGAATTTCAAACAGCAAGTATCACGAATTGATAACCGCCATTCCTTTTTTTTTTTTTTATATTTTATACAATAAAATTATGCTCAATTAAATTGTTCTAAACACATATCAATATACATATCAAATTAGAACAATTAATAATTCGCATAAAGGTTTGGCTCAGATGCCACTGTTAGGTTTGTAGTATTCATGAACGCAATCAAATTGCATAAAATTAGCGAAAACGTGTAAAAATCAGAGTTTTAAAAATTTTACAAACCATAAACCCAGATCACCCTTTATGCGCAATTATTAATTAAACGAAAAGATAAAGAATAAAATCATACCCTTGAAGATTCGAGCTTCCTCAGGTACAAGTTCACCTCCAATCCTTTTCGCGTTCAACTTGAATCCACCGGGTTTGGTCCCTTCCTTTGATCAACGTTAGCCACCCAAGTGTTTGGCCTCTAGAGGTGATCCACCAAGGAAGAAGAAGAATTCAAGAAGATGGGTTGTTGGCTAAACCCTAGTTTTTCTATCTCTATAGAAAAAGGCGTACTCTCCCAACTATTGGAATTACGTATTCTAATAATACGTCAACCTCTCACTCACCCATAATAAGACTCCTCTTATTTATAAATGTGGGCAACCCATCCTTAACAATTAAGGAATTGGGTTTTATTTTAATTAATTAAACTCTTTTAATTAATTAGGCTCCTAATCTTATTAGGAATAATTAATTAACCTTTTAATTAATTAAGCTCCCTAATCTTATTAGGAATAATTAATTAAACTCTTTTAATTAATTTGCCTCCTAATCCTATTAGGATATTTGAGAGTACTTTTATTAATTAATTCCTAAACTCCTTTAGGAATTAAATAATAATAATAGTAATAATAATAATAAGACTCCTCTTATTAATTTATATTTAATATTTCTAAAATATTAAATAATAAATATTAAGCTATTTAATTTATTCTATCACCATAGATTAAATTAAATATACTTAACTTATTATTACGATTATGCCATTAACTTCTTAAATAATTATTCTTCCTTTTATGGTGTGACCCTTTAGGTTCTCCGTATTAAACCGGTTGTGAATAAATTAATTAGAACAATTCTAATCTTATTTAAATAAATAAATTAAACTATTAATTTATTTAAATAAATAATATTTATTCTACAATAGGGATAAGCCTCCCTAGCGATCAACGACTTTCCAGATAATATAGATTTCAACATTAATCATAAAAGAACCTTTGAGTAAATAGTTACCGTACAATTCAATCCTTCCACCATACAATGTCCCAATTAAATATAAGACATAGAATTACTGTCAAGTCTTATTTTATTTAATTATATGTATTTCGATCCTTAAATGCACAACTCCAAATAATGCAAATTAGAAACTCTTTTCTAATTTCATTCTGCCTTGGCCAAGGACTACTGAGTTGTCATTTATCGAATCACATAGGACATTTCTCTTCTTTTACTAGAAGTGGTAGATTCTTTATTGATCATACATTATCTCCATGTACAACTTATTATACTCAAGCATACCCTTTGATATACCCTAAGGGTCTTAAGGAATAAGTCAAAGTATAACTCATCATACACAAGATACTATGATGATCTCAAGTCCAAGGATCACTTGTACTACTATCACTACAGGAATTCCTATTGACATGCAAGTAAAACTCCATTAGGTATTCCTTAGCGAGTCACGTTCAGTGAACTTATTCTCTAATAAGCACCTACATACTTGCTTTAGTGTCTCCACACAAATGATCATGAGATCAATCATCCTCATCCAATGAGCAAGCAACGTATGTACCAATCTATCCGGATTCACTAATCCCCAATTTAGTAATCCAACGATTGGGAACTATTTTAGTTTTAAGCTTTCTAAGAATTTAGATCTCATTAGAATGATCATCATCATTATTCTAAAAGCATTGCTTAAAACTATGGGTTTATCACATATTATAAAACAGCATTATGTAGATAATTAAAAGCCTTTAATAAATTAATACTTTTTATTAATAAATTAATAAGATTGTTTACAAAGCATATGCTTTATCATCAAACATGATTGGCTTGTGTGCATACTACTTTCAGTTATGAGATTTGGAAAGAGAGGAAAGCTCAATCCTCGATTCATTGGCCCATTTTTAATCCTCGAACGAGTAGGAACTGTGGCGTATAGACTCGCTTTACCGCCAAGTATGTCTCGTGTTCATAATGTTTTTCACATATCCATATTAAGTAAATATGTGGAAGATCCGAACCACATTATTAAGTTAGAACCGGACGAAATAGCGGAAGATTTAACGTATGAAGAGGTTCATGTTCAAATCTTGGATAAGAAGGAACATATTCTACGCTCCAAGGTTATACCTCAAGTCAAAGTTTTGTGGAGAAACCACGATGTTGAGGAAATGACCTGAGAGTTAGAATCTGAAATAAAATCAAGGTATCCTTACCTCTTCGACATACCAGGTACGTACCCTAATTTCGACGTCGAAATTTCATAAGAAGGGGAGATTGTAAGACCCCAATTTTATTTTCTTTTTTGATAAAGATGATTTTTCTATAAATATCATTTTTAAATATTATGGAATGAATTTAATATAATATTATAGTTGTGGGTAATATTTATAAATTTTGCAAAGTACGTAAGTTGTTATATAATATTCGATTGGTCGGGAAATATTCATTTTAACAGGGAATATTCGTACAACGGCACAATCATTGGTGGATCCCACAATAGAATTATTGTCGGATTAAGAAAACGATAAAAATATCTTTTTATGAAAATAACGGCAGAAGTTTTACTGTTAACTGTTGAAACACCCGGTGTTAAAAGTACAGTAATACGCGTGGTTGCATAGTAGCACATGGTATTGATTATTGATGCTTACGTGAGAAGTCACTCAGTTTTGTTCAATTATTACTATAGTAATTGTTACATAATATCTCACGTTATTTGATTCAATTATTGTCGATATTTTATATATTATTAAATCAATAATTGAGATAACAAAGTTATTAATATTATTATTTACAATATTAACGATGTCTAGAAGTTCTGCCAATGAGAGGTTTGGTCACCTAATTACCCGCCAATAGGGAGAAACCCTTATTGGAAATCCCCCACTTTCCTGGGAACGACCTGGTCGATTAATATTATGAATTATAATAAAGGTGATAAATGTAGTTAAAATTATTAAGGTGATTTTTTTTATGAAGTTTTGATTATTTTATGGACCCTCCATTTATCTATTTTTCAAAATAATCAGTAGAAAGTTATTCAGTATATATATTATATGGTAGGACCCACCTGTGATGATGACATGTTGGTGGGAGGGGAACACGTGGGGCCCACATGTAGAAGAAAAAATGAAAGGGGTTTGGATTTTTGAATTTACGAGTGGTTGATTGTTTTTTTTAAACATGTGTGGTTTATATATATATATATATATATATATATATATATATATATATATATATATATATATATATATATTATAATTTCTTGCTTTGTTCTTATTGGTTGGAGGTTTGAAAATTGGCATCCAGGGTTATCAAAGTTTTCATCCGTGATTTGCATAATTGTTGAGTCCGTGAGAAAAATCCTTACACAATGCTTTTCCATTCTCCTATAAATAGAAGCTCATTCCTTCATTATTTCTTACGAATTCACTGAAACTCTAGAGAGAGAAACTATAGAGAGAAAGAAGAAAAGTATTCCGCTACTTCACTACTCCTATATCCATTTTCTTCTAAGGTAAGGGGTATTATTTCTTTCGTATTCATGAAGAGAACTTTTGTTATTCCATTCTTTATTATTCTGTTAGAATAACCTGTATACGCGGGCTACCCTATACTTGGTGAAATTCTTTTGTTATTCCATTCTTTATCATTATGTTGGAATAACCTGTCTATGCGAAGTACCACATACATGGTGAAATTATTCTGTTATTCCATTCTTTATTATTCTGTTAGAACATCATGTCTATGCGTATGCATGACCTGGTTTCGTTATTTATTATTCTGTTGAAATATCATGTTGGTGCGAATTTCGCTTGACCTGGTTCCATTATTTATTATTCTATTAGAATAACCTGTCTGTGTGGTCTATCGCATGTCTGGTGATTTCTTTTATTATTCCATTCTTTATTATACTCAGTTGGTTAAAGTTTTGACTTCTATACTCCATGAAATTAGTGGAATATCCTTGATATTTGCGCTTCATCAAGTATCTTTTCATGGAAATATTCTTCTGAGCATTCTTGAATTTTACTCTACAAAGAAGTATTATGTTGACAATTTGGACGTTATTGGTTCCTGGATAAAATAATTCTTGAACTTGTTTTATTAAATTCTTATATCATTATCATCATCCTCGTGTTTATATTATGTTGAAAGTCATCTGTGGCCTGTAGTGCATAGATGGACTTGGTATGATTATGACTAGGGATTATTCGGTGTAATCATGACCGTAATGTTACAAATGATGTGGAAAAAGTCCTCATTGGCCCGTAGTGCATTGATGGACAGTTGTTGGCATGATCATGACCATCGATGAATACATGAATATCCTTGGCCGTAGTGCATTGATAATTTGTAGTTGTGATACTATTGAACATCCTTAGCCGTAGTGCAGGGATGATATGGATTATTTATTAAGCTGAATCTCAGTGATAAAAGTGATGAAAAACTTTTTAAATTATAAAAGATAGTAGATTTTATTCTCTACTTGACTCTTTTAATGGATTGCTTGTTCCGATGCAGTTAAACTTTATGTTTGTTATATTTTATCAGTTTAGCATTGTTGAAGGCTAATGATAATTTATTCTGCATTATCTTAGTCATAATATTTCTTACTGGGCTAGTTGAGCTCACCCTTTCTTTCACTGTTCTCTTCAGGAAATGAGAACGTAGTCGGGACTAGTCGGGGAACGGAGTGACGGTCCAAAAGATATTATTAGTAGTCCTCACTATTCTGTTAAATAGTGTGAAGATAAATGTAATGAGGACTCTTTTGAGTGTGGATATTGTCTAGATGACAATATTCTTATTAAAACTCTCAGTTTACGTTTTGTCGTATTTTACACGACGGCTGTATTATTAAGTTGTATTTGAATTTTGTACCATGTATTTGGCAACTGAAGATGGGTGATGTATACCTATTTTGGGGACGTCACAGTTGGTATCAAATCTTAAGGATATGATCCCTGGCTGAGATGTGAGATAAGAACTAGGAGGAGAAAGACAGGGAATTCTTTCGCTAGTATAACCTACCTAAGTTTATTTGGTATTTAAATTGGTCAGTCAGAGTATTGGGATAATATGTGATATGTTAGTTAACTCTTGTTTTGTAGCAGTATTTGAAAATGACATCCGAGAATGTTGAGAACATCAATGGAGCACAGGAGACCGTTGAGTCTCCACAGATCAATAATCAGGATAATGTGCATCAGGAAGGCGATAATCCTCAGGCAAACAACAACTTTGACTAGATGATGAATGATGGAATGTTTAGAGGCTTTATACAATTCATGCAACATCAGGCAAGAGCGACTCCTGTACAAAATGCAGGTGGAAACACTGGCAACTCTCGGACGGTCACTGTTAAGCAGTTCAAGGAGCTGGGACCACTGGAATTTTTTGGAGAGCCAAAACCATTTAAGGTAGAGACGTGGATAAAGCAGATCAACAAGATATTTGATGTCTTTGGATGCTCCGAGCGACCTTCATGTTGCTGGCGGAGGCAGATTACTGGTAGGAATCTTTAAAGCGTACTCAACCTACGGCACTGAAGATGTCTTGGGAGAAGTTTTAAGAACTGTTCAACGACAAGTACTTTCCCGAAAGTATTCGTCACATGAAAGAGGTAGATTTCATCAAGCTGGAGTAAAACAACATGACCGTGTCGCAGTACGAAGCCAAGTTTGTCGAGATGTCCCGATTTACGTCTCATTTGGTTGATAATGAGGAGAGAATGACGCGAATGTTTCTAAGAGGTTTGAAACCAGAGATACGTCAATATTTTATCTCTTATAAATTGTGTTTGCATTCAAATGTTGTTAATAGGGCTCAGTTATTGGAGCACGATAATGAGTCAACCCAACTAAAAGAGAGCAGCCGGTAAAATGACAATACCAGTGATAATAGTCATCGAAGCGGTGACAATAAACGTGGAGGGAATCAAGATGACAGAAATGGTAACCACTTCGGTGGTAATCATGGCCAAAACAATAAGAATGGACATTTCAAGAAGAGGAGATTCAACAATGATGGAAAGACGTCAACATCAGCACCTGTCGTTAAGGAAGGAGAACGACCACCTATCATATGCTTCAAATGTGGAAGAGATGGACACATCAGTCCAAACTGCGCAATGCCATCCAAAGCATGTTACAATTGTGGAAGAGAAAGTCACCTGGCCCGATTTTGTCGTGCACCTAAGACAAGTCCACTGGAATGGAGGCATCAAAGGCCGTCCCAGATAAGACAAAATTGGTAGTTCAAGGGAGAGCATTTGTCGTGACCTCCTAGAAAGAAAGGAACCCAAACGAGGTCATCACGGGTAAGCTTATCATAAACTCTAGCGAAGTATATACCTTATTTGATACCGGTTCTACCCATTCTTTTATTTCTCCTACTTCCGCTCAACATTTAAATTTGACTCCAGAGAAATTGGACTTTGACTTGTCTGTTGAAACTCTATTGGGAGAAACCTTCATTACATCCACTGTTTAAATGTCTTGTTTAGTTCAAATCGGTACCCTCACATTACATGTCGATCTTATTTCATTGAAAATACTTGCATTTGAGGTAATTCTAGGGATTGATTGGTTAACTACTCATCATGCAAAAATTGATTGTTTTCGTAAGGTTGTTAGCTTTCATATTCCTAACCAACCTATTATGTGAATTCAAGCAACCAAACCATTAAAATCAATCACTGTCATCTCAAGCCATAAAGCTATTTGTTTATTAAAAAAATGGATGTCAAGCTTTCTTAGCTAATGTCACGGATCTAAACAAAAATATGTCAGTTTTGAATGATATTTCTATTGTAAATAAATTTCCTGACGTATTCCCTGAAAAACTTCATGGCCTACCCCCAGAGCGTGAAATTGAATTTTGTATCGACCTTGAACCCGGTACAAAACCCATTTCCAAAGCCCCATATCGAATGGCTCCTATTGAACTTCAGGTGTTAAAGACCCTACTTCAAGAATTATTAGACATTGGCTTTATTCGTCCTAGTACTTCTCCTTGGGGTGCTCCTGTTTCTATTCATGAAAAAGAAAGATGGGAGTATGCGACTTTGTATTGATTATCGGGAGTTGAATCATGTCACCATCAAAAATAGGTACTAATTGCCACATATTGATGACCTGTTTGACCAATTACAAGGAGCCAAATTCTTTTCAAAGATTGATCTTCATTCTGGATATCACCAATTGAAGATTAGAACCGATGACATTCCAAAGACGGCTTTCAAAACTCGGTACGGGCATTATGAATTCCTAGTCATGTCTTTTGGATTGACTAATGCTCTTGCTTCCTTCATGGATATGATGAACCGAGTATTCAAGGAATATTTGGATCACTTTGTGGTCGTCTTTATTGATGACATCCTAATATATTCTAAAAGCCATGAAAATCATGAGCAACACTTGAGGCTAATACTCCAAAAGCTTCGTGAAAACAAGCTTTATGCCAAGTTAAAGAAATGCAAGTTCTGGCTTGAGGAAGTAGCATTCCTTGGGCACGTGGTATCAAGTCATGGAATATCTGTTAACCCGACAAAGATTGAAGCTATTCAAACTTGGGAATAACCTAAATCAGTGACCGAAGTACGTAGCTTTCTCGGCTTAGCTGGTTATTATCGGAGATTCATAGAAGGGTTTTCTCGAATCGCTACTCCATTAACTTAGCTGACTCGGAAGGATACAAAATTCGGTTAGAGTGAGGAATGCGGGAAGAGTTTTCAAGAACTCAAGAGCAGACTCATTTCAGCACCTGTTCTGACAATACCATCTGGCTTAGAGGGATTTGTCATCTACAGTGATGCTTCGGGCAAAAGGTTAGGATGTGTTCTCATGCAACATGGGAAAGTCATAGCCTATGCCTCTCGACAACTCAGAGAATATGAGAGAAATTATCCTACTCATGATCTAGAGTTGGCAGCAGTCGTTTTTGCACTAAAGATTTGGAGGCATTACTTGTATGGGGAGAAAGTGGAGATCTTTACGGATCATAAAAACCTCAAATATTTCTTCACTAAAAAGGAAATCAACATGCGACAGTGATGTTGGCTTGAACTGTTGAAAGACTATGATCATACCATCTAATACCATCCTGGAAAAGCGAACGTGGTAGCTGACGCATTTAGTAGAAGATCATATGCGGGTACGAGTGCGATATTTTCAACTTAAAGGCCCATTTTGTATGACTTGCAAAGGATGGAGATAGAGATAAAGAATCCAGGGACCCACGTGATGATGTCGAATTTACGAGTAGAACCGACTTTAATCAATAAAGTTAAAGCTGCTCAAGCTACAGACCTAGAACTGATGCGTATGAGGAAGAAAGTACAAGAAGGTGCTATACGGGAAGTAAGAATCGATGAAGGAATACTTCGAGACAACTCTAGACTTTGTGTTCTTAATGACCCTGATTTAAAGTATAAAATCATGGTGGAGGCGCACAACATACCGTTTGCAATCCATCCTGGGAGTACCAAAATGTATCGTGATCTTTGTCATACATTTTGGTGGAGCAATATGAAGAGAGAGATAGCGCTATTTATCTCAAGGTGTATAACTTGTCAACGAGTCAAGGTGGAGCATCAAGTACCAAAAGGTCCATTGCAACCACTTGAAATTCCAGAATTGAAGTGGGACATTACCATGGATTTTGTTACTGGTCTTCCCAAGCTTTCTCAAGGCATAGATGTGATTTGGGTCATTGTTGATAGATTGACCAAGTCTTCTCATTTCTTACCGATAAGAAAAACTTATACACTTGATGTAACGCCCCCAAAATAGGTATACATCACCTATTCTGAGTCACCAAATACGTGGTACAGAATACAAATACAATCCTAAATATAAAACATGAGCTATGAGTTTTAATACAAATATTGTCTTCTAGACAGTATTTAAACTCAAAATAAGTCCTCAATACATTTATTAACACACTATTTCATAGAATAATGAGGACTACTAATACTATCATCTGGACCGTCACTCCATTCCCCGACTAGTCCCGGCTACGTTCTCATTTCCTGAAGAGAATAGTGAAAGAAAGGGGTGGGCTCAACTAGCCCAGTAAGAAATATTATGACTAAGATAATGTAGAATAAATTATCATTAGTTTTCAACAATATTAAACTGATAAAATATAACAAACATCAAGTTTAACTGCAGCGGAACAAGCAGTCCATTAAAAGAGTTAAGAAGAGTATAAAATCTACTATCTTTTATGATTTAAGAAGATTTTTTTATCACTTTTATCGCTGAGACTCAACTTAATAAATAATCCACATCATCCCTGCACTACGGCCAAGGAAATTCATTAGTATCACAACCACAAATTATCCATGCACTACGGGCCAAGGATATTTGTGCATTCATCAATGGTCATGACCATGCCAACAACTATCCATCAATGCACTATGGGCCAATGAGGACTTGTACCACATCATTTGTAACATTACGGTCATGATTATACCGAATAATTATTGGTCATAATTATACCAAGTCCATCTATGCACAACAGGCCACAGATGACTTTCAACATAATATAAGCATGATGATGATGACAATTATATAAGAATCCAATAAAACAAGTTCAAGAATTAATTTATCCAGAATTCAATAACGTCCAAATTTTCAATATGATACTGCTTTATAGAGTAAAATTCAAGAATGCCCAGAAGAATATTTCCATGAAAAAATACTGGATGAAGCGCAAATATCAAGGATATTCCACTAATTTCATGGAGTATAGAAGTCAAAACTTTAACCAACTAAGTATAATAGGATATATGAAACTACAAATGGATTTTTGCCCACCATGCGGTAATCCACGTATACAGATCATTTCCACAATTTAATAAGGAATTAATACAAAGGATCATTCACCATGCATGTGGTAATCCACATAGACAGGTTATTCCAACAGAATAATAAAGAATGGAATAACAGAAGGATTTACCATGCGTGCGATAGACTGCACAGACAGGTTATTCCCAACAGAATAATAAAGAATGGAACCAGGTCATGCGTAAACGCACAGACATGATATTCCAACAAAATAATAAAGAACGGAACCAGGTCAGGCGAAATTCACACCGATAAGATATTCTAACAGAATAATAAAGAATGGAATAACAACAGAAATCACCATGCATGCAATAGACCGCACAAACAGGTTATTCCAACAGAATAATAATTAATGGAACTAATTCAGGCGTAATACGCACCGAGAGGATATTCCAACAGAATAATAAAGAATGGAGTAACAGAAGAATTTCACCATGTATGTGGTACTTCGCATATACAGGTTATTCCAATATAATAATAAAGAACGGAATAACAGAAGAATTTTACCAAGTATAGGGTAGCCCGCGTATACAGGTTATTACAACAGAATAATAAAGAATGGAATAACATAAGTTCTCTTCATGAATACTGAAGAAATAATACCCCTTACGAGTACAACAAATAATATCCCTTACCTTAGAAGGAACTGGATATAGGAGTAGTGAAGTAGCAGAATACTTTTCTTCTTTCTCTCTATAGTTTCTCTCTCTAGAGTTTCAGTGAATTCGTAAGAAATAATAAATAAATGAGCTTCTATTTATAGGAGAATGGACTGAATAGTAACTAATTCATGAACGGTCCAGATTGATTTACTTTTGAACGGACGGTCCATATTGATTTACTATGCAGTATAAATAAAATATTCTAATAAAACAAAATTTTTAAATAAAATATAATATATTCTATTTATAATCTAATAAAACGAATAACTTTATAAAAGTATTCTGTTTTATATAAAAAGATTTTACTATACAAATACTATGCAGACATTATGCAAATACTATGCATAATAAAATATAATATATTCTAATTATTGTCTAATAAAATAAATAACTTTATAAAAGTATTATTTTTTAAATAAAAAAATTTTACTATGTAAAACACTATGCAGGCACTGTGAGAGCCCCGAATCCGGGCCCCAAATTATCGCGGATCCGGTTCAATCATTCTATTACTATTGTGGAAGAAATAAACATAAATTGCTTATACATTAAACATTATACACTATCTCCAAGGTCGAGTAACTATAACTTATACACAATTCATAACTTATCTAACACATGACATCATTATCATACAAGACTATTACAAAACTAATCGCGCGCATTAACTTTAAGCTGCAACTGTCTTTAACTTTCCTTGTATCCGACGCATTCACCTTAATCTGCAATGTTTTATCATGATATAGCAAGGGTGAGCATGAAAGTTGCCCAACAAGTTTAAATATAATTTAAGGATATATCATGATTGAAAGATTTAGAATAATAAGTTTACTATAATTCATAATGTAGTTGTGAATTAGCATGAACAAACTTTTGACTGAACAAGTATTACATATGAACAATATATCTGGACCAACTGGAAATGAAGGTGATCAGCCTTTCATACCTGACTTATACATACAAGATGTACAGAGTACAATTCTACATGGCAATCAGTAATGATTAACCATAACCATAACTGAATGAAACACTCTTAGGGGGTGTTTGATAAAAATTGAATGAATCTGAATCTGAATCTGAATCTGAATAAAAAAAGCTGTTTGATAACTGACATATCTTAAAGATCTGAATGACATATTTTTAATATTTTACCCCTTTGAAAAAATTCAAAGTTGTTGTAAATTTATTTAATATTACATAATATAATAGTTAATATTTTTTATTATTATTATTTTTAATTTTTTTACTTCATTCAGCCAGCCATTCAGACCAAAAATTCGGCCTTAACCATTCAGCCAACGCATCTGACCGATTCAGCCATTCAGACGATTTTTTTCAAAACAAACGCACTTAATGATTCAGCCACTTACCGATTCAACCATTCAGACCCATTAAGTTCTAAACAAACAGCCCCTTAGTAAAGTTAACAAAAACAAACTTGCCTGAACCGTTGATTATCGATACAAAATATAACTTAGCTTTATCCGAAGACCTAATACAGATAATACCTATCTCTAAATATTAGAATAATATCATCACAGTATAAAATAACATAAACACATTATCACATAATCCTATCAGTCTATACAACACATAGACTTAGCATCAAACCAAACTATTTAAGTCTAAGTTGAAACCGACACAATTCAATCATCCCAACGGTCTAATCGGACAAATATCGAGTTTAAGTTCAATTAAACTCTGCCTAAATAATTAACAATAATCTTAGATAATCATATTATCAGTCAAAATAAATTTCATAGACTGGTAAAAATTTACAGATAATTAATATCATTTATCATAATTTTCCAATCATTAAACTCGTATTTAAATGAATTAAATACCATATAATTCCTTAGTCATTAATATTTATTTAATATTAAATTTTAATGAAAATCATAACATAATATTATAATATAATTATAAGATCACAAAGTATTTTAATACCTTAAAATCATATTTCTATGATTTCTAAACAATCAAATTCATTATCCGATAATTATTATAAATATTAAAATAATAATATTTTCATGAAAAAATATCAAAATTTACATTTTATAACTCAAAATATTTTTATAACATTTAAATCATTTTTATATGATTTTTAAAGCATTAATTCTATTTTTCCATAATTTATCTAATATATTCATTAAATAAACTAATTATCATTAATAATAAATATTAATGAAATTCATCACAAAATATCAAAAGTCATCAAAAATAACTTCAAATATTTTCTAACACCATAATATAATTTTTCATGATTTTTTATGAATTAAAACTATTTTTAATTAATTTATTTAATATTAAAATTAAATAAATAAAGAAAATTTATATTCCAAAATATTAAATATTTTCGAAATATACTCCAAATAATTAAAAACTATTTTTCAGGCTTTAAAATAATTTTTCAGAATTTAATATGTATTTTTAATAATTTAAAACTATTTAATTCTAATTATTTATTAAAATAATCTATTTTTCGAAAATAAGCGTCGCTAAAGGGCTTTATGCGACAAATTCGTCGCTGTTGGTGTTCTTGAGCCTCAAGAACACTGACAGCTTCGTGATCAACATGCCATGTTTGACCATCCTTAAATTTCGATACAAACTGTTTCTGGGAAATTTCTAACCATGATCTTGGAGATAATATATAACACTACAACTAGATACCCGTTTCTAAATCAAAAAAAAACAAACACACAATTAGATCTGGGCAATCAAAATGCTTGTCAGAACATGCCTGGGTTTTCTGGGCAACCCAGAAACCCAAGGCAGTTCGTGTGTCTACTTTTGAGCTCAAATTACAAAGTGTTCTGGTAATTATTTTGCTTGTTTCTTGGTTTATAACTATAGTACACATGACAACGAACAACGAGATAACAAGATCTCAGTCCATAAACAACAAATCCATAGGTTATGACACGGTCAAAGTTCTGACAGAAATCGTGTTCTTTAGAAATCTAGGTTTTCCAAATTTCTACAAAAGTTGGTGGTCAACGCAGGTTTGACCCTCAATAACTTGAATCCTACACATGATCTGGGTATTCTAAGGACTCTAGTGAATAGTCTGCATACCAGTCTATAATGTCTAACCAACAAGATAACCAAAATAACAAATTACAGGAAGATATAGTGCCTGCAAAACGTTGTCAGAAATTCTGGGTTTCCTGGAAATTTTCTGGGTTTTCCAGAAACAGGTTCTGTGTTCGGTCAACGTACTTTGACCATTAATAACTTTTGATCTATACACGATCTAGGCTTGATTCAAGTTTCAGAGAAAAGACCTTACAACATAGAATAGATCTATAACTTTAAACACAACAAACAACTAACACATATGAATCTATGGGCTCTGACATTCGGCTGTCAGACCACTTTTTTCAGATTTCCAGATTTTTAAAAACATCAATTTCGAGCATCTAAGTGTTATGGATCTGTGATATTACAACCCAGATCACTAATATATACTACACACTACACATTTAAACATAAAATCATAATATCTAACAACAGATCTAAGGATTTCTAGAATTAGGGTTTATACCTCATAAATGCTCAATTTTTGAATCTGATCTTTGGTGATTGTTCTTGGCAAGCTAATACATGATCTTGGCTTAGCTTATTAGTCACTCTCACTCTACAATTTCGGATGGGAGAGAGAGAGAAGGTTTGGCTAGCTTGAAAAAAATAAAGTAAGTGAATTTTGCTTACTTTTGAACTTTGATCTTAGGTCCAATGTATTTATAGGATGCTAGATGGTTGATGGTTGATGATTAAAGGCTAGCACATAGACCACATGCCTAGCAAAGGTTGGTCACTAACTAAAGTTATGGCAACCTACACAAGTTATCTTATTAAATAATGCTAAAAGGGCATTTTGGTCATTTGGCTCATAAAGTGCATGGTACTTTGGTAACTTCTCACACCTATTAGGTTTTAACTCTTAGGGTTTGACCCTAGGGTTTCATAAGCTCTAAATATAGAGTTGTGTATTAAGGACAAATATGAAAATCTTAGTTTCTTTGGTTAGGGTTCCCTAAATACAGTAAAGCTTACTAATCTTATTCAATCTTGCTAATTAAGGTTAAAGCTTCCTAATTAACATTACACTCTATAAGCTAATAATTAGGTTTTCTCTAATTGCATGCTAGGGTTTCCTACATTAGAAATTAGGGCTTTCCAATTAATCGATTAGGGTTATCCTTAATTATACTTACAATTAATAACATAGAAACTCTATACTTAACTTCAAGCTTCCCACTTAGGGTTTTAATATCCCGATTTAGGGTTTTAGACAGAATAATTAAGGTTCAAATTTTGGAAATTAGGGTTTACTAAATAATTAAGCTTTACCCTATTAAGCTTATAATTTAAATCACTTGAGCATTATAATTCTCCGTTATATTCCCAGATTAGGGTTTTAAATATTCGAAATCTGAAATTAGGATTTTCAGAGGTTTCCAATAATTCATTAGGGTTTTCCCTAATAAATTTATAATTAATAACATTAAACCTTATATATAACATTGCATTCCCAATCTAGGGTTTTTAATATCCGAATTAGGGTTTTGGACTCCCGGAACTGAAACTAGGGTTTCCAGAACCGATTTCTAGGTTTTCTTATCAGACGTTAGGGTTTTCTAGTTGAACGTTGTCGTTCTTCATATATACTTAGGTTTGACACATATATAATTTATCTGGGCAACCCTTGACCCTTAAAATATACACAGAACATAACATCAAACGCATACACATATTTTCTGTCTAGGTCTAATATTTGACCTTAAATCAATCATTTAAGATTTTAATAAATTGTCTAAATTCTCGGGTTGTCACATGCACTATGCAAACACTATGCATAATAAAATATAATATATTCTAATTATTGTCTAATAAAATAAATAACTTTATAAAAGTATTCTGTTTTATATAAAAAGATTTTACTATGCAAAACACTATGCATAATAGAATATAATATATTCTATTTATAGTCTAATAAAATAAATAACTTTATAAAAGTATTCTATTTTATATAAAAAAGCATTTTTATTTTATTACATTAATAATACTAATAAAAAAAATTATATATATAATAAATATATATATAAACTTTCGTGACTTCATAAAAAGACACCTCAATATATTTAACAACATTTATCATCATTATTATAATTCACAATATTAATCGACCAGGTCGTTCTCAGGAAAGAGGGGGCTTTCCAATAAGGATTTATCCCTATTGGCGCGCAATTAGGTGACAAAACCTCTCATTGGCAGAACTTCTAGACATCGTTAACATTGCAAATAATAATATTAATAACTTTGTTATCTCAATTATTAATTTAATAATATATAAAATATCGACAATAATTGAATTAAATAACGTGAGATACTATGCAACAATTACTATAGCAATAATTGAACAAAATTGAGTGACTTCTCACATAAGCATCAATAATCAATACCGTGTGCTACTATGCAACCACGCGTATTATTGTACTTTTACTACCGAGTGGTTCAACACTTTTAACGGTAAAACTTCCGTCGTTATTTTCATAAAAATATTTTTATCGTTTTCTCAATCCGACAATAATTCCGTTGTGCGGTCCACCAATGATTTTGCCATCGTATGAATATTCCCTGTTAAAATGATTATTTTCCGACCAATAGAATATTAGATAACAACTTGCATACTTTACAAAATTTATAAATATTACCCACAACTATAACATTATCTCAAATTCACACCATAATTTTCAAAAAAATATTTCTACAAATTTAAATCTTTATTCAAAAAAATGTGGGGTCTCACACTTGAACGTCTTGCTCGTATGTACATAAACGAGATTGTAAGATTGCATGGTATGCCAGTATCCATAGTTTCTGATCGAGACCCAAGATTCACTTCACGATTTTGGGTTAGTTTGCAAAAATCTATAGGCACTGATTTACGATTTAGTTCAGCATATCATTCTCAGACGGATGGACAATCAGAGAGGACTATTTAAACTCTTGTAGATTTATTAAGACTCTGTATCCTTGACTTCAAGGGAAGTTAGGACAAGTTCTTACCATTGGTGGAATTTTCCTACAACAACAGTTATCAAGCAAGCATTGGCATGGCTCCATTCGAGGCGTTGTATGGAAGAAAGTGTCGTTCTCCAGTATGCTGGGATGAGGTGGGTGAAGCAACTTTGTTGGGACCGGAGTTGGTACGTATGACTACGGAAAAGATTCAAACGATCCGACAACGTATAAAAATCTCACAAGATCGACAAAAGAGTTATGCTGATCTTCATCGAAAGGACGTGAAATTCGATATTGGAGATCATGTGTTGTTACGTGTTTCTCCATGGAAAGGAGTTACGAGATTTGGAAAGAGAGGAAAGCTCAATCCTCGATTCATTATCCCATTTTTAATCCTCGATCGAGTAGGAACTGTGGCGTATAGACTCGCTTTACCGCCAAGTATGTCTCGTGTTCATAACGTTTTTCGTATATCCATGTTACGTAAATATGTGGAAGACCCGAACCACATTATTGAGTTAGAACCAGAAAAAATAGTGAAAGATTTAACGTATGAAGAGGTTCCTGTTCAAATCTTGGATAAGAAGGAACATATTCAACGCTCCAAGGTTATACCTCAAGTCAAAGTTTTGTGGAGAAACCATGATGTTGAGAAAATGACCTAGGAGTTAGAATTTGAAATGAAATCAAGGTATTCTTACCTTTTTGACATACCAGGTACGTACCTTAATTTCGAGGGCGAAATTTCATAAGAATGGGAGATTGTAAGACCCCAATTTTATTTTATTTTTTAATAAAGGTGATTTTTCTATAAATATCATTTTTAAATATTATGGAATGAATTAAATATAATATTATAGCTGTGGGTAATATTTATAAATTTTGCAAAGTACGTAAGTTGTTATATAATATTCGATTGGTCGGGGAATATTCGTTTTAACAGGGAATATTCGTACAACGGCACAATCATTGGTGGACCCCACAATGGAATTATTGTCGGATTGAGAAAAAGATAAAAATATTTTTATGAAAATAACGGCGAAAGTTTTACCGTTAACTGTTGAAACACCCGGTGTTAAAAGTACAGTAATACGCGTGGTTGCATAGTAGCACACGATATTGATTATTGATGCTTATGTGAGAAGTCACTCAATTTTGTTCAATTATTGCTAAAGAAATTGTTGCATAGTATCTCACGTTATTTAATTCAATTATTGTCGATATTTTATATATTATTAAATCAATAATTGAGATAACAAAGTTATTAATATTATTATTTGCAATGTTAACGATGTCTAGAAGTTCTGCCAAGGAGAGGTTTGGTCACCTAATTGCGCGCCAATAGGGATAAATCCTTATTGGAAAGCCCCGTCTTTCCTGGGAACGACCTAATCGATTAATATTGTGAATTATAATAAAGGTGATAAATGTTGTTAAAATTATTAAGGTGATTTTTTTATAAAGTTTTGCTTATTTTATGGACCCCCCATTTATCTATTTTTCAAAATAATCAGTAGAAAGTTATTCAGTATATATATTATATGGTAGGACCCACCTGTGATGATGACATGTTGGTGGGAGGGGAACACGTGGGGCCCACGTGTAAAAGAAAAAATGAAAGGGGTTTGGATTTTGGAATTTACGGGTGGTTGATTGTTTTTTTTAAACATGTATGGTTTATATATATATATATATATATATATATATATATATATATATATATATATATATATATATATATTATAATTTCTTGCTTTGTTCTTATTGGTTGGAGGTTTGAAAATTGGCATCCTAGGTTATCAAAGTTTTCATCCGTGATTTGTATAATTGTTGAGTCCGTGAGAAAAATCCTTATACAGTGCTTTTCCATTCTCCTATAAATAGAAGCTCATTCCTTCATTATTTCTTATGAATTCACTAAAACTCTAGAGAGAGAAACTATAGAGAGAAAGACGAAAAGTATTCTGCTACTTCACTACTCCTATATCCAGTTTCTTCTAAAGTAAGGGGTATTATTTCTTTCGTATTCATGAAGAGAACTTCTGTTATTCCATTCTTTATTATTCTGTTGGAATAACCTATATTCGCGGGCTACCCTATACTTGTTGAAATTCTTCTGTTATTCCATTCTTTATCATTATGTTGGAATAACCTATCTATGCGAAGTACCACATACATAGTGAAATTCTTCTATTATTTTATTCTTTATTATTCTGTTGGAACATCTTGTCTGTGCATTTATGCATGACCTTGTTCCGTTATTTATTATTCTGTTGGAATATCATATCGATGCGTATTACGCTTGACTTGGTTCCATTAATTATTATTTTGTTAGAATAACCTGTCTGTGCGGTCTATCTCATGCATGGTGATTTTTGTTGTTATTCCATTCTTTATTATTCTGTTGAAATATCATGTTGGTGTGAATTTCGCTTGACCTGGTTCCGTTATTTATTATTCTGTTAGAATAACCTGTCTGTGCGGTCTATCGCATGTCTGGTGATTTCTTTTATTATTCCATTCTTTATTATACTCAGTTGGTTAAAGTTTTGACTTCTATACTCCATGAAATTAGTGGAATATCCTTGATATTTGCGCTTCATCCAGTATCTTTTCATGGAAATATTCTTCTGAGCATTCTTGAATTTTACTCTACAAAGAAGTATTATGTTGACAATTTGGACGTTATTGGTTCCTGGATAAAATAATTCTTGAACTTGTCTTATTGAATTCTTATATCATTGTCATCATCCTCATGTTTATATTATGTTGAAAGTCATCTTTGGCCTGTAGTGCATAGATGGACTTGGTATGATTATGACCAGGGATTATTCGATGTAATCATGACCGTAATGTTACAAATGATGTAGAAAAAGTCCTCATTGGCCCATAGTGCATTGATAGATAGTTTTAGGCATGATCATGACCACTGATGAATACACGAATATCCTTGGTCGTAGTGCATGGAATAACCTATCTGTGTGGTTTATCACATGCCTGGTGAATTCTGTTGTTATTCCATTCTTTATTATTCTGTTGGAATATCCTATCTATGCGGATTACGCATGACCTGGTTCCATTCTTCATTATTCTGTTGGAATATCCTGTATGTACGGATTACGCATGACCTGGTTCCATTCTTTATTATTCTGTTGTGAATAACCTATCTGTGGGGTCTATTGCATGCATGGTGAATTCTTCTGTTATTCCATTCTTTATTATTCTGTTGGAATAACCTGTCTATGTGGATTATCGCATGCATGGTGAATGATCCTTTGTATTCATTCTTTATTAAATTGTGGAAATGATATGTCTACGTGGATTGCCGTATGGCGGGTGAAAATCCATTTGCAGTTTCGTATATTCTATTATACTCATCTGGAATATCGTTTCTTTTGTACTCGCCATGAAATATCGTTTTCTTTGGTATTTTTCTGTTATGAGTTACTATTCACGAGTTACTATTCACCTAGTTACTATTCACTCTAGTATTATTCACTTGGGTATTCGGGGTACTTTTCGTGCCGGAGTACTATTCACGAGTTACTATTCACCCGATTACTATTCACTCTAGTATCATTCACTCGAGTATTCGGGACACTTTTTGTGTCGGAGTACTATTCACGGGATACTATTCCTGAAGTACTATTCACGGGGTACTATTCACGGGGTACTATTCACCCAAAAATATATTTCTTTTCTGTCTAAATTATTTTTGGTACATGAATATTATTCTTGAATTTTACTCCCCAAGCAGTATCATATTGACAATTTGGACGTTATTTATTCCTGGATAAATTAAATAATAAATCTTTAAAATTTATCCTTGAACTTGTTTTATTGAATTATTATGTCATTGTCATCATCCTCATGTTTATATTGTGTTGAAAGTCATCTTTGGCTTACGTGCATAGATGGACTTGATATGATTATGACCAGGTTTTATTCGGTATAATCATGACCATAATGTGACGAATGATGTGGTAAAAGTCTTTATTGGCCTGTAGTGCATTGATGAACAGTTTTTGGTATGATTATGACCAGAGATTATTCGGTATAGTCATGACCATTGATGATTTAATGAATATCCTTGGCCGTGGTGCAAGGATGATTCGATGATGTAGTTTATTTTTTTTAAGCTGAGTCTCAGTGATAAAGTTGATGAAAAATATTTTAAATCATAGAATATAGTAGATTTTATGCTCTACTTGACTCTTCTAATGGATTGCTTATTTCCGCTGCAGTTGTTGATCTAAAACTTATTGTCTATTGTATTCTATCAATTGTTATACTGTTGAAGGCTAAGGATAATTTATTCTGCATTATCTTAGTCATAATATTTCTTACTGGGCTAGTTGAGTTCACCCTTTCTTTCATTGTTCTCTTCGGGAAATGAGAATATAGCTGGGACGAGCCGGGGAATGGAGTGATGGTCCAGGATAAATGGCTTTAGTAGTCCTCACTATTTTACCGAATAATGTGATAATAATTATAATGAGGACACCATTGAGTGTGGATATTGTCTAGATGACAATATTCTTGTTTAAACTCTCAGCTATGTTTTGACGTATTGTACATGATTGTTGTACAATTAAGTTGTATTTGAATTTATGTACCATTTTTCTGGCGACTCAAGATGGGTGATGTATACCTGTTTTTGGGGTGTCACATATATGCCAATTAAAGGTATCTCTAGGAGAATGCAAGCAAGGCAAAGATGAAGAGGTGTCGGTCTACTTTGGCTGTTTATCTCGTCTATGGGATGAACTTGTGACTTATGTCAAAACACCGACTTGCAAATGTGGAACATGTGCGTGTGATATCAACAAACAAGTGATTGATTTGCGTGCCAAAGATTACTTGCATCATTTCCTTATTGGCCTCGATGGGGTCTATACAACGATTCGCTCCAATTTGCTTTCTTAAGATCCTTTACCAACCATTGATCAAGCATATCAGCGCGTCGCACAAGATGAGAGGCTAGTGCGAGGAGAGTCCTCAAATCATGAAAATCGTGACAACATCATGGCTTTTCGACTTACAACCGATACGCGAGGTAAATCTAAATTTGTGAATAACTCTGAAAAATTATGTGCCTACAGCAACAGAGAAGGCTATGACGAAAGCTCGTGTTTTCACTCCATGGGTTCCCTGAGTGGTGGGGGGACCGTCCTCGAGGTGGACGTGGACCAGGTCGTGGTGGAATAATGACAGGACGAGGAGCTGGTCGTTTTGGAGAGCGTGGCAGGGGCACTCATAACACACCTATGCGTGCCAACAAAGCAGCGGCAGGTAGCAGTAGCAACGGTACTAAGGGTGGGCAGTCTAATGCACCATCAACCTCGAGTGAGGCAGCAGGTATATCAAGCATTACTCCGGCACAGTGGCAATAAATTCTTGATGTTTTTAACATTCCCAAACCCACAGATCGTCTTCATGGTAAGAATTACATTGCTTGGATTATTGAC
This sequence comes from Panax japonicus, assembly GCA_020205505.1. Classification (NCBI taxonomy): domain Eukaryota; kingdom Viridiplantae; phylum Streptophyta; class Magnoliopsida; order Apiales; family Araliaceae; genus Panax; species Panax japonicus. The sequence goes on along the minus strand of CM035093.1, from coordinate 40,055,734 downwards.
ACTGGAGCCTCAAATCATGTGACAGGAAATTTACATTGTCTGATTAATGTGAAAAATATTACAAACTGCCCGGTGGGGTTACAAGATGCAAAAGATGCGACTGCTACAAAGGAGGGCAGTGTGATTTTGGATGGTGGTTTGTGGCTCGATAATGTTCTTTTTGTGCCTCAATTAACTTGCAATCTAATTTCTGTAACACAATTAATTGATGACTCCAATTGTATCGTTCAAATCACTAATACATTGTGTGTAATACAGGATCGGACGACGAGGACTTTGATTGGAGCGGGTGAACGAACTGATGGACTTTACTTTTTCTGAGGTGTTCCGAGGGTGCGTGCTTTGGCGATGGAAGGGGATTCATAAATGGCTTTGTGGCATAAACGCTTGGGTCATCCGTCGGATAAGGTGTTAAGGTTCATCCCCAATGTGAGTCAGTTTAGTAGAAGTAAAAATAAAAGAGCATGTGATGTATGTCCACGTGCTAAGCAGCATAGAGACAATTTTTCTTTAAGTGCGAATAATGCAAGTGTTTTGTTTGACTTAGTTCATTATGATTTATGGGGACCTTATCAAACTCCTTCCTCATGTAGGGCGAAATATTTCTTAAAAATTGTAGATGATTATTCGCGTGCCGTTTGGGTTTATTTATTATACAATAAAACTAAGATTGAGACCATGTTTATGAACTTTGTGGCTTTAGTTGATAGACAATTTGATAAGAAAATGAAGACAGTAAGAAGTGACAACGGCACAGAATTTATTAGTTTACGTGATTATTTTTTTAAGAATGGGATTGTGTTTGAGACGTCCTGTGTGGGCACTCCACAACAAAATGGGAGAGTTGAAAGAAAACATCAACATATTATGAATGTGGCACGGGCACTTCGATTTCAGGGTCATTTACCAATGCAATTTTGGGGAGAATGCGTGTTGGCAGCGTGTTATTTAATTAATCGAACACCGTCCAGTGTGCTTAATTATATGACACCTTGTGAAAAAATATTTAGGAAACTACCTAAATTTGATAACATGAAAATTTTTGGTTGCCTATGTTATGTGTGAGACCCCGAATTTTATGAAATGAAAGTATTCAATTTTTTTATTATTATTTTATTTAGTAAATGGTTAAATTGAGAAAGGGTTAAAGTTAGGATGATATTTGAAAATTTTACAAAGTAAGCAAGTTGTTATTCGTTGTGTCGGGGAATATTCAATTGGTCGGGGAATATTCATTTTCACAGAGAATATTCGTTCGACGGCATAATCATTGGTGGACCCCTCAACCGAAGTATTGTCGTATTTAGAAAACGACAGATTTATCTTTTATTAAAAATAACGGCGAAAGTGTTACCGTTAAAACTGTTGAACTACCCGGTAGTAAAAGTACAGTAATACGCGTGGTTGCATAGTAGCACACGATATTGATTATTGATGCTTACGTAAGAAGTCACTCAGTTATACTCAATAATTGCTACAGTAATTGTTGCATCATATCTCTCATATTATTGATTCAATTATTATCACAGTATCATCTGCATAATATGTTATATTATTAAATCAATAATTGAGACGGCAAAGTTATTCATATTATTATTTACAATATTGACAATGTCTAGAAGTTCTGTCAAGGAGAGGTTTGGTCACCTAATTGTGCGCCAATAAGGAAAAATCCTTATCGAAAAGCCCCCTCTTTCCTGGGAACGACCTGGTTATTAAATATTGTGAATTATAATATTAAGGATGAATAAGTTCGTGTTGATTAAAGATGAAATTGATAGTTCCATTGTGTTAGAATTATTAGTGTTAGTGAAAATCGATATTTATTTCGATAATAATTGATGTCTGGAGGTTATATTGACCAATCGGGTAATTAACCGGATAAATGAGCAATTAATTGTTATTGATTCACATGATTATAACTATTTGTTCACATGTGTGTACTATTGATTCACATTCATTTACTATTAGGGGAGTTGGTGCAAGATTAATAATACTTGCATGACTAAATTAAAAATGGATGTATAGTTAAAGGTATAATACTGTAATTAGTTTTTTCACGTGATTATACTATTGAGTCACATGAATGAACTATTAATTCACATGATTTACTATTAGGGGAGGTGGTGCAAGTTTGATAATACTTCCAAGACTAAATTAAAAATGAAAGAAAAGTTGAAGGTATTGTACTGTAATATTTTGAGCCCCAAAATAGGCAATTATCGAAACTATATTTTTTTATAAATAGAAGCTCATTCCTTCATTATTTTTCACCAATTCACTAAGTCTCACAAGAGCCATTATTATAGAGAAATTATAGAGAGAGAAACTATAGAGAAAAAGAAAAAGCGAAGTCTGCTACTTCACTATTCCAGTATCCAATCTTCTTCTGAGGTAAGGGATATTATTATTGTGTAAGGTGTATTATTCCTTCGTATTCATGAAGAGAGTTATTTTCTTTCAATACTCGTAAGGGTTGTTATTCCATTCTTTATTATTATGTTGGAATAACCTGTCTATGCGAACTACCGCATACAAGGTGAAATTCTTCTGTTATTCCTTTCTTTATTATTCTGTTGGAATATCCTGTCTGTACGGATTACGCATGACCTGGTTCCATTTTTTATTATTCTATTGAAATATCCTGTCTGTGCGGATTACGCATGACCTGGTTCCATTCTTTATTATTTTATTGGAAATAACCTGTCTGTGCGGTCTATTGCATGCATGATGAATTCTTCTGTTATTCCATTCTTTATTATTCTGTTGGAAAAACCTGTCTATGTGGATTACCGCATGCATGGTGAATGATCTTTTGTATTCATTCCTTATTAAATTGTGGAAATTATCTGTCTACGTGGATTACCGCATAGCGGGTGAAAATCCATTTGCAGTTTTGTATATTCTATTATACTCGTCTGAGATATCATTTCTTTTGTGTTCGTCATGGAATATCATTTTCTTTGATATTTTTTTATGAGTTACTATTTACGGGTTACTATTCACCCGGTTACTATTCACTCTAGTATTATTCACTCGGGTATTCGGGGCACTTTTCGTGCTGGAGTACTATTCACAAATTACTATTCATGGGTTACTATTCACCCGATTACTATGCACTCTAGTATCATTCACTCGGGTATTCGGGATACTTTTCGTGTCGGGGTACTATTCCCGAAGTACTATTCATAGGGTACTATTGCGGGGTACTATTTACCCAAAAAATATATTTCTTTTCTGTCCAAATTATTTTTGGTACATGAATATTATTCTTGAATATTACTCCACAAAGCAGTATCATGTTGACAATTTGGATATTTTTAAACACTGGATAAAGTTAAAGTCTTTAATATTTATCCTTAATTTCGTTTGGTTAATGCTTATATCATTGTCATCATCTTCATGCTTATATTATGATGAAAGTCATCTTTGGCTTACGTGCAAAGATGAACTGTTGATTATTAGTTTTACAGTTGTATATCTTTGGCTTACGTGCAAAGATGGACTGTTGATTATTGGTTTTACAGTTGTATAACTTTGGTTTACGTGCAAAGATGAACTATTTATTGATGAGTATCTTTGGCTTACGTGCAAAGATGGACTGTTGATTATTGGTTTTACAGTTGTATATCTTTGGCTTACGTGCAAAGATGGACTGTAGATTATTGGTTTTACAATTGTATATCTTTGGCTTACGTGCAAAGATGAACTATTGATTGATAAGTATCTTTGGCTTATGTAAATAGATGAACTATTTATTGGTATGATTATGATCAGGGATCATTCGGTATAATCATAACCCGTAATGTTATAGATGATGTGGTAAAAGTTCTCATTGGCCCGTAGTGCATTGATGGACAATTATTGGTATGATTATAACCAGGGATTATTCGGTATAGTCATGACCATTGATGATTACATGAATATCCTTGGTCGTAGTGCAGGGATGATTCGATGATGTGGATTTTTTATTAAGCTGAGTCTCAGCGATAAAATATTGGTTATACACTTTTAATTCGTAAAAGATAGTAGATATCATGCCCTATTTGACTCTTCTAAAATACAGTTGTATGTCTTTGGCATGTAATGCAAAGATGAATTGTTAATAAATATCTTTGGTCGTAGTGCAAAGATGAATTTATTAGTATTATTATGAGCAGGAATTGTGATTTGGTATAACCATGATTTTTGATGTTTCATGTGAAGATAGATGATGAAAATTATCTTCGTCCTGGGTGCAAAGAGAAATTTAGAATCACAATTATGATTGTGAGTTATTCATATGATTGTGAACAAGAATTTTTGACTGATGTTACAGGGATAAAATATTATTGGTGGACTTTTAACATAGGGAAGATAATAGACCTGATGGTCTATTTGACTCTTCTAATGGATTGCTCGTTCCGCTGCAACTATGGTTGAAAAGTTTTATCATCTACCATATGTTCTAAATCTCTGATTTATTATTGATGAAGGCTATTGATGATGTAAATTATCTTTAGTCATGATATTCTTTACTGGGCTAGTTGTGCTCACCCTTTTGCTTCACAATTCCTTTCAGGTAATAAGAGTGCAACTGGGTCGAGCGGGGGTAACAGGAGAATAGAACGGTGGTCTATAGCTGTTGAGGTTCTCCCTAAATAGTATGGAAATAATTTTATTGAGAACTTTATATAAGTGTGTCGTATTGTATACCATTTGATATTTAATTTATGTGAACCGAATAGGGTGAGGTGAACCCAACTTTGGAAGGGTGTTTTGCCACTATCATACAAGATATCTAATGACATACAACCTCGTGTTATTATAAGACAGGATTGTGCACATCCACTTGCTGAGTATATCTACGAGAACTACCTATATGATCTTGGAGTTTGGTTGAAATATAATTTTCAATTGCAGACAGTGGAGATAGTTATATGTCAAGAGAAGACTCACCATTAGAAAGAAAATGATAGTAATCTTCTCGTTTTTCTTTGGGGTCTATTGGATCAACCAAGGATAATTCTGTGGACATATGATATCTATCATAACCTAGACGCATGGCCTCCCATGTACGAAGGTTTCCTTGAGCACTTCCCAAAGATTTTAATTTCTAAAACAGTTTTTTACTGTACTTTTATGTAAAATACCTTTGTAAGGTTGTGGTCGAGGCACCATGAGAGTTATATACATTTGTATTAAAACTCACAGTTTAATTGTGGTCGTATTCTGCACGACAGTTCAACAGTTGTATAAATGAAGTTTGTATTTGATTTTTATAGTATATTATCTAGCGACTCAAGATGAGTGATGTATACCTGTTTTGGGGGAGTCACATTATGCCCATAATCAAAGACGTGACGGGGATAAATTTGCAAGTAAAATTCGAAAGTGTATATTTATGGGGTATCCTTATGGGAAAAAGGGATGAAAATTGTACGATTTGGAATCACAAGAATTCTTTGTCTCCAGAGATGTAAAATTTTATGAACATGAATTTCCATTAGCTGTGCAACAAGACCTAACCCACTCTCCTACTCAAATTAATTCTGACATCGAGTATGCTGATGATGATATGGGTTGGGAGAATCATGATGCATCTCTTGGAGGGGGTGTTGCATCTGTGGGCTTGCAAGGAGATGAAAACAGGGTTGATAGGACTTTATCACTCAGACAATTCGGAAAGTAATTAAAGTCCTCAGAAAGTTCATATGTCGAACAACATGCCTTAGGTACTCCTTATCCTATTACTAACTTTGTATCTTGTGAACGATTTTCTGCTAGGCATCGAAACTTTGTTGCAGTTGTGAGAGCAAAGAAAGAACCTAAGAATTTGAAGGAAGCCATAGAACACTCCGGGTGGCGTGATGCAATGGGCATTGAGATACGAGCCTTGGAAGAGAATAAGACATGGGTCCTGGAGAAACTGTCGCCCGGGAAGAAAGCACTCGGAAGTAAATGGGTGTACCGAATAAAATATCACTCAGATGGGAGCATAGAGCGATTGAAAGCGAGACTTGTTATATTCGGACATCGTCAAATAGAGGGAATAAACTATGATGAAACATTTGCCCCGGTGGCAAAAATGGTGACTGTTCGTACCTTCTTGGCAGTGGCGGCAATTAAAAAGTGGGAATTCTATCAAATGGATGTGCGCAACGCTTTTCTCCATGGTGACTTGACTGAGGAGGTGTACATGAAAGTACCTCCAGGTTTTATAAACACTAACCCAAATTTAGTTTACAGGTTGAAAATGTCACTATATGGGTTGAAACAGGCTCCCCGGTGTTTGTTTGCTAAACTAGCTGAAGCATTGAAGTGTTATGGATTTGCTCAATCTTACTCTGACTATTCTCTTTTTACATTGCACAAGGGAGAAATACAAATCAATGTGTTAGTTTATGTAGACGATTTAATCATTGCAGGAAATGATATCACGACTCTGAAAATCTTTAAAGCATACTTAGGTGAATGCTTTCATATGAAGGATTTGGGAGTCTTAAAATACTTTTTGGGGATAGAAGTAGCCCGAAGTCGTGAGGGAATTTATCTTTGTCAGCGAAAATATGCATTGGAAATTATTAAAGAAACAGGCTTGTTGGGAGCAAAGCGAGCCGAATTTTCGGTGGAACAACATCATAAATTGGCATTGACCAAAGGTGTGTTACTCGCGAATCCAGAGTCCTGTCGAAGACTTATGGACGGTTGATTTACTTGTCTGTGACTAGGCTTGATCTTGCGTATTCTGTCCACATTTTGTCTCAGTTTAAGCAACAACCTCGTGAAGAACATTGGGAGGCAGCCTTGAGGGTGGTTAGATACTTGAAGAAAAAACTGGGCCAAGGCATTCTGCTTAGGTCTGATAGTCGATTGAACTTAGAAGGATGGTGTGATACGGATTGGGCTAGTTGTCCACTTACGAGATATTCTTTTGATAGGATGGTTGGTGTTACTTGGTCATTCCCCGGTGTCTTAAAAAACTAAGAAACAACCAACCGTGTCACGCTCTTCTGCAGAAGCTGAGTACCAATCTATGGCAACGACTACATGTGAGTTAAAATGGCTTAAACAGCTACTTGGTGATTTGGGAGTTAGTCATCCTAAAGGGATGCGCTTATATTGTGACAGTCAATCCGCTTTACATATTGCTCAGAATCCAGTGTTTCATGCGCACGAAGCATATTGAAGCCGATTGCCATTTTGTTCGCGATGCGGTTAAGGAAGGAGTTATTTGTCCCTCGTATGTTCCTACACCGGTGCAATTAGCAGATATTTTTACAAAAGCCTTGGGAAAGACGCAATTTGAATTTCTCCTTTGCAAGTTGGGCATTCGAGATCTTCATGCTCCCACTTGAGGGGGGGTATTGAGATATTATTGTGACTAATAATATTATGTGAAAAGATACTTACTATTATTAAGAGATAGGAGGCATGATTTGTGGGCATGAGTTATAGCATTATAGTGATTTTAGGCATGATTTGTGGGCTTGCACGCCAAGTATAGAACTTACTGAATATACGAGGTCTCTTGTAATATATATAGGGATGAAGGATGAATGATAGAGAAACAGACAAAAATTTTGAGAAGAACTTTATACAAACCTTCACTAAATTATTTATAACATCACAAAATTTTGACCACACTGAATTTTTATCTTAACTTTGCCACTGGGACCCTATATATATTACTTGTCATATTTATTTCGAACAAGAAATTTTCATGCATCGTCATGCATGGAGGTGTATATATTCCTAGACAGCTCAGATTCCTCATATTCATACTGTCATGCTCCCAAAAACGTTAAAATTATTCTTGTATTCCTAAACAGCTCAGACTGTCTAAATCCGAGGCTTATACTTCTTCTTCTTTCAAATATATAGAACAAAATCATCCCTTAAATTAATTAAAAGGCTAAAAACTTAGCAACAAAAAAATTGATATAAACAACATTAATTTATTGTATCTGATAAGTGAAAAACAAGAGAGAAAAAGGGAGATTAATATCGATTAGACCGTCGCGTTACCAGAAAATACCAAAAACTTAGGCTTATATAACAATTAGCCGTAGTTCTTAATTTTTCACAAGTTAACAAACAATTAATAATGGCGAGCTTTACATTTCTCTGGTTCTTTTCACTATGCCTAGTAGCCTCCATTGAGAGTTACAATATTGAAAAAGGTTTCAATCCATTAGGGAAGTTTATAAGGAAGGATTTGCTCAAGAAGTTTCATGCCTCTGAATTTTCTGTTGGGACTTCACCGGTGTATATTGGTCCTCAAGACGGGCTTAAGGAACTTGACAAGATTGATAGTTTGCCTGGACAACCTGATAATGGAGTGGACTTTGATCAATACTCCGGGTATGTTACTGTGGATCCTACTGCAGGAAGAGCATTGTTTTATTATTTTGTGGAGTCCCCTTCTGACGCTTCGACTAAGCCACTTGTGTTATGGCTAAATGGTGGTACGTGCATAATATCTTATTACAGTAATTAATTTCTGATAATAAGATAAAAACTGTCTAATTTATCTTGACAAAGTATTGATGATCAGTTGTATTTTACAACCCACGAATACTTTGTCGTCTAGCACAATAATTATTCATATTATTCTTGTAATATAGTTTTTCTTAAAAATTTATTTGTTGATACACTTGGACATGCACGAGTTCTTACAAAGATTTTTTTTTCTTTGATATAAAACTTTGTGTCGAAGAAAATTTAGAAGGACTATCAGTCATCATTTAATTTGGGAAGCAGATATATAGAACATGGAAAAATTTTGTATGATTTTATGTTACATACATATATACTTGGTACGTAACTCACCATATTATACTGGCAGGGCCTGGTTGTTCTTCACTTGGAGCAGGGGCCATGATGGAACTAGGACCATTTAGAGTCAATAAGGATGGTGCAACTCTATATCGAAATGAATATGCATGGAATAATGGTGAGTTTTTTTATTTTTCAATTTAATTACAATTAAAAGTAATTCATAATATATATGATTGTGTTCATTGTTTATAAAGTTGACATTTGAATCATGTTTCAGAGGCCAATATTATCTTCCTTGAATCTCCGGCCGGTGTTGGATTTTCTTACTCGAACACAACATCGGACTACAACTTAAGTGGAGACAACAGAACTGCAATTGATTCATATACATTCTTAGTAAACTGGCTGGAGCGATTTCCTGAATACAAGACTAGAGACTTTTATATTACGGGAGAGAGTTACGCAGGTCATTATGTACCTCAACTGGCTCAAACAATACTTCATTATAACAAAAACTCAAACCAAACTATAGTCAACCTAAAAGGAATCGCAGTAAGTCTCAAAACACTTTTCTTGCTTCTAGATTCCCTTGTTTCAAAATGAGTATCTACTTTATACTCTATTATTTTTTTTATTTTTTTTTTAATTTGTTAAGTTTTGTCATAAACACACTTGTTATCTCTACTTATATCCTTCACCGTGATACGTATGAGGTGTAATGTTTCAGATTGGCAATGCCCTAATTGATGATGACACAACTACCACAGGATCCTTGGATTTCTATTGGTCGCATGCCCTAATTTCTGATGAAATTTATTATGGAATTCTTTCAAATTGCAATTTTTCTTCATCCGAGCTATCGAATGCTTGTATCGGATATTTGAACCAACTAGATGGTGCCATTGGAAATATTTATCCATATGATATATATGCCCCATTGTGCAATTCTTCCGCAAGCTCTCTCCCGGTGCGCCCAATTTAATGGTTTGTGTGTCTATATATATATATAGTAATATCAAGTAAATTTAATATCTACAAATGAACGAACAGATATCATCATTTGATCCGTGCTCGGAGGATTATATCGGTTCCTACCTTAACATTCCTCAAGTTCAGAAAGCTCTTCATGCAAATGTCACTGCTCTTCCATATCCCTGGGAAACATGCAGGTAAATTGGAAAAATAACATTTTCCAATATACTTAAGCTAGTATTAATTAAGTTTCAATTGATATATAGCCATTCGATTTTTTCTAATTTTAATAAAATATATATTATTATTAGCTGGAAGAAAATTAATATAATACCAAATTATTGTTGAATTAATATATTTATTTTTATTGTGTATATATGCAGTGTGGTCATTGAAGTTTGGAATGATTCTCCAGCGACCTTGTTGCCAACTATTCTAGAGTTGATAGAGAGTGGAATTCTTGTGTCTATATACAGGTAAAATTTATTATTGCTAAAAGAATTTATATAAAGTGTACCCATTCGAATCTTAATATTCGAAAATAAAGTCAGCAAAGAATTAATTAAGCAAGCAGTAGTTTTTTTTTTCAACACATGGGGAATATATATATATATATATATATATATATATTGCAGTAATTTATTGAGCTTAATATATTAACAAATAAAAAATAAAATTGCAGTGGTGACACAGACAGTGTAATACCAATAACAGTCACAAGATACGGCATTGAGAAACTGCAGGCTGTAGTCAAGACTCCATGGTACCCTTGGTACCTCCAAGGAGAGGTAGTATATATATATATATATATATATAAACTTGAATTTGTGTAGTTTATGTTTTTATAAATAAAGGGATAATTCATTTATATATTAATTGTTGAATATTAATATTTTAAAATTTATTAATTGTCTATATATATATATATATATATATATATATATATATATATATATATATGCAGGTTGGGGGATATGCAGTTGGATACGAAGGCTTTTCATTTGCGAGCATTAGAGGATCTGGGCATTTTGTCCCCAGTTATCAACCGGCTCGGGCACTTGCCTATTTCTCTTCATTTTTACAGGGAAAACTTCCCCCATCAAGTACTTAATCATGAAATTAAGAATGCACTATTTTAATTTCGAAAAATAAGTTCGATGTATAGAGAAGGTTAAATTAATGGGTGACAATATTTTGGGTTGTATTGATGTTATGATCATATATAGTAGCTTTCCTTTCCCTTTGCATCAAACGATGTAGTATGCATGTTCTTCAATAAAACTATATATTAATTCTGAATCATTCTATTTATATACATGTGCAATAATTTGTTATAAGATTAATTAAAATATGAATAATTATAGCTAGGATATCAGTTAATTCATAATTTTAAATTATTTGAAAAAATCATTAATTATAAAATCAATGGCAGCCATACTAATAAAAATTATAATCGTGCAAAATTAGACAAATCAATCACAATTAATGGGCATAATTCTTTAATAATTAATAAAGGACAAATCATACTCTCTTAAAGAAGGAAAATAAATAAATCAAACAAGGATTTTTTTTTACTAGAAAAAGGAAGCCATGACTAAGGGTGTAAACGAGTCGAACCGGAGCGAACAGAGAGTTACTCGAATTCGACTCGAAATGATAAATTTGTACTCGAATTCGGCTCGAATTCGAATTATATTTGAAAAATTCTACTCAGATTCGACTCGAATATTTAGTACTCGAATTCGATCCGACTCGACTCGAATATTTATTCAAACTACTCGCGAACTTCAAATTCAAGCTCGAATTCGAGTCTCCACATAATAACTAGTTTTATAATAAATATAATTATAAATTGAATTTGTTATTTAACTTAAAAATGAGAAAATATATTTATTATTACACTTTACAAATATAAATTCAGAATTAAAATTAAAAACAAAATAAAATAATGACTAATTATCCTAATTTGATTTAAATTTGTATATATTATAAGAGAATGTATTGAACATCTAATCGAATAAGTATTAACCGAGTATGTATCGAATCACAATCAAAAATTCGAGTAGTTTGAATCTTAAACGAGTCGAGTATAATATTGCTCAGATTCTACTCATATTTTTATTCGAACTATTTTTAATGCTCAGATTTGGATCATATTATTAACGAATCCGAGTCTCGCTCGTATTTTTTCGAGTCGAGCCCGAACTGTGTTGGCTCGTTTACAGCCTTAGTCATGACACAACATCTTCAACAAATTTTATAAAATTAATACAAACATATGACCTTACCGCTTATTAGTCCCCACTCTGGTTTTATAATATAGATATAGATAAGTACTCCATAATCTATAAAACTATTTATACCCTTTGCATGTGTACAGGGATTTTAGATGGATAGACATGCCAACAACAATTTTGCCCATAATAAAGCAGCTCATAGCAAGTACCATAAGTATGAAAGATTTTTTTTTATTACAAGTTACATGGATAATTTTTTATTATAAATTATGTAGATAAATTTAATAGATAATATTTTTATAATATATTTAATACAGTGGATCAATTTTATAATCTTTTCAACTAAAAGATTTCGCAATAAATAGAATAACTCATATGGTAAATCAAAGTCACTTCAGAATATTGCATATCAATCTTTATATATAAAGACAGCAAAAGCGATCTTCCAAATTAGAAATCTCATTGAGTCAATACTTAATTAATTAAAAATTAACTCAATCAATTGGATAACTCACGAATTTGGAACTCAATTCTTATATATAAAGACAGCAAAAGCGATCTTCCAAATTAGAAAACTAATTGAGTCAATACTTAATTAATCAAAAATCCTTATATATAAAGACAGCAAAAGTGATCTTCCAAATTAAAAAACTCACTAAGTCAATACTTAATTAATTAAAAATTAACTCAGTCAATTGATAACTCACGAATTTGGAACTCCTTATATATAAAGACAGCAAAAACGATCTTCCAAATTATAAAACTCACTGAGTCAATACTTAATTAATTAAAAATTAACTCAGTCAATTGGATAACTGACGAATTTGGAACCAATTCCATCCTTCAATTCACAAAATCGACTGTCTCTTCTTCTTCTTCCACTTTCCGTTTCTTCCCCTTCCCCTTCCCCTTCCCCTTCCCCTTCCCCACTCTTCCATATTCTCAATTAACCAAATCCTTTTTCTCCTTCTAATCTTCATTCTTCTCTTTTTGCTGCTCTCATTTCTCCTTTTTCGGGTGGTCCCTTCTATTCATACTTATCCCCGTGCATATTTTGTCACTTCTTATTTCACAAATTAGGGTTATTTCGACCGATCCTTTTCTGTTTTTTGTTTTGTGGTATATATCAGGTGACAATGATCTGCATCGATAATTCCGAATTTGATTAATGAATAGTTACTAATCAAGTTTAAGGGATTGAACAGGTATTTATTGCAATGTTGGTGGATAATTTCTTATACCCCTTTCTGCACTGCATTCACATTTTTCTCAGTCTATCAATTGGTCTGGTATTCATACCATTTGAAGAATGGGAAGATACACAACTAACACAAGGTATATGGTTTTAAATGTGACTCTTATATTATCAATTGCAAGGATTTTTTTTTTTTCTTTCTTTCTTGGTTTTGGTTGGGACGTTTTCTTTTTTAAATATTGGGGTATGAAAAACTTGGAGATGAATGAAAGACCTTTGCTCATATTATTATTATAAGGTAGTCATGTTTGACTAACTGAGCACTTTTCTATCTATGATATAATAATTTATTTGGTTTAGACGGAGTCATTGAAATAGTCTATTCTATTTGCATTAACTGAGCACTCTTCCATCTATAGTTGGAAGTTACAGTAAGCTTTTGTTGTTACCTCTAAACAATGGTGGATTTATTTTGGCAGATTGAAAGAAGCAAGGAGAAGGGTCCTAAATTTACAGATTTGGGTGGAAAACATCTATATGGTAGAAGAGGTACTAATGTTAGAATGTGATTTTGGAGAGACCAAGTGTCTATTAATAATGCAAAGTTATCTAATTAAAATTTTTATTTGTTAATTGTAGGTTACCAAGTTTGATTTCATATTATTTAGGAGTTGTGCGTATCACATATTTGCTGAAATACCACAATGAAAAGATAAGTTTACTTTTCTCTTTTAGTTGGATAACCAAAAACTACAAACTAAAGCACTGAAATAGTCTATTCTATTTGCATTAACTGAGCACTCTTCCATCTATAGTTGGAAGTTACAGTAAGCTTTTGTTCTTACCTCTAAACAATGGTGGATTTATTTTGGCAGATTGAAAGAAGCAAGGAGAAGGTTCCTAAATTTACAGATTTGGGTGGAAAACATCTATATGGTAGAAGAGGTACTAATGTTAGAATGTGATTTTGGAGAGACCAAGTGTCTATTAATAATGTAAAGTTATCTAATTAAAAATTTTATTTGTTAATTGTAGGTTACCAAGTTTGATTTCATATTATTTAGAACTTGTGCGTATCACATATTTGCTGAAATATCACATTGAAAAGAGAAGTTTACTTTTTTCTTTTAGTTGGATAACCAAAAACTACAAACTAAAGCACTAAAATAGTCTATTCCATTTGCATTAACTGAGCACTATTCCATCTATAGTTGGAAGTTACAGTAAGCTTTTGTTGTTACCTCTAAACAATGGTGGATTTATTTTGGCAGATTGAAATAAGCAATGAGAAGGGTCCTAAATTTACAGATTTGGGTGGAAAACGTGTAACGACCCCAAAATAGGCCCATTCAATCCAACCCATTCTGAGTCGCCAAATACATGGTACAGAAAAAAAACTACAACTTTATTACAATAATTGTCGTGCAAAATACAACAACACATATACTGTGAGTTTGGATACAAACATATACCAAATGTGACACATGTCCCAACCGTGGACAACACCTCACAGTGACACCTTATAGAAAGGTATAGTCAAAAACTGTTTTAGAAACTAAAATCTTTGGGAAGTGCTCAAGGAAACCTTCGTACATGGGAGGCCATGCTTCTAGGTTATGATAGATATCATATGGCCACAGAATTATCCTTGGTTGACCCAATAGACCCCAAAGAAATACGAGAAGATTACTATCATATTCTTCCCAATGGTGAGTCTTCTCTTGATTTATCATTATCTCCACTATCTCAAATTGAGAATTATACTTCAAACAAACACCAAGATTATATAGGTAGTGCTCGTATATATACTCAGCAAGTGGATGAGCACATCCATGTCTTATGATGACACGAAGTTGTATGTCATTAGACATCTTGTATGATAGTGACAAAACACCCTTCCAACGTTGGGTTCGCCTCGCCCTAGTTGATTCACCAAATATAACAACTAAATAATGACCACCGTCCTATTCCACTGTTACCCCCGCTCGACCCAGCTACACTCTTATTACCTGAAAGGAATTGTGAAGCAAAAGGGTGAGCACAACTAGCTCAGTAAAAAATATCATGACTAAAGATAATTAAATTATCAATAGCCTTCATCAATAATAAATCATAGATTTAGAACATATGGTAGATGATAAAAATTTCAATCATAGTTGCAGCGGAATGAGCAATCCATTAGAAGAGTCAAATAGACTATAAAGTCTATTATCTTCTCCATGTTAAAAATCCACCAACAATGTTTAATCCCTGTAACATCAATCAACAATTCTGGTCCACAATCATATGAATAACTCATAATCATAATTGTAGTTCTAAATTCCTCTTCTCATCCAAGACGAAGATAATTTTCATCACTTATCTTTACCTGAAACATCAAAGATCATGGTTACACCAAATCACATTTCCTGTTCATAATCATACTAATAATTTCATCTTTGCACTACGGCCAAAGATATTCATTTATATCACCAGTTGGTCATGTTCATCTCAACACATGTTCATCTTTGCACTACTGGCCAAAGATATTCAACATGTCATCTTTGCACTACAGGCCAAAGATATTCATCAACAATTCATCTTTGCACTACAGGCCAAAGATATTCCTCAACAGTTCATATTTGCACTACAGGCCAAATATATTATTATCTCAAAGAAATATATAATCATTTCAGAATTTATATAAACAATAATTATAACCATGTTGATCATTTCACCTCTGTACTTAAGATATTCAACTATAAATTCAATGGTCATGATCATACCAGTCAACAATTCAACTTTGCACTACTGGCCAAAGAGAACCCATAGTCATGATCATACCAAAAATCTACCCATCTTTACACTCAAGTCAAAGAGAAATATCATCATTAGAGTTATAAAAATGTTATATATGATAATAAAAATAATATGATCAACATATAGTTTTAATCTCAAATGTAAGATTCATAAATCAGCTATAATTTGGTTAGAAAAAGAAACCAATTTTGTCGTGAATAGTAACTCGTGAATAGTAACTCGTGAATAGTAAACCCGACATGAAAAAGGTAGAAATTCCACAATAAAATCCATACCAATACTTCGGTATAATGATATTGAAAGAATAATATTTCTTAAGCTTATAAACAATTTATTTTAATTGTTTACACTTTACTAAATAATGCATTTAATCATTCTAAAATGCCAAACTCATAAGATTTCATCACCAATAACCAAAACACTCATCAAAAATCTGCATATACCTCATATAGGATTCTCAAGCCATAAAATCATATTTTCCAATTTTCTTGCTTCACATAACATATTTAATTCATTTACTCATAACTAGTCTATTTTCATGAAAAATACCAAATCAGTTTCAAAAATATTTCTTTTCTGAGATTTAGCAGAATATAGTCTCATATTGAACATATATTTTTCTCAGAATTTTTAAAAATCATTTACTATTTTTTATATGGCCAAAACTGCCGAATATTAAAACATTTATCATAAATTGTACTTTTATTCAAAAATTCTGAAATTTATAGAATATACTCATGTTATATACATGTACTCCCAATAAAAATTTCATCAATTTTGGAGTTAACCACAAGGAGTTATAAGCGATTACTTTTAAAATAGTCTTTTCCCATAAAATTCATAACTCTTAATTTATACATCCAAAAATCGCCATTTTTTGGACACAATCAATAAAACTCGTCACATTATCATTCCAAATTTTTTCAGAATTTTTAAAGGTCTGAAAAGTTACGAAACATGAAAAACATCACAACCCTTAAAATCCATTACCTCAAAAGAGCAGTACTTCTGACCGGAATATCGAATGAAAAGCCGAAGAAACCTTTCACCGTATAGCAACACTCAAAGTATACTCACAAGAACACACTTGATATATAGAGAGAGAAGTAGAGAGAAAGCTTATGTTTCTGGTGCGATTTTCAATTCTAACTTAGCCCTCTATTTATAGGAAAATGTTAGCACGCCGAAGCAGACTTAACCTGCAACCTGATGGTTTTACCTGCTACTATTCCCACCCACCACATTTGAAAATTCAATTGAGCACATTTCTCACCAACCAAAAGTGGGGCCCACTAATTCTAGAATTTTCCACCAAAATCATTTATAACCTAATTTCCGAATCAGTCACCTCTTAAAATTTATAACAAATTATACGCTCATTTTTAACGGTTCAAAATTTGTGGACATATACTCAACTTATATATGTATAACATATCCAAAAATTACTACGATCCAACGGTCGGATTAAATATTATAACTCACACAATAAAGCTGTAATAACACCGATTTGATCTTTTAATACCTCCAATCCGATAAAATACTGATAAAACACCTCAACATTAACTCCTTCATTTATAACCACAAAAATAAACTCATTATTTATATCCACATCAAATAAATATTTCCTTATCATATAAATCAATAATTAATTATTCACAAATAATATTACAGAATCACAATTATGACAACCAGGCCGTTCCCAGGAAAGAGGGGGCTTTCTGATAAGGATTTCTCCTTACTGGCGCGCAATTAGGTGACCAAACCTCTCCTTGACAGAACTTTCTAGACATTGCCAATAATGTTATCTAATAATATTATTCCAAATAATATGAATTATTGATCTGATAATGGAAAATACTGTGCAGAGACAATTATTGAAACAACAATAATATAAAATATCAACGTAGCAACTATTGAATCCATAAACTAAAATATTGAACAGTAATTACTGTAACAATTATTGAGTAGTGCCTTCTTACGTATGAATCAATAATTCAACAATACTGTGCAATACCGTGTGCTACTGTGCAACCACGGGTATTACTGTATTTTAACCACCAGATAACCCAACAGTGTTAACGGTAATAATTTACGCCGTTATTTATAAAACTCAATCTTTGTCGTTTTCCTTCATCCGACAGTTATTCTGTTATGGGGCCCACAAATGGTTGCGCCGTCGTACGAATATTCCCGACAAAAAGAATATTTCACGACCAAACGAATATTCCCCGACAACAATGAGTATTTTATAACCACTTGTGTATTTTGAAAAAAATTTCATATATCACCCTTAACTTTAACTTTTATCAATTTAACCATTTACTGAATAGTAATTATAAGAAAAATTGAATACTTTTATTTCATAAAATTTGGGGTCTTACAATCTCCCCTCCTTATGAAATTTCGTCCCCGAAATTTACGTACCTGGTATTTCAAAGAGTTGAGAATACCTTGCTTTCATTTCAGATTCCATCTTTCCTTTCATCATAATTTCTCCAATGCTCATCTCCTGTATTTCAGATATCATTCTAGAATACAGCTTCAAAACAAGGGTTAATTGAACAAATTAACATATCACATAATATTCCGATATTATGACTGACCAACAAATATGCTTAGGTAGGACACACTAGCGAAGGATTTACTCATCTCTCCCCTCCTAGTTCTATTCCCCGATCTCCGTCAGAGATCATATCCCTAAGCTCTGATACCAAATGTAACGACCCCAAAATAGGTCCATTCAATCCAACCCATTCTGAGTCGCCAAATACATGGTACAGAAAACAACTACAACTTTATTACAATAATTGTCGTGCAAAATACAACACATATACTGTGAGTTTGGATACAAACATATACCAAATGTGACACATGTCCCAACCGTGGACAACACCTCACAGTGACACCTTATATAAAGGTATAGTCAAAAACTGTTTTAGAAACTAAAATCTTTGGGAAGTGCTCAAGGAAACCTTCGTACATGGGAGGCCATGCTTCTAGGCTATGATAGATATCATATGGCCATAGAATTATCCTTGGTTGACCCAATAGACCCCAAAGAAATACGAGAAGATTAATATCATATTCTTTCCAATGGTGAGTCTTCTCTTGATTTATCATTATCTCCACTATCTCAAATTGAGAATTATACTTCAAACAAACACCAAGATTATATAGGTAGTGCTCGTATATATACTCAGCAAGTGGATGAGCACATCCATGTCTTATGATGACACGAGGTTGTATGTCATTAGACATCTTGTATGATAGTGACAAAACACCCTTCCAACGTTGGGTTCGCCTCGCCCTAGTTGATTCACCAAATATAACAACTAAATGATGACCACCGTCCTATTCCACTGTTACCCCCGCTCGACCCAGCTACACTCTTATTACCTGAAAGGAATTGTGAAGCAAAAGGGTGAGCACAACTAGCTCAGTAAAAAATATCATGACTAAAGATAATTAAATTATCAATAGCCTTCATCAATAATAAATCATAGATTTAGAACATATGGTAGATGATAAAAATTTAAACCATAGTTGCAGCGGAATGAGCAATCCATTAGAAGAGTCAAATAGACTATAAAGTCTATTATCTTCTCCATGTTAAAAATCCACCAACAATGTTTTATCCCTATAACATCAATCAACAATTCTGGTCCACAATCATATGAATAACTCATAATCATAATTGTAGTTCTAAATTCCTCTTCTCATCCAGGACGAAGATAATTTTCATCACCTATCTTTACCTGAAACATCAAAGATCATGGTTACACCAAATCACATTTCATGTTCATAATCATACTAATAATTTCATCTTTGCACTACGGCCAAAGATATTCATTTGTATCACTAGTTGGTCATGTTCATCTCAACACATGTTCATCTTTGCACTACTGGCCAAAGATATTCAACAACATGTCATCTTTGCACTATAGGCCAAAGATATTTATCAACAATTCATCTTTGCACTACAGGCCAAAGATATTCCTCAACAGTTCATATTTGCACTACAGGCCAAATATATTATTATCTCAAAGAAATATATAATCATTTCAGAATTTATATAAACAATAATTATAACCATGTTGATCATTTCACCTCTGTACTTAAGATATTCAACTATAAATTCAATGGTCATGATCATACCAGTCAACAATTCAACTTTGCACTACTGGCCAAAGAGAACCCATAGTCATGATCATACCAAAAATCTACCCATCTTTATACTCAAGTCAAAGAGAAATATCATCATTAGAGTTATAAAAATGTTATATATGATAATAAAAATAATATGATCAACATATAGTTTTAATCTCAAGAGTAAGATTCATAAATCAGCTATAATTTGGTTAGAAAAAGAAACCAATTTTGTCGTGAATAGTACCTGTGAATAGTAACTCGTGAATAGTAACTCGTGAATAGTAAACCCGACATGAAAAAGATAGAAATTTCACAATAAAATCCATACCAATACTTCGGTATAATGATATTGAAAGAATAATATTTCTTAAGCTTATAAACAATTTATTTTAATTGTTTACACTTTACTAAATAATGCATTTAATCATTCTAAAATGCCAAACTCATAAGATTTCATCACCAATAACCAAAACCCTCATCAAAAATCTGCATATACCTCATATAGGATTCTCAAGCCATAAAATCTTATTTTCCAATTTTCTTGCTTCACATAACATATTTAATTCATTTACTCATAACTAGTCCATTTTCATGAAAAATACCAAATCAGTTTCAAAAATATTTCTTTTCTGAGATTTAGCAGAATATAGTCTCATATTGAACATATATTTTTCTCTGAATTTTTAAAAATCATTTACTATTTTTCATATGGCCAAAACTGCCGAATATTAAAACATTTATCATAAATTGTACTTTTATTCGAAAATTCTGAAATTTATAGAATATACTCATGTTATATACATGTACTCCCAATAAAAATTTCATCAATTTTGGAGTTAACCACAAGGAGTTATAAGCGATTACTTTTAAAATAGTCTTTTCCCATAAAATTCATAACTCTTAATTTATACATCCAAAAATCGCCATTTTTTGGACACAATCAATAAAACTCATCAAATTATCATTCCAAATTTTTTCAGAATTTTTAAAGGTCTGAAAAGTTACGAAACATGAAAAACATCACAACCCTTAAAATCCATTACCTCAAAAGAGCAGTACTTCTGACCGGAATATCGAATGAAAAGCCGAAGAAACCTTTCACCGTATAGCAACACTCAAAGTATACTCACAAGAACACACTTGATATATAGAGAGAGAAGTAGAGAGAAAGCTTATGTTTCTGGTGCGATTTTCAATTCTAACTTAGCCCTCTATTTATAGGAAAATGTTAGCACGCCGAAGCAGACTTAACCTGCAACCTGATGGTTTTACCTGCTACTATTCCCACCCACCACATTTGAAAATTCAATTGAGCACATTTCTCACCAGCCAAAAGTGGGGCCCACTAATTCTAGAATTTTCCACCAAAATCATTTATAACCTAATTTCCGAATCAGTCACCTCTTAAAATTTATAACAAATTATACGCTCATTTTTAACGGTTCAAAATTTGTAGACATATACTCAACTTATATATGTATAACATATCCAAAAATTACGACGATCCAACGGTCGGATTAAATATTATAACTCACACAATAAAGCTGTAATAACACCGATTTGATCTTTTAATACCTCCAATCCGACAAAATACTGATAAAATACCTCAACATTAACTCCTTCATTTATAACCACATAAATAAACTCATTATTTATATCCACATCAAATAAATATTTCCTTATCATATAAATCAATAATTAATTATTCACAAATAATATTACAGAATCACAATTATGACAATCAGGCCGTTCCTAGGAAAGAGGGGGCTTTCCGATAAGGATTTCTCCTTACTGGCGCGCAATTAGGTGACCAAACCTCTCCTTGACAGAACTTTTTAGACATTGCCAATAATGTTATCTAATAATATTATTCCAAATAATATGAATTATTGATCTGATAATGGAAAATACTGTGCAGAGACAATTATTGAATCAACAATAATATAAAATATCAACGTAGCAACTATTGAATCAATAAACTAAAATATTGAACAGTAATTACTGTAACAATTATTGAGTAGTGCCTTCTTACGTATGAATCAATAATTCAACAATACTGTGCAATACCGTGTGCTACTGTGCAACCACGCGTATTACTGTATTTTAACCACCAGATAACCCAACAGTGTTAACGGTAATAATTTACGCCGTTATTTATAAAACTCAATCTTTGTCGTTTTTCTTCATCCGACAGTTATTCTGTTATGGGGCCCACAAATGGTTGCGCCGTCGTACGAATATTCCCGACAAAAAGAATATTCCACGACCAAACGAATATTCCCCGACAACAATGAGTATTTTATAACCACTTGTGTATTTTGAAAAAAATTTCATATATCACCCTTAACTTTAACTTTTATCAATTTAACCATTTACTGAATAGTAATTATAAGAAAAATTGAATACTTTTATTTCATAAAATTTGGGGTCTTACAAAACTTCTATATGGTAGAAGAGGTACTAATGTTAGAATGTGATTTTGGAGAGATCAAGTGTCTATTAATAATGCAAAGTTATCTAATTAAAAAATTTATTTGTTAATTGTAGGTTATCAAGTTTGATTTCATATTATTTAGGAGTTGTGCGTATCACATATTTGCTGAAATACCACAATGAAAAGAGAAGTTTACTTTTCTCTTTTAGTTGGATAACCAAAAACTACAAACTAAAGCATTTCAAGCTCTTTAATTTGCTATCTTTGCATTTTATTTTTGAAGCTTAATCAAGAGCCTCAATGTGTTGGGCATTGTTTTTCAGACAGTCATAATTTTGTTCTTGAATAACTACCCCATTTTTTTAATGTCTTAATGAATAGTTGCTAATAATTTTATTTGAGTTATTTGTTGAGTTTGGGATATGAATTTGATGTAGAATTCATTTTTTGGAATGCAGTTTTTGGGATATAAAGTTAATATAGAATCTTGCATGCTTGGACTATGGTACTGATGGTGGACCTACATCTAAGGTAACTTCCAAAGTAGTTGTTTTTCAAAATTTTCTAATACGGTTGGTTTTGCGGACAACACATTCAGTCAAGGATGTAGTAGTATCTATATCGATTAACAATTTTTTTGAATTTTACTTATTAATTCTATTTGATAATTTTATTTATCATGTAGTACATTATTTTTAATATACCCATTTGTATATGTTGTGTAGGTATTTATAGCTAATTTCGTGTATGACAGTTTTTTCAACAATTTATTTAATTAATGTTCTGAATATGATTTTTTAACTGTATATGCATAAAGATTAACAGTAGATTGAGTTTGAGCAGAAACTATCCGGCCAATGATATTAGATTTGGAGTTAAAGCTCAGGTTTTAATGCTTAAAGGGTGTTGAAGAGCTTGTTGATGCAGTTAAAGTTAGTATGGGCTCTAAGTTACTCTTCATGTGTTCTTTCTCAATTATCATTTTCTTGAGTTTTTCTTATTCATTTCAGCTCGTTTCATTTTATTGATTTTGATTTTTGGTTGTGTTGTATAAACATTTGATTTTTATATATGTTGATTAATCAAGTTCAAGTAAAAGATGTTTTTGAGTTGCCGACTTTCAAGTAGTTGGTGTTGGTTTTCCAATCAATTCTAATTGCAACTATTAGCTCTGAGTTTACAATGGTCAATATTTTGATAAATTTAGAATTGGAACTGTGTTGTGTACTATGATGTCATTGTTTGCATCATTGAAGAAAAATATCATAACCCTTCTCTTGCTACTACTCCCGAGTTCTCCGTGCATGCTCTCTCTCTCTCTCTCTCCATATATATATATATATATATATATATATATATATATATATATATATATATATAGAGAGAGAGAGAGAGAGAGAGTCCGGATCCAGTCAGGGATCCCGGACTCTATTAAAATTCGGACTTTTTTTTTGTTTTTTTTTGAAACAACTAAAAAAAAATTATGAAATTAGAATTTTTACATAATACAGTATTTTTGGCGTGATTTGGATGCCTATACCAAAACATTTCTGTACAGTCTGGGCAGATTGTACATATATTGGTTGGTGTAGGTATTAAAAACACACCCAAAATACTGTATTATGAAAAAAAATTAGTTTCATAATTTATTTATTTTTTAGTTCTACAAAAAAAAAATAGGGTCCGAATTTTGATCAGGTCCGGGAGTCCGGACCTGATCAGTTTCATATATATATATATATATATATATATATATATACACACACACATTATTTGCAAACCCAATGTTCATAAATGGTGTTTTTTATTAGTTATTGTATGTGGTAATTATAGCTGTAGTTTTCTCTATTCAAAAAATAGTAATAATTGGTGTTTATGATTTTTTTTTTTACATTATTTTTTTCCCAGTGTAATGAGAACTTCATTTACTCATTTTTCTCAAATTCTTTTAGTGTTGTGAATTGGGAAGTTAACATACAGAAGATGTTGGGACTTTTCAGTTGGACTAACATTTTTATCATCGACTTTGAAACTCAATTAGTTGGTAAATAATACTCAAATTGGTGTTATTGTTCAATTTTAAAGTATGTCTCTCTTCACTTATTTTCTCTAATATTGACTAAACTCATTATTTAATTTGAAATTGTGTGTTACGAGTTCACGTTGGTACATGGATTGTGTATTTTCAGTCTTTTTTTGAGATGTCTAATAAATTATTAATTTTATTATTGAAACTAGCCCGTGCATTGCACGAACTATCAACTCGTTGTATCAAATACATGAACTTTTTCTACTTGAATAACCTTAAATCTCTCAAAATTATATAAATTGAGGATTATAACTTGCAGCAGAGATATTGATACCTAGGTTCCTATTACATCCTCAACCTTAAATCTCTCAAAATTATATAAATTGAGGATTATAACTTGCATCAGGGTAACATTACAGTCCCACATTGAAAGATATGGGAAAATTTATCTGTATATAAAAAATTAAGTAACTATCAATAGTACATTCAAGTCATGATGTTTTGGGTGAACTTGCGGTGGGCTAAGATGACCCAAAAAGATATTATTAATGACCCAAAAAGATACAATTGTGCCAAATTTATCTAACATTTAGTGCACTATACTGATGAAAAAATATGAAGGAGGAATTATATAGGACCGTCATTTGCAACAATGCCAACAACTTTTAAGTTTTAAAGATTTTTTTTTGATGGGACGGGCGGGTCGAGCTAAAATTGGGCCAAACCAAACACGCTCAGATTTTTATGGGCTAAAAAAGTGAAGCCCAAAACTCATTTTTTGTTGGACGGACTAGCCCGGCTCGCGGGTCTGGGCCGATTTTATCAGTATTCCTATTCCGTAAACACCTTGAAACTTCCGGCAAAGACTGCTTGGTCAACATAACCACTACCTATATTTGCCCTATAACCATATATACAACATTCCCTCTATTTTAAAATAATAGTCGTTTTAACTTAATACACTGATTAAGAAAATCATTTTATACTATCACTTGATTAAAATCTAAATAAAATTTCATCACTATCGCTTTATGGGAACTTGACAACTAATAATACATGATTGAAAGTTTCTTTAAAAAATGAGAGATTTAATTAGGGATAATATAAAAAAATAAATAATTTATTCACCTAGAAAATTATAAACCACAAATAAATTGAAACAAAATTTCTTTTCTAAAACAACTATTATTATTATGGCAGGTTGGAAGGTATGTGATTAGAAACAAAGGATTGGTACTAAGCACAGTAAGGGAAGCTGGGCACATGGTTCCAAGCTACCAACTAGAGGGAGCACTCCTTGTGATCTCATTCTTTCTTGGAGGAAATATGGGAGTATGAAAGAGAAAAAGACATTATTTCAGTACCGATCCAGTTACCATGAAACAATTGATCAATTCAATACTAACACGCAATTGATCAATTCAATACTAACACGTAGAAATATCACATCTCGCCATCTTGCCTGAGTGTCAACATTATATTGATCAATTGATCAAAATTAACTTCATGCTACCCACTCTCTTTCATTAGTATTACTAAATAGTTAAAAGTGAATTGGAAGATAGCATTATACTTGGCAAGTAATATTGTTATACTGGCCAAGTTTATATACACCGTAGCATACCAAAAATTACATGAGAACTTCTTTGGAGCAATTTACTAAGAAATTGGCTCGTGCTATTTTTTGTGGAATGGAAGAAGTATAAAATATGCCTAATTAGGTAGTATTTATCAAGCTTATGTTAAAATATGAATGTAAGGGTAAGAAGTGCCTACAAAACATCTGAATCAGAATAACTTCCAGACTAGAATTTAAAACCAGAGTAAACTTCCAGGGTTCTGAAGCATGGCACTACAAACTACTTGTAAGGAAATTTATTCCTAAACAAATGTTTAATCAAATCCCTATAACAACTACCTCGTGCAGTCAAAATTCAGTTCCACTCCACATTTGGAGGGGATTATAGAGATTCTACACCTGAGAAAAAAACTCAGAAATGGAACAATTGTTCCCCATTCTAGCACATGATACTCAAAAGTCAAAACTCAACCTATTTTCCCTAAGGCAGCCATTCAGCTTACTTCTTGTTGGTGGGTGCCGTACATTGGATAAGCCCCATATGATGCCGCTGCTGCAGCATACATGCTTGGGTCATGAGGTGGCATAGCATATCCATATCCGTCATAAATGTGCGCTCCATAGTATGCACCTGTCCACTGGTTGCCGTAGTCGCCTCTAAACTGCAAAATCCATATGCATCAAGTAAGAACGATAAGCTGGAAAAAGAAAGGGGGAGAGAGAGAGAGAGAAAGAGTGCTTAATTTTAGAAGCTGTTCTTTAACTCCAGAATGAAATCCATGTTCCACCAAACTAGCCTTTCTTATAGAGGAAACATGTAACTCTTCAAAATAAGGGGCATTCGCTAAGGTGAGTATACCTTCTTTTTTTTAAAAGGAAAGTCAACATAGTAAACCTCAAAGTGATCACTACACCTTTACAACTTTATATAGTCACGGTGTAACGACCATGAATTTTAAACTCCTTATTAATTAAATATGTGATTTAATTTTAACGAGTTAGTTTTGTGAGTCTATTTAAACTTTATGCGGTTATGTGAATTTATGAAATGATTTAAAGGGAGTCACTATAATAGGTTATTTAAATTAGTGGACTAACCCTAAGAGTTTGATATCAAGGGATTGATAAGATTATTAATAATTAAATATTCAATTTATTTGAATATGGTGGCAAGATTTGAACATATATTAATTGCAATTATGAGTAATTAATTGATAATGTGTTAATTAATAATTATTATGAATAAATAATAATTAAGGAGTATAATGTGGTTACATGTTTACTTGATTTATTTGTGCAATGTAGTAAACCTTTATTTATATGGTAGTTAACTATATATTTTATATAGTACAAGGTGGCACATTAATATGTCTATATATTAAATATAGACTATATAGTAAGAGTTAATTGCATTTATGTGAATTGCATATTAATATTGTTATGTGATATGAAGTGTGTGGGTAAACATTTATGTATACCCTGTTAACATATGATAATATCCATTGTTAAATTTACAATGATTTCATTAAGTTATTATAATAATAACAGTCATGGTAATAGAAAATGTACATGAATTATATGAATGTGCACTACTTGATACCTTGTAATTAGTAAATACATTGTATGTCCTTTTAGTCATTATAACCTATGTTATATGAAATGAATGGTGTATACATATTTTATAACCAAAGTTTGTATTATGTGTATAAATGGTTTTAACCAAGTAGTGCATTACATTGTTGCATTTCATTGTGCAAATGCCGAGAGTTATTCTCTTGTCCCATAATAAGAGTCCCATTTCATTTCTTCCCACGTGAACAAGCTAGCAAGCCTACTCTATTCTTCATCTCAAACTCACCAATCTAGATCAATTAATGGATGGGGAGTGGGATTCATGATGGAGATTACCAACTCTCACCAACTCTCCCTTAACCCTTGTGCATTCTTGAAAGCCAATGGTTTGAGTTGTGAGGTAATGGTATTATCTAGTTAACCAATCTTCTATAAATAAGACCTTCACCTTGTTGCAATTGCTGAGAATTATTTCTAAGGAACTTGTAAGAGTGAGTGTATTGCTGCCCAATTACTTCAAGAGGTATAAAATTCTAAACTTATGTTCTTCATTTAGTATTTGTCAAATTCTTGTAATTCTCATGAATTCTTGGTAATGAATTGACTTAAAGGTGTGTTATACAAGTTAGTATGCATGCTTAGAAGTAGTTGAGTTGCAGCAATTAAATGCTTGACAAAGTTGGAGTTGAGCCTCTGCAGAAGCAGAGGCCATTTTTTTCTGTCTGGTCGAAGTGGCGCGGCCGCGCCACTTCCCTTGCCTTTCACCGCGCGGGTAGCAGATCACAGTTGCTCATGTTAGCTTCTTAAAATATGCTGAGCTTACTATGATAATTAGTATATGATTATAAATGACCTGAGCATGTGAACTGAAAGTATTATGTATATAGTAAGCCATGTTAGTTGATTTTAATTTGATTATTCAAAGAGGACTAATAGTTGAAAAATAGTTTTGATAAACTTTTTTGCAAAACAAGTTCTAACCTCGGATGCAAGTGTATTACGTTCTGATATGTCTTGACATGGGTCAATATGTTAGTTACATGGTTGAACATATTATAAGATATTCAAGCATGATTAAGATAGGAATTTCATGAATAAGGACTATATGGGCTATGTATAAACGAGCTATGTATACACTAAGTTTTTGAACTTAAAAGAAATGTTAATGTGTTTTATTATGTGATTATAAAAGCATGATTTAGACTATGCAAACTCACCTTGCATGTTTGAATGAATTTACTGTGGAGACTTAAAGTTTTGAAAATGAACTTGATAAGCTATATATACATTAAGTTGAGAACTTGTAAGTATGTTTTTGATGTCTAGCATGTATATATATGAAAGTATGATGTATGGTAGGTAAAGTGACTTTACATGATTGATAGCTTAACATGTGAAGTCTTGATTAAGTAAAAACGAATTATGACCTTTGATATGTTTGATAAAAGGTTAAATTTAGTTATTCATATAATAACATGTGTGTTGTGCATGATTGTTCGTTTACGTGCAAGTCGTGTGCGCACTGGCTTACTGCAGAAGCAGCCATGTCTTGGTTTGCACTAGGAGCAGCGCGGCCGCGCCACTCCTTAATACAAATCGAGCGCGGACGCGCCAGTCTACAGTGAGGTCTGAGTTTTGCTAATAAATTGAGAACTGATGCATGCTTATATGGTTGCTCTAATCTGTATACTTGTCCAGTATAGTAGTCTTATGATAATAAGCATGTTATTGAAAGAATCCTATGATGAATTAGTAAATGGTGATTTCAACTATGACATAGTTAGAAACTAATCGAGTAATGTAATGATACATGTATAGAAGCATGCTATGTGATGATTTGATTCTTTAAGTGTAGACTCGTACTAGTTTACACATACTAATCGAAAAGACCGACTTGTTAATATTAGGTTGTTTCAACGCAAGTAATTAAAGCTAGAATTATATTGTAGCTGAGCAAGCAGGCAAGTATCCTAAACCATTGCATTACTTTATTCGACGCATATCGTAAGCAAGTTTTCTTTGAACTTCACTCTTTGATTGTGCAAGTTTCTTGAACCCTACTTTTGTTAAGCAAGTTTCCCTAAACTTATCCTAAATTATATTGAGCAAGTATCCGAATTTATTGTGTTGCAAGTTTTCAAACTTACACAACTTTGAGTTTGTAAACGTTTTCCTATCCTTCTCATATTGCATTGAGTAGGATATTGTTGAATCGAAAGTTATTCATTTAAGCTTGAAATCTTACTTCCAAGCATGCTATTAAGTGGTTTAATTACTTTACAGTTATTCCACATCGATATCATTGACATTCGCACTTAGTGCACTTAAGCTCGTACAGTCTTGCACTTGTACATCATTTAAAGTTCAATAATTCTTGAACTATGGTAAATAGAGTCTGAACCTTTGTCCGGTCAGACAAGCCTATAAAGTTTTATAAAAGCTATCCAAACCAATTGATGGTAAGGATTCTTAGACTGAAAGAACACCCCTCTTATGATAGGGGGGTACCCCAGGTATCTAATATAAGATACAACACAACAGATTTAAATGTTATGCATATACATAGAGTACGTGAGGCTGATCCCCTCAAGTACTTATTCTGTAGCCAGTAACCAAAGGGTCAATTAGCTATTGATTCCATTGGAGTGTTATAGTTCAAAGTCTACTTGAACAGCAGTTATTCTAAAAGCAATCATTGTCTTTGCTTATAATATTCATAGTGTTGAATCCTTCAGATATTCATATTGTTGAATCCATTGCCAGATATTTTTCCATCCATCATGATATATCCTTATTGTTGTATTTAAACTTGTTGAGCAAACTTGTTGCTCATCCTTGCTCATGAATTATATTGCAGCTAAGCCCGAGACCTCGGGAAAGGACAAGGCTAAAGGGAACATGTAGGATAATTGCGAGAAGCAGAATTTATCTTATGCTTAGTTTAAATTACGATTATGTAATGTGAATCCTAATATTTATTTTAGGATATGATTGTAAGATGATATTAATGTTATCGTATCTTGGGACTAGTCACACCTTTTGAATGAACAACATATGTTTGTTATATTCCGCATTTTAGTTATCATATGTTGTTTAGAGGTGGATGTTTGTAGTTTATCGTGATGACCAAACCGGGATCAGAGGACCCGGATTTGGGGGCGCCACACACAGCCTACCAAGACCAACAGTGAGAGAGGGAAAAAGTTATGAGAAGAGGAGAGAGAATGGTTGCCTGCTTATTTGCTGGATTGCGTCCCCAAGAAAGGCGAACTGTGTTCTTCCCAATAGCCGTACCATTTAACTTCTGCAGTGCCTCCTCAGCATTATTTCTATGAAGTTTTGGTTAGACCGATAAAATCACAACATATTACTGAAGTACCATTGAACATTTGGTAAACTACAATTTTTCAACTAGGAATTTTCTACCTGTTAGCAAATTGTACGAACCCACATCCTTTCCCAACTGGTATTTTTACAGAGACTATTTCTCCGTACTGGGAGAAAGGCTGCCTAAGGTCTTCATCATTGACATTTGGGTCGAGTCCTCCAACAAATATCTACACCAGTAAAGGATTTAGCTCGCGCGCGCAAACACACACACACACACACACAGAAGTGAGAATACTAATAGTAAAATCATGCTAAGCTAGAGAACTAACTGTTGTGTTGGTAGAATCCCCATCAGGCTGGGAAGCTGGGGCACCATTTGAAACATATCTGCCTAGAAGAAAACCATATAAGGCGATCAAAAACAAAATAAAAAAAAATTATACAAAAAGTAAAAATAGGTAAGCTTGCCCCAAGGATGGAGATTGGAACCGGTGACAGTCCTATAGAAATTAGAACTAATGCCTCCAATTTGTAAGATGCTGCTTCACTAATCAGAAATTAAAAGAGGGGCCTCTACAGAAAGATATATCGAAACAAAGATTTATTTAAGTCGCCTGAGGTTGTTCATTTAAAACTAACCAAGTAGTTCATAAACAATCCAGAAATAAATTAATAATTTCTGGGATAAACACAATATTGTCACCATTAATGAGATCACCTTTTCTCAGATTCAAAGTTAAAATATACAGTAGAAATATGAAAACTGTTGATAGCTGTTCTAATCATACTTCCTCCATACTCCCTCCATTACAAAATTAGAGATTAATTTCTAAAACGACGAATTTTAAGGAAATCTTTATTTTTCCATACATATCCATAGTTAAAAGGTAGTGATGACGGAGTGATAATATTCAATTTATCTAGAATATAAGTAATGGCACGTTAGGAACTTCAAGTCATTCTATGGTCAAAATTTGAAATGTCTAATTTTGGAACGAACTATAAATAAAAATGTCCCTGTAATTTTGAAACAGAGGGAGTATGTAGGAAAAAGGTTACCATTTCAAATGAACAGTATCACCAAGACAAATTTCTTATCATACAAGTTCAATTATATTTTTTAACGTGCCAAAAAGAATCATCGTTGAATCCACTAAGATCAAGAAGATCAGAATTTCAAGTCTCAACAAGATAGAGACGGAGTAGCTTTCCATCCAACATACCATTTTAGGGTTGTTTCTACAATGAAGAAAATTTAACAAGATATATGCAATAACAAATCTAAAGACGATTCACGATTCCAAATAAAAGGTTGTAGAATACAGAGTTCAAAGAGGAAACATCATTCTGTTGGGTCCAGCACATGTTTCCCTTTGTTTAAAAACTGGCATAAAAACCTTTTATATTTACCGTAAGCCACAACCCCAAACCCTCAACCCTCAACCCAATGAAAATAAGGGACACGGAAAACAGAGAAAAGGATACCAATTCCAGATATAAAAAGCTACTTCAACTAAAAAGATAAAAGAAAACCAGAGTTGACAAAAGAGCCCTGAATCCTCCACAAAATTCAATTTGTCAGAAGTTCTCAGAATCAAAATTGTTGAATGATGACAACTAAACCTTTCTACCCAAACAAGATTCAGGATATGATACCAAAAATAGGCTAACCAACTATAATTGATGAAAGAATTGTGCATCTATGACATATTAATGTAGTATGAATGTATGATAGCAATATATTGGATTATTCTAGATTTCTAGTAGCTCAAGAATAAGTATAGGCAAGTGTCTTCGAAAAGGTTAATACAATAAGTTCCTTGATACATCCAGCCATTTTTCCAGTGTAACAAATGCATAATCAGATGACTAATTCTCTAAATTTCAATTTTCCTAGCTAACTAAATTTAAAAGATATTGTCAGTTATTTAGTTGGTATAAAAAATACTACATATGTTCTTAGAAAATAAAATAAAGTAAAAATATATAGCAGCACTCAAATATAAATTGTACAAGTACATTAGGAAGAGCAAAAGCTCCTGTCATGATGAATCCTACGATGAATCCTACGATGTATTGGTGATGAGTATATAATTCAGCTTGAGTAGTAAAGTCTTGTGTTATGAATGCATAAGCAGGTACTAGTAAATTTTGGTAAAAGTGTTTAGGGTGAAGCAAGTAATGATATTTCCACAGAAAATAGAATGTAACTGTCATACTTCCAAAACTACAGAACTGAAATAGTCAAGTTACTATCTGAACTATCAATAAAAATAGTTTATGAGAAGACAAAAAACCAACTTAGCCAAAGCATATAATAGGTAAAAGCAACAATTAAATGGTCACCTCTTTAATTCTTCACCTAACATGATGCAGCTTGCAGCCTATAGTCATTTCCTTTTGATAAGATGAATTTAAGCCTCCATTAGTGCCACATGGCTGATAGAAGACTCAACACAAGTTCCATCTCAAAAGAAAGGAGAAGTTTGACAATCAAGGTAGGGAATAAAAAATCCCTAAATCAGTCTCTCGGTCAACATGTCAAAGCAATAATGGGATTACTTGGGACTGATTTCATGAGGCAGAGGTGGGAGGACATTTATGGAAGCTTCCCACTCCTTTTGTCTGTACGAGAAAGAAGCAATGGAGGAAGGACAGAGATGTTACATGTTTGTGACATTATACCATACATCCCTAGAACACTAGGAGTACACACTTTTTTCATTTTTTATTTTTTAAATTAAAAAACAAAAAAATACACAAAAAGAAAAAGGGACAAAAAGAAAAAGGGAGTTTCTCTTTCCTTTCCTCCCTCTCTCATTTGAC
The DNA here is from genome assembly GCA_020205505.1 of Panax japonicus. Lineage (NCBI taxonomy): Eukaryota > Viridiplantae > Streptophyta > Magnoliopsida > Apiales > Araliaceae > Panax > Panax japonicus. The sequence goes on along the minus strand of CM035093.1, from coordinate 40,021,852 downwards.
GACCCACAAGAAAAAACCTCCCAGCTTCTCTTCCTTCTACTTTTTTCCTCACCTCCAATACATTCTACTTACTGAGAGAGCCATTATCTCTTCAATAATCAATTTAAGACTGTTCAATTACAATAGCAGGTTTTTCATAAAAGACTACAAACAATATCTTTTAGAATGTACTTTAATTGTTAAGATTAAGAAATAGAAACCTGAAACAACAAATTCTCACAATTAGAAGGTTCAGAAAACTTATACTCCAAGTTAGGTGGTGTTTGTTAGTGTCTTAAAGGCTCTTAATAGGCGTTCCTCTGATTCGGTCAGAGGCATAACTTGTTTGGTAAAAAAATTTATGCCTCTTAATCGGTAAGATTCAAAAATAATGCAAAACTATTCAGAGCCATATCTGAGCGAATTTGTGTTTTATTTTGGACAAAAATAACCTCAACAATATTACAAAATCTCTCTTTTATCCCCATCTCTTGTCCCTTTTTGCCCTTCCTGTTTGTCAAAAATAGAGTCTCAAACCTTGTTAATCTCTCCGATTCTGAGCTCGTCATCTTTGGAGATTACATGAGGTCCAAACTCGGAGCAAGTCGACCGAGGATTGTAAGGAAAACTGACCACAGATGGGTACTCCACCAAAATAGTTCTCCGACAGAATTTCTTGCTCAGATCAGTTCTGGGTCCGATGGATTTTTTTTCAAACTTTGGAATTTCGGCGAAATTTTTTTATATTGTGTTTGTAGTTTATTCTAAATATAATTACTGTGAATCGGAACCTATGTTTTGAATCTTTTGATGGACTTCTTCCATCTACGGATCTGATAAATTGATTAACTAATTTGACTTTTATTTTATTTTATTTTATTACATGTATGTCTTATGTTCAGTGGTTGATAGTGATTTTCTAATCGAACGCTTGGTTGCGGTTAATTGCTTACCTAATTTCTTATAAAAAATCAATTGATCATTTTCTTGAAGTACCCACGTTGGTATGAATTGAAAGCTAATTTGATCATCTAAATGTTATTTATCTTCCTTTAATTTGCTAATTTTGATGTTATTTTTACTTAAACTGAATAGAGGGTTAAAATAGTAAAATTTTGTTATTCAGACATTTTGAAAAAATAAATTATCAAACAAAATTTTTTTCATTTAGATACAATTTTGGACAGAGGCTCTACATTATTCAGATGTCTAAATTATTCAGATCTTAACACTCAGTTTTATCAAACACCACCTTAGTAAAATTACTGTTTACCTGGTGAAGAATATTGCTGTTGATATCCAGCAGATTTTCTGGGGGTTGCAGCACCAATTCGCATAGCCCTGCTTGAACAATACACACCATTCATTTCAGTCATGGCTTGATACCTCTCGTTATCATCTCCAAACCTTACAAAACCATAACCTTTCGACCGACCAGTATTGGCATCAAGGACAACTTTAGCAGCTTTAACAGATGGATATTTAGTAGCAAAAGTTTCATGCAATAAGGTATCGGTAACATCTGCAGCTAAATCTCCTACAAATATAGAAAGATCAGAACCATTATTTGAACGCTTGTCACCCATGCTAAATGTAGCCCAGTTCAAACGGAAAGGTTGTTCTGTATTAGGCATAGCAATGCAAGTATAACTCTGCAGAACCTTTTCAGCTGCAGCATGCGAAAAAAATTCCACAAATCCATATCCCTCCAAGAAACCAGTTTGTTTATTGCGAATAACCTTAATAGAGGCAACCTGCATTAGCAATGACATTATATGTCAAGGAGAATTGCATAACAAAATCCAGTAATAAGAAAATTTTAAAGGCACAGTTACCATCGCTTAAGTTCTCCATATGATTAGATATTCACTTGCTCCTAACCCTATTCTACTGCTAAAACGTTAGATAACAAGGCAAGCTGCTTCTAAAGTTTACAATTCTGATAACTTTTAATTCAAATTAACTGGTGAATGATGTAATTCAAATTAACTTTTAATTTTGATATTTCCAGTCTCCTCTCACATGAAGATGGGACCCACTTTATTTTCATGTGATAGAGAACTATGTGGAAATATCAAAAAGCACATGTGAAAATATCAGTTACCTATTATTAAATTTGTGTTGTTATTTAGAAATAAATGTTAGATTATTAATGTAATTATTTAGTAGGATATTCTAGCAGTTTTAATTATGGTCGTAGATTTTAATTAAGAGAGTTTTAATTTGAGTAGTAAATTTTAATTAGGAGAGTTTTAATTATAGTAGTAGATTTTTATTAGGAGATTTAAGGTTTTTACTTGGTTTCCAAGAATTGGGTTTTCTATTTAAGTATTGTAAATTTGCAATACTTCATTATTTTTTAGATTATTAAATAAATTGATTTGAGATTAAACCAGTGTACTTTTGTGTGTTTATTTACCGATTCTCAGCGGGGATATAGGTACCCTTATTTCTTCTTCAAACATTGTCTTACATCAATATTCCTCTCACAAAAGGACAAGGATCCGCCTCAACAATTTTTCTCTCTAATCCTGTCCAGCCGGCCAATCTTAAATCAGCTGTTCGTTGGAGTCTATTATATTTGATTTTTGAATGGGTCTCTCGTCAATACGTAGTGTATGATAGTCTAGCAAAAGTAAAATTTGAATGTATTTTCTTCTAGAAATATAGGTTAAAAAGAAGACAAGAGTTTTTAGGAGGGAAGCAAAGACAGCGATCAAAGATAGTTGGGTAGAAAGATAAAACTAAAGATTTTTAAGTTAATAACAGCCATCATATTTAAGTGTTCTACAAGAGCAATTTTCATTAAAAGAACTATCTAATGGATTAGTAAACATAGAGAAAGTAAGAAACAAAAGTTAAAACGCTACAGCTGAGAATTATCCAAGAGAACGCAAAACAAAGAGGCAAAAATATGTTAGTTCAAGTAATTGTATGTCACCGAGAGCCATTGGCTCGAGTAGTACTCTAGGTCTCTTGTTAAGAAAGAGGTCCTAGGTTCGAATCCCCCTCCCCCCAAATTAGCAACAAAAAAATTGTATCTCCAACACTAGTCATAATATTAATATAATAGTAATAGATATTAGATGTGCTCTTAGCTGATAAGACAATCACCATGTTATATTAAGAGTATCTTAAGACATTTATGACAAGATGATACCGATATATGTTTGCAGACAGCCGGTCCCAAGACCGGATAAAGGAGCATTGAGCTTTAAAATTAGTCATATCTCTATAAGATGAGTCCTAATGAATCAACATTTACATAATAAATTAGAGGTCACATTTATAAAGGACATACATGTTTTCCAATCTCAATTATGTGGTGAGGAAAATGAAAAAGACAAAATTCTAGGAATAGACAAACATGAATTTCAGCTGGAAGCAGTGGCTAAGCCACATTATGGGTGGGGAGGACCACGACCCCACCTTGAAAACTTTTTTGCTTCACACACTTGTACTACACCTACATTAAACTTAATCCACCATCTCACACACACTTTCCTTATATCTCTTTTTTTTTTAATTATTTATCATCCTCTTGATAGTAATATAATTATATCTTCTGTTGCATCCAAAAAAAATTATTTGTTGAGCTTAATCTCGTACTCTTTTATGCAGGCTTTATAAATTTATTAACCGTTTATCTTTCTTGCTATAGTCTTCTTCTTTTTTAAATAGAGATTTTATTTATTTATCTTTAAAATAAGAGAATTGTAATAAGTATATTGCTGTTGTGTTTATGAAATTTTGGTGTTGATGTTTGTATTGTCTTATTTATTGTAAAAATATAAGATAATTAGAATTCTGTTGATGATTTTTTTGAAATCATAAATTTAGGCTTTAAATTTTTCACCTAGTTGCAATCTAAGGGGTGACCTATTGGTTGGCTGGGCTTTCCGCTCCTTAGATTATTTGTGCAAAATTATGGTGCCAGTACAATTGGCTTGAAGAAAAAAATATCCTGCACATTCAAGTAAATTCATGCCATTCATTCTGTTTTTCCACATCAAAAAACATAATTCCAAATAGGATACAATGATTACACTTCCAGATATGCACTCAATAAAAAGTAAATTATAACAAAATTGAAAAATAAACGTTCCAAGAATAAACACGAGCAATGTCAATCGCACTCCACATTTGGCCATTTACGGTCCTCTCCAACAGTAAATTTACCCTTGCAGTAGAGCTCAAATGATTAAAAAGTAGAGTGCATTTAACAATACCAAAAATTTTATTTCAATATAAAAGAGTGGAAGTATTTTGAAATGTAGCACCAAACCCACCAAAAATGTGGAAACAACAATGTATAAAAAAAATGACCTTGTCCTGCAAAAAAGATTCCTATTAAAGATACCAACTTTATCCATTCACCCCCATAAAAACCCCAGCACCGGCCCTGGGCTAAAGCCCAAGGTGCCCGGGTTTTAGGCCCACTAAAATTGACAACTTTTTAGGGCCCCCAAGAGGTATTTGTAATATGTATATATATATATATATATATATATATATATATATATCCAAACAAAAGTCCAGCTCACGTCAGTTTAAATTTAAAGACCCACAAAAAATTTACACAATGAAATAGGCCCAAATGATTACTTTCTTGACTTAGTGATAATGTGATATTTAAATCATGCTTTAAAAATATTGAAATTATCAGTTATTATATTTGGTATTCTTTTATATTAATGCATTTTTATTCAGGAAAAATTCTTAATTTTTTTATATCTATTTTAATAACAATTCACAAAAGGCCTATTTTTTGTTGCCGCTTTAAGCCCTTAAAAACTCAAGGCCGACCCTGAAAACCCCAACAAAAAATCATAAACCTCAGACCAAAAAAACAATCCATAAACCTTATTAACTCCATAAAGATTACATATCATAATTAAAATAAAATAAAAACACAAACACACAAATATATAGAGAGAGAGAGAGAGAAAGAAAATTTAAAAGCAGAGTACCTCGCCGGTTGAAGCAAAGCAGCTACGGAGATAATCCTCGTCCATCCAATTATGAAGGTCACCGACCCAGATCGTCCGATTCTCTCCGCCGCCGCAGGATCCCTGCTGATGAGGCGGAGGCTGGTGGTTCTGTAGTTGCTGCATCTGCTGCTGGTGTAGATGATGTTGATGGTACGGCAAGTAGTGGGCCGGGTAATGCGGCGGCGGCATCATTTGGTGCTGCATTAACATCGCCGCCGGCGGATACTGCATCGCCACCCACTGCTGCTGCTGGGTCTGCGGCGCCACCGCTGCCACTGGCTGCTGTTGGGTCTGTTGCTTCGGATCAGAACTTCCTTTGGTATTATTCCCCTGCTCTTTCTCTCTCTAAAAATATAACCCACAAAAGATTCAAAAAAGTAAACCTTATATATATATAGTCGAGTACTCGAGTATAAATTTGTAATATGGAATTTGTTATATGTATGAATCAGGAGTTTTTGAGGAGTGAGAATTAGGAAGAGTCAGAGGAAGAAAGGCGAGTGTCTCTGTTGTTTACGGTGGGGGTAATTATGGAGTATTTGGCAAATTGATTGACCCAATCCGGATCTGAGGAGGATGGATTATGGGAGGACGCGTATGCTTTTTCAGCCGTTAGATTTAACACTGGCTTTTGCTAATTTAAGCCGTTGGTTTTGTATGACCTGTATATTACCTCAGTTCTTTAATATAAATAATTTTAGATAAATAATTTTTTTAACGAGAATTTTAAATAAATATTAATTTTTTAATTTTTAATATTATTTGAAGTATTAAATATAATTTTAATTCTATCATTATTTTTCTTCTAATAAATAATATCCTCTATAATTATTTTTTAATATTTATATACAATTTTAAAACCACATATATATTAAATATCGGAGGGTACTACCCAATTTTAAAACCACTATATATACATGTACTACTCCTAGCTAGCTACTAATACTGGTTTACTTATTTGTCGGCCGACATTCTTTATTATTTAAAGTGGAAAGAGACTGAGACTTGTGAATATGAGTTTGAATCCGGAAAGGGTTTTAGGTTTCAGTGTTGGATACCTTGTAGGAGGAGTACTATTATTGTAGGAGTACTCCCAAAGTCCCATTAAAGGGTTGACGAAAGTGACAGTGGACCAATGTAGCAAATTTAAGGAGTACTGGCTACTACTACTACTACTATTGGACTTGGATATGAGAATATGGGATTTTAATGGGGAGGGATTAGAACAAAATTAATTTTGGTCAATTAATTAAATTAATATAGTGTCCATGAGTAGTTGGGAGGTGATTTTTGAGTACTATATTTATCAAATCAACTTACTATAGAGTTAACTTCATAGTAACCAAATTCATTTCAATGATACTCCCTCAACGGAAGAGTTCATCTTAATAATTTTTTTAAAGATGTGTAAATTCTTATAAAAATAATTAAGAATTTACTTTTTTTGAATCTATATTTTATGAAATTTTACTCATTTTTGAAAAAAATAAAATTTTCTAATATTATTTCCTTAAAATAATAATTAGTTTTGAAACTTTTTAAAAATAATATTTTATTTTAAAATATTAAAAAATAATTATTATTTTCAAATTATTTAAAGAAAATATTTATTTTAAAATATTAAATTAAATTATTATTTGATTTTTTAAAAAAATATTTTCCTTGTAAATATTAAAATTAATAATTATTTTAAAATATTAAATATAATTATTATTTTAAAAATAATATTTTCTTTTAAAATATTAAAAACAACTTTTTGTACAATAATTATTTTATTTTATTTTATTTTAAAATATTAAAAATTAGGTTTGAGTAAAACTTGGTCGGGTTGGGTCAAAATTTGGTTAAAATGGGTCGGGTTATTGTCAATTTGGGTAGTGTTGGGTCATGATATTTTATGTACATTGGGCCGAACTCCTTGGTGGATCCATTGGGTTATCACAATTGGATCATGGTGTTATTGGGCCTAGCCATTGGGCCAAGTCATTTGGGTTATCTTGATTGGGTCTTGAAAGTTTTGGGCTGAATTATTGGACTAACCCATCAGCTAACTAAATATCTATATTTTGGGGCTTTGACCGGTAATGATGAGAGAAGATAACAGTTGACTGTTATCTCTGTCATGCATTAATGTGGATTGGATCTAGTAGGCCGGCGGTGAAGAACAGTGATGGGATGTAGCAGGCGGGCTGCATGCAGACGGCTGAGATCACTAAGAGTGGGGGACTGTGTCAGTGGAGAGTGGGTGGCACAAGAAACCGGACATGAGAGTATATGTATGCAAGGACAACTCACAAGGAAAGGTAACTGATATTTTTCTCTCTCTCAATACACTAGATATTATTTTCCTCCATCGTTAACCTTGTGATCGCCTGTACTGACTATCACGCCGGAGCTATCCCCCAACGGTCGAAGTCGTCAAGCTTTTGGTGTTGTCGTGTTTATTGTGCAGGATCGGACGTGTCTTACGTGATTGGGACGTGTGGAAAGATCTTGGCGTTAACATTAGCGCTAGAAGGAGGGCGTTTTCTAGTGTTCTTGAGTTTTCAATCATAACTTTTCAGTTGTTCTACGCCACAAGTTATGGTGAGGAGTAGAACTGGTACCCTTGAAGAACAGCCGATGGCTGCAAGTTCGTCTTTACAACGTATCTCTATCAAGGATCAGTTAGGTCCTTCAAAGAGTGCTCATGACAACACGGCTTCCAAACATAATTCAGAAGGTTCTCGTTCGAGAGCTCATGGTGAAGCTAGAAGAAGACTGGTTTTTGCAGCTGATAAAGAGCGTGATCATGGTCAAAAATGGGTAGAAGACACTCCGCCTAGAACTCGACACCGAAGTGGTCAGATGATAAAGCTTCCAAGCTGGCGAAGATGGAAGACGAGGCAGATAAAGCTTTGGAGGTTCTTCTGAAGCAAAGGGAGGACATAGCTGAGCAGATGCTTCGTATAGCCGAGCTGAAGAACGAGGCGTCAAGTTACGTTCAACCCGAAAGGCATAGTAAATCTAGAGATGAGCAACCAAGAGAAGGGAAGGAGCATGTACATTCCGTTCCTGTATCTCAAGGCCGACCTAGGGATCGAAGGAGGTTAAGAAGTTGTACTCCTGAGGTATTGAAGAGGGCACCTCATCCTATTGGTTCTCGGGATCACAGTGGTAGAAGACGAAGAAGTAGGTCTAGGGAGTACACACCGGATAATACAAAGAAGGTATTCCGTCTTGAGTATCTTCAACAAGATGACAGGGCCCACGTCGAAGTAGATCCAAAAGTCATACTCTTGAGAATCCACTTAAGGCACACCGTTTTATGGATACTCGTAAACAGAGAAGTCCATCGAGAGTAGTGGGTTCATGTAAGACCCCAAATTTTATGAATAAAGATTTAATTTTCTCGAAATATTTTTAATATTATGGTGTGAATTTGATATTATGTTATAGTTGTGGGTAATATTTATAAATTTTACAAAGTACGCAAGTTGTTATATTATATTCGATTGGTCAGGGAATATTCATTTTAACAGGGAATATTCGTTCGACGGCACAATCATTGGTGGACCCCACAATGAAATTATTGTCGGATTGAGAAAACGACAGAAATATCTTTTTATAAAAATAACGGCGGAAGTTTTACCGTTAACTGTTGAACTACACCGTAGTAAAAGTACAGTAATACGCGTGGTTGCATAGTAGCACACGGTATTGATTATTGATGCTTACGTGAGAAGTCACTCAGTTTTGTTCAATTATTGCTACAGTAATTACTGCATAGTATCTCACGTTATTTGATTCAATTATTGTCGATATTTTATATATTATTAAATCAATAATTGAGACGACAAAGTTATTAATATTATTATTTGCAATATTGACGATGTCTAGAAGTTCTATCGAGAGGTTTGGTCACCTAATTGCGCGCCAATATGGAGAAATCCTTATTGGAAAGCCCCCTCTTTCCTGGGAACGACCTTGTTGTTAAATATTGCGAATTATAATAATAATGATAAATGTTGTTAAAATTATTGAGAGGATTTTTATGAAGTAGTTGTTATAAATTTTGCTTATTATTTGGATCCCCATTTACCCATTTTTAAAATAATCGGTGGAAAGTTATTCAATATAAATATATATATATATATATAAGTATTATATATATATATATATATATATATATATATATATATATATATATATATGTGTGTGTGTATGTGACGCCCCCAAAATAGGTATACATCACCCATTCTGAGTCACCAAATACATGGTACAGAAAACAACTACAACTTTATTACAATTGTCGCGCAAAATACGACAACACATACTGTGAGTTTAAATACAAATATTGTCTTCTAGACAATATCCACACCCAAATAAAATTCTCATTACAATTATTGATGCACTATTTTATAAAAATAGTGAGGACTGCTAAACAACTGTCTAGAACCATCATTCCACACCCCGACTACTTCCAGCTATGTTCTCGCTTCCTGAGAAGAAAAATGGAACAAAAAAGAAAATGGTGAGCTCAACTAGCCCAGTAAAAAATATTATGACAAAGATAATATAAAAAAAATTATCCTTAGTCTTCAACAGGGAAAAATCTGATAGAATATAATAGACAACAAGTTTTAGATCAACCACTGCAGCGGAAATAATAATTCATTAGAAGAGTTAAATAGAGAATGAAATCTACTATCATCTATGAATTTAAAAGTTCATCATCAATATTTTATCCCTGTAACATCAATCAATATACATCTTTGCACTACGGGCCAAAGAAATTCATTTGTATCACCAGTTGGTCATGTTCATCTCAACACCTGTTTATCTTTGCACTACGGGTCAAAAATATTCATCAGGTAATCATTCATCTTTGCACTACAGGCCAAAGATATTCATCAAGTATCACCATTAAAGACTGAGGATGATAAAAAATATTTTAGAGAACGAATCTAGTAAGACAGAAAGACAAATATTAGGGATTCGTATTTTGGTTTATCCAAATTCAATAATACTCCATTATAACCAAGTGTGAAGTAGAATTCAAAAATAAAGATCAAAACATGGATACAATCAAAGATAGTAACCATAAAAGACATTTGGGACAAAAAAGAAAAAAATTTATTTTTTGATGAATAGTGTCATATACGTGAATAGTAACCCCAACACAAAAAGGTAAAAATTCCACAATAAAATTCATAACAATATCTCAACATAATGATATTGAAGAAAATAATATCATTTAAAAAGAAAATAACATCCCTTACCTCAAATAAACAGTACTTCGGAATGAAAGGTCAGATGTGATGCTGAATGAAACTTGTACTGAATAACAACTCTCAAAGTATCTAAATACTCACAAAATACGCTCGATAATTGTGACGCCCCCAAAAAAGGTATACAACACCCATTCTGAGTCGCCAAATACATGGTACAGAAACAACTACAACTTTATTAATACAACATAAAAAATGTGAGTTTAAATACAAATATTGTCATCTAGACAATATTCACACTCAAATAAGTCCTCATTACAATTATTAATACACTATTTTACAGAATAGTGAGGACTACTAGAACAACTTCTAGAACCATCATTCTACACCCCGACTAGTACTCGCTACATTCTCGCCTCCTAAGAAGAAAAATGGAACAACAAGGAAAAGGGTGAGCTCAACTAGCCCAGTAAAGAACATTATGACTAAGATAATATAGAACAAATTATCGTTAGTCCTCAACAGGGAAAAATCTAATAGAATACAATTGACAACTAGTTTTAAATCAATCCTCGCAGCGGAAATAATAATTCATTAGAAGAGTTAAGTAGAGAATGCAAACTACTATCTTATATATATGAATTTAAAAGTTCATCGTCGATATTTTATCCCTGTAACATCAATCAATATATATCTGGAATCAAATATTCATCTTTGCACTACAGGCCAAAGCTATTCATCAGTTGATCATGTTCATCTAACCACCTGTTCATCTTTGCACTACGGGCCAAAGATATTAATCAGTCGGTCATGTTCATCTCAACACATGTTCATCTTTGCATTACAGGCCAAAGATATTCATCAAGAAATCATTCATCTTTGCACTACAGGCCAAAGATATTCAGTAATATCATCATTTAGGACTGAGGATGATGAAAAATATTTTAAAGAAAACGAATCCAGTGAAGCAAAAGAACAAATATTAAGGATTCGTATTTTAAACAATTCCCATTCAAAAATACTTCATAAATAACCAGAGTGGAGTAAAATTCAAGAATGAAGATCAAAACATAGATCCAATCAAAGATATGAATCATAACAGACAATCTTGGACACAGAAAAGAAAATTTAATTTTTCTGTGATCAGTGTCGTATTCGTGAATAGTAACTCCGACCTCAAAAGATAGAAATTTCATAAAAAAATATCATCACACTTCGTGAATAGTAACTCGTGAATAATAACTCATGAATAGTAACCCCGACATGAAAAAGTTCTAAATTTGATAAAAATTTCCAACCAATATTTCGGCATAATGATATTGAAAAAAATAATATCATTTTTGAATAAAATAACATCCCTTACCTCAGAAAGAATAGTACTTCTGACTGGAATACTGGATATAGTGCTGAAAGAACTTGCACCGTATAGCAATACTCAAAGTACTAAAATAGTCACAAATACGCTCGATATTCTAGAGAGAGAAATCTTTAGTTTCTGGTGTGATTTTCAATTCTAACCTAAGCATCCTATTTATAGGAAAATGCTTAGAACACCAAAGTAGAAATTTTAATATAATATTAATTTTTTTTAAAAAAATTCCTACGCCTACTTTGAAAATCCGATTTCAGCCATTTGCAACACATGGGGGGCCAACCAAAACAATAAAAACGTTTTTCTAACTATAAATATTTTAAACTTCCAAAAATTAATTATTCTGGAACCTCAGAACTTCAATAATTCATAATAAATAGTCATTTTATCAGAAAATTCGAATCTCGCGAATTTTTATAGGAAATTTAATTCTCTACAACTTTGCAGAAGAAAGTTTTTCCAAATTCTAAACATAAATTGACCGAAATCCATAAACGGGCGATTTTACAAGCTATAATCAAATTTCTGTCAAGAAATGGGCCCACAGACATGTTTAACATGTTTTAAATAATTTTTGTAATAAAAATACTCCTCATCCCCATATACTCATATATCCCACATTCATTGTAAAAATATCCCCATTATTATATTATAATAATACAATAAAATATTATTTTATCAAAAAAGATAAAATATCAATTTTTGACAATTGCCACTTTAAAAATTTTCTCCATCTATATCCATATAAAATTAATATTTTTCTCATCATATAAATCAATAATTAATTATTCATAAATAATATTACAGAATCACAGTACTGGCAACCAAGCCGTTCCCAGAAAAGAGGGGGCTTTCCAATAAAGATTTCTCTTTACTGGCGCGCAATTAGGTGACCAAACTTCTCCTTAGACAGAACTTTCTAGACATTGTCAATAATGTTATCTAATAATATTATTCAGATAATATGAATTATTGCTCCGATAATAAAAAATACTGTGTAGTGACAATTATTTAAATAACAGTAATATAAAAAATCAACGCAGCAATTATTGAATCAATAAAATAAAATACTGAACAGTAATTACTTTAACAATTATTGAGTAGTGCCTTCTTACGTAAGAATCAATAATTGGTGCAATACCGTGTGCTACTGTTCAACAACGCGTATTACTGTGTTTTAACCACCGGGTATTCCAACAGTATTAACGATAACAACTGCACCGTTATTTATAAACAACTTATACTTGTCGTTTTCTTCATCCAATTGCTTTCCGTTATGGGGGCCACACAAGGCTGTGCTGTCTTACGAATATTCCCCGTCAGCAAGAATATTCCACGACCAAACGAATATTCTCCGACAACAATGAGTATTTTATAAGCAGACTTAGTTAATCTATCTACAATAACCCAAATCACATCTATACCTTGAGAAACCTTGGGAAGACCCATAACGAAATCCATAGTAATGTGTTTCCACTTCTATTTTGGAATCTCAAGTGGTTGCAATGGACCCTTTAGCATTTGATGCTCTACCTTTACACGTTGACAGATTAAACACCTCGAGAAAAACTCCGTGATCTCTCTCTTCATATTGTTCCACTAAAATGTATATCGAAGATCATGATACATTTTGGTACTCCCAGGATGGATTGGAAATGGTGTGTTGTGTGCCTCCATCATGATTCTATGCTTCAAGTCAGAATTGTTAGGAACGTAAAGTCTGGAGTTGACTCGAAGTATTATTTCTTCATCGATTCCTACTTCTGGAATAGCACCTTCTTGCACTTTCTTCTTCATACGCATCAGCCCCAGGTCCGTAGCTTGAGCAGCTTTAACTTTATAGATTAAAGTCGGTTCTACTCGTATGTTTGATATCATCACGTGGGTACTTGGAGCCTTTAACTCTATCTCCATCCTTTGTAAGTCGTACAAAATGGGCCTTTGTGTTAACAACATTGCACTTGTACCCGCATATAATCTTCTACTCAATACGTCAGCTATAACGTTTGTTTTTCCAAGATGATATTGAGTGCTATGGTCGTAATCCTTCAACAGCTCGAGCCAACGTCGTTGTCGCATGTTGAGTTCCTTTTGGGTGAAGAAATATTTGAGGCTTTTATGATCCATATAAATCTCCACTTTCTCCCCATACAGGTAGTGTCTCCAGATTTTCAACGCAAAAACAACTGCTGCCAACTCCAGATCATGAGTAGGATAATTCCTCTCATATTCTTTGAGTTGTCGCGAGGCATAGCCTATGACTTTCCCATTTTGCATGAGAATACATCCTAACCCTTTGCCTGAAGCATCGCTGTAGATAACAAATCCATCCGAACCAGAGGGTATTGTTAGAATAGGTGTGTGAAACCCCAAATTTTATGAAATGAAAGTATTCAATTTTCTTATAATTATTCTATTTAGTAAATGGTTAAATTGATAAAAGGTTAAAGTTAAGGGTGATATGTGAAATTTTTTCAAAGTATGCAAGTTGTTATAAAATATTCGTTTGGTCGGGAAATATTCTTTTTGTCGGAGAATATCCGTAGGACGACAAAATCATTGGTGGACCCCACAACAGAAGTATTATTGTAGTAAGGAAATGACAGAATTATCTTTTTATAAAAATAACAGCGAAAGTGTTACCGTTAAAACTGTTGAACTACTCGGTAGTAAAAGTACAGTAATACGCGTGATTGCATAGTAGCACATGGTATTGATTATTGATGTTTACATGAGAAGTCGCTCAGTTATACTCAATTATTGTTACAGTAATTGCTACATCATATCTCTCATATTATTGATTCATTTATTGTCACAGTATCATCTACATAATATGTTATATTATTAAATAAATAATTGAGACGATAAATTTATTCATATTATTAAATTGCAATATTTACAATGTCTAGAAGTTCTGTCAAGGAGAGGTTTGGTCATCTAATTGCGCGCCAATAAGGAGAAATTCTTATTAGAAAGCCCCCTCTTTCCTAGGAACGACCTGGTTATTAAATATTATGAGTTATAATATTAATAATGAATGTTATTAAAAATCGAATTTGAGTTCGGAGTTGAATTTGGATACGCGGACGTGATATTTGAGTCCAGAACGATGAAATTAGTAGAAATAGACTATAAATACAAAATCTGTCGGGATTGACTTTTTGGTCAAAAAAGTCAACAGCTGACTTTTTTGGAAAAAGTTAAACTTTGAAATTTCAAAAATGAAATTTTTGAGAAAAATATTTTCATTGTGTTGGGATTGTTAGTGTTAGTGGAAATTGACATTTATTTCGATAATAATTGATGTCTAGAGGTTTTATTGACCAATCAGGTAATTAACTGGATAAATGAGCAATTAATTGCTATTTATTCACATGATTATAACAATTTGTTCACATGTGTGTACTATTGATTCACATTCATGTACTATTAGGGGAGGTGGTGCAAGATTGATAATACTTGCATGACTAAGTTAAAAATGGAGGTATAGATGGAGGTACTATACTGTAATTCGTATTTTCACATGATTATAACTATTAAGTTACATGATTGAACTATTAATTCACATGATTTAATATTAGGGGAGGTGATGTAAGTTTGATAATACTTGCAGGACTAAATTAAAAATGAAAGAAAAGTTGAAGGTATTGTATTGTAATATTTTGAGGCCCAAAACGTGCAATTATCGAAATTATATTTTCCTATAAATAGAAGCTCATTCTTCCTTCATTTCTCACACATTCATTAAAGCTATAGAGCAATTATTATAGAGAGAAATTATAGAGAGAAAGAAGAAGAAAAGTCTGTGATGCCCCAAAAATAGGTATACATCACCCATTTTGAGTTGTCAATAACATGGTACAGAAACAACTACAACTTTATTAATACAACATATAAACTGTGAGTTTAAATACAAATATTGTCATCTAGACAATATTCACACGCAAATAAGTCCTCATTACAATTATTGATACATTATTTTACAAAAATGGCGAGGACTACTAAAACAACTCTCTAGAACCATCATTCCACACTCCGACTAGAACTCGCTACATTCTCGCCTCCTGAGAAGAAAAATAGAACAAAAAGAAAAAGGGTGAGCTCAACTAGCCCAGTAAAGAATATTATGACTAAGATAATATAGAACAAATTATCGTTAGTCTTCAACAGGGAAAAAAATCTGATAAAATACAATAGACAACAAGTTTCAGATCAATATTTGCGGCGGAAATAATAATTCATAGATGAGTTACGTAGAGAATGAAATATACTATAATATATGAATTTAAAAGTCTACCTTCAATATTTTATCCCTGTAACATCAATCAATATTCATCTTTGCACTACAGGCCAAAGATATTCATCTGTTGGTCATATTTATCTCAATACCTGTTCATCTTTGCACTACGGGCCAAATATATTCATAAGAAAATCATTAATCTTTGCACTACAGGCCAAAGATATTCAGTAATATCATCATTTAGGACTGAGGATGATGAAAAATATTTTAAAGAAAACGAATCCAGTGAAACAAAAGAACAAATATTAAGGATTCGTACTTTAAACAATCCAAGTTCAAAAATACTTTATAAATAATCATAGTGAAATAAAATTCAAGAATGATCAAAACATGGATACAATAAAAGCTAGTATCCATAATAGATATCTTGGACAAAATTGAAATTTTAATTTTTCTATGAATAGTGTCGTATTCGTGAATAGTGTTGTATATGTGAATAATGCCATATACGTGAATAGTAACCTCGATACTGAAAGACAAGAATTTCACAAGAAAAATCTTTCCAATATTCCATCATAATGATATTAAAGGAAATAATATCATTTATAAAAAAAATAATATCCCTTACCTCGAAAAGACAGTACTTCTGGCTGGAATACTGGATATAGTGCTGAAGGGATCTTGCACCGTATAGCAACACTCAAAGTATCAAAATACTCACAAGAATACGCTCGATAATATAGAGAAAGAAAACTTCAGTTTTTGGTGTGATTTTCAATTCTAACATAAGCACCCTATTTATAGGAAAATGCTTAAAACACCAAAGTAGAAAATTTAATAAAATAATAATATAATTACAAAATTTCAAGCCCACCTTAGACCAACTGAATTCAACACATTTATATCATATGTGAGCCCACTTAATTGCAAAAAAATGTTTTTCTTAAATGAAACAATTAAAACATCCAAAAATCAATTATTCCAGAACTTCGGAGCTTCAATAATTCATAATAAATAGCCCTTTTATCAAAAAAATTTGAATCTTATGTCCATTCCATAGGAAATTCCATAGGAAATTCCATTCTCTACAACTTTGTAAGTTTAAATTTTTCCAAATTCCAAGCAGAAGTTGACCGAAATCTACAAACGGACGATTTTACGGGTTATAATCCAATTTCAGTCACAAAGTGGGGCCCACAAACATGTTTAAAATATTTTAAATATTTTTTTGTAAAAAAAATACTCTTTCTCCTCATTTATTCATATATCACACATTCATTGTAAGATATCACCATTATTATATTATTAAAATATAATAATATTTTTAAATGAATTATTTATCAGAAAAGATAAAATATCAATTTTTCAACAATTATTACTTTAAAATTTTCTCCATCTATATCCACATAAAATGATTATTTTCCTTATCATATAAATTAATAATTAATTATTCACAAATAATATTACAGAATCACAATATTGGCAACCAGGCCGTTCCTAAGAGGGGGCTTTCCAATAAGGATTTCTCCTTACTGGCGTGCAATTAGGTGACCAAACCTCTCTCCTTAGACAGAACTTTCTAGACATTGCCAATAATGTTATCTAATAATATTATTCAAATAATATGAATTACTGATATGATAATGGAAAATACTGTGTAATGACAATTATTGAAACAACAATAATATAAAATATCAACGTAGTAATTATTGAATCAATAAAATAAAATATTGAACAGTAATTACTATAACAATTATTGAGTAGTGCCTTCTTACGTAAGAATCAATAATTGGTGCAATACCGTTGCTACTGTGTTTTAACCACCGGGTATTTCAACAGTATTAACGGTAACAACTACGCCGTTATTTATAAACAACTTATATTTGTTATTTTCTTCATCCAATCGCTTTTCGTTATGGGGCCCACACAAGGCTTCGCCGTTGTACGAATATTCCCCGACAGTAAGAATATTCCACGACCAAACGAATATTCCCCGACAACAATGAATATTTTATAACCACTTGCTTATTTGAATTTTTTGCGCATTTTACCCATAACTAACCACATTAATCAAATCAACCCTTACTATTTCAAAATAATAAATAGAGGAAATTCAATTTTATTTATAATAAGTTGGGGTCTTACAACCTCCCCTCCTTATAAAATTTCGTCCTCGAAATTTACGTACATACCTGGTGTTTCGAAAAGGTGAAGATACCTCACTTTCATTTTCGTTTCCAATTCCCAGGTCATTTCCTCAATAGCATGGTTCCTCCATAAAATTTTAACTTGTGGTATGACCTTTGTGTGTAGGACATGCTCCTTCCTATCCAAGATCTTGACAGGTACCTCTTCATACGTTAAATCTTCAGCTATTTCGTCTGGTTCTAACTCAATAACGTGGTTCAGGTCTTTCACATATTTATGTAGCACAGATATATGAAAAACATTATGAACACGAGACATACTTGGAGGTAACGCGAGTCTATAGGCTACATTTCCTACTCGGTCAAGAATCTGAAATGGACCAATAAATCGTGGATTGAGCTTTCCTCTCTTCCCGAATCTTGTAACTCCCTTCCATGGGGCAACACGCAATAATACATGATCCCCAATACTAAATTTCACGTCTTTTCGATGAAGATCCGCATAACTCTTTTTTCGATCTTGTGTCGTTTGTATACATTGTCGAATCATTTAGATCTTTTCTGTAGTAATACGTACTAACTCTGGTCCCAACAATGTTACTTCACCCACCTCATCCCAACATACTGGAGAGCGACACATTCTTCCATACAATGCTTCGAATGGAGCTACCCCTATACTTGCCTGATAACTGTTGTTGTAGGAGAATTCCACCAATGGTAAATACTTATCCCAACTCCCTTTGAAGTCTAGGACACAGAGTCTTAATAGATCTTTAAGAGTTTGAATAGTCCTCTCTGATTGTCCGTCCGTTTGAGGATGGTATGCCGAACTGAATCATAAATCCATGCCCATAGCTTTTTGCAAGCTAACCCAAAATCGTGAAGTGAATCTTGGGTCACGATCTGAAACTATGGATACTGGCATGCCATACAATCTCAGAATCTTATTCACGTATATACGAGCAAGACGTTCAAGGGAATAAGTCTCCCGTATCGGCAAGAAATGAGCAGACTTGGTTAATCTATCAACAATAACCCAAATAGCATTTATGCCTTGAGAAACCATGGGAAGACCCATAACAAAATCCATGGTAATGTGTTCCCACTTCCATTTCAAAATCTCAAGTGGTTGCAATGGACCCTTAGGCACTTGATGCTCCGCCTTTACACTTTGACAAGTTAAACACCTCGAGATAAACTTTGCAATCTCTCTCCTCATATTTTTCCACCAAAATGTATGTCGAAGATCACGATACATTTTGGTACTTCCAAGATGGATTGCAAACGGTGTATTGTGTGCTTCCATTATGATCTTGTACTTAAATTCAGAGTTGTTAGGAACACAAAGTCTGGAGTGTACTCGAAGTATTCCTTCTTCATCGATTTTTGCTTTTGGAATAACACCTTCTTATACTTTCTTCTTCATACGCATTAGCTCCGGGTCTGTGGCTTGAGCAAATTTAACTTTATCGATTAAAGTTGGTTCTATGCGTATACTTGACATCATCGCACTCATTCCTGCATATGATCTTCTACTCAACGCGTCAGCTACCACGTTTGTTTTTCTAGGATGGTATTGAATGGTGTGGTCATAATCTTTTAACAACTCGAGCCAATGTCGTTGCCGCATGTTGCGTTCTTTTTGGGTGAAGAAATATTTGAGGCTTTTATAGTCTGAATATATCTCCACTTTCTCCCCATATAGATAATGCCTCCAGATCTTTAGTGCAAAAACGACTGCTGCCAACTCTAGATCATGAGTAGGATAATTCCTCTCATATTCTTTAAGTTATCGCGAGGCATAGGCTATGAATTTTCCATGTTGCATGAGAACACATCCTAAACCTTTGCCCGAAGCATCGCTGTAAATAACAAATCTATCCGAACCAGATGGTATTGTCAGAACAGGTGCCGAAATGAGTCTCCTCTTAAGCTCTTGAAAACTCTTTTCACATTCCTCGCTCCATACGAATTTTGTATCTTTCCGAGTCAGTTGAGTTAACGGGGTAGCGATTCGAGAAAATCCTTCCACGAATCTCCGATAATAACCAGCTAGGCCCAAAAAGCTACGTACTTTGGTTACCGTCTTTGGTTGCTCCCAACTTTTTATTGCTTCAATCTTCGTTGGGTCAACAGATACTCCATGTTTTGACACCACGTGCCTAAGGAATGCTACTTTCTCAAGCCAGAACTCGCATTTCTTCAACTTGGCATATAGCTTGTTTTCACGAAGCCTTTGGAGTACCAGCTTCAAACGGTGCTCATGATCTTCACGGCATTTGGAATATATGAGGATGTCATCAATAAAGACAACAACGAACTGATCAAAATATTCCTTGAATATCCGATTCATCATATCAATGAAAGCCGCATGAGCATTAGTCAATCCAAAAGACATAACTAAGGATTCATAATGCCCGTACCGAGTTCTGAAGGCAGTCTTTGGAATATCCTCAGTTCTAATCTTCAGCTGATGATATCCAGAACGAAGATCGATTTTTGAAAAAAATTATGCTCCTTGCAACTGGTCAAATAGGTCATCAATACAAGGTAGCGGATAGTCTTGATAGTGACATGGTTTAATTCTCGATAGTCAATACAAAGTCGCATACTTCCGTCTTTCTTCTTTACAAATAAAATAGGAGCACCCCAAGGAGATGTACCAGTACGAATGAAACTGATGTCCAACAACTCCTGTAGTTGGACCTTTAACTCCTAAAGTTCAATAGGAGCCATTCGATATGGTGTTTTAGAAATGGGATTTGTACCAGGTTCAAGATCAATAAAGAATTCAACTTCACGTTTTGGGGGTAGACCGGAAAGTTCTTCAGAAAATACCTCAGGAAATTTACTAACAACAGGAATATTATTCAAATCCGACGTGTCTTTATTCAAATCCATAACATGGGCTAAGAAAGCTTGACATCCATTTTTCAATAAACGAATAGCTTTATGAATTGATATGACAGTGATTGATTTTACTGGTTTAGTTGCTTGAATTCGTACAACAGGTTGGTTAGGAATATGAAAAATAATAACCTTACGAAAACAATCAATTTTTGCATGATGAGTAGTTAACCAATCAATCCCTAAAATCACATCAAAAAAAAGTACCTTTAAAGAAATAAGGTCAACAGGTAATGTGATGGTGCCAACTTGGATCAAACTAGATTTATAAACAGTGGATGTGATGAAAGTTTCTCCTAACGGAGTCTCCACATATAAATCAAAGTCTAATTTCTCCTGAGTCAAGTTTAAACGTTGAGCACAAGCAGGAAAGATAAATGAATGGGTAGTACCGGTATCTAGTAAGGTATAAACTTCACAAGAATTTATGATTAGCTTACCCGTTATCACCTCGTTTGGGTTTCTCGCATTTTGACACGTCACGACAAACGCTCTTCTAAGAATCGTTGACTTTGACTTTTCAGGGACAGCCTTTTGAGTCACTATCCCTGCTAGACTTGGTTTCGCTACTGTACAATCTCGAGCGATATTTCCTTCCTTTCCACAATTATAATATACCTTGAACTGTTGTGCACAGTTTGGGCTAATATGTCCCTCTTTCCCGCATTTATAGCATATGACCGGTGGTCGTTCTCCTCCCTTAGAACGAGTTGTTGCTGGTGCTGACGTCTTTGCATTGTCATTGTTGAATCTCCTCTTTTTAAAATCTCCCCCCGACTCGCTTCTTCTATTTTCATGGCCATGATTACCACTAGAGTGGTTACCGCCTTTGTCCGTATTTTTCTTTCTCCGCTGGTTATCGTTGTTTTGATGACTGCTGTCACCAGTATGATCTTGGTTATGGTCCCTCGGTTGAACGTACTCGTTATCTCGCTCTAATAATTGAGCCCTATTGACAACATCTGAATAGAGAGAAAATTTATGAGAAATGAGATATTGACGTATGCCGGGTTTCAAACCTCTCAGAAACATCCGCGTCATACGTTCCTCATTCTCCATCAAATGAGGCGCAAACCTGGATAACTCTGCCAACTTCGTCTCATACTAGGACACCGACATGTTATTTTGTTCTAATATAATAAACTTCACTTCTTTCACATGACGAACACTTTCAGGAAAGTACTTGTCATTGACCAGTTTTTGAAACGTCTCCCAAAACATGCTGAGTGCGGCTGGATGGGTACGCTTCACAGATTCCCACCAGTAATCTGCCTCATTATGAAACATAAAGGTTGCGAATGGAACCTTCTGTTCCTCCGTACATCCCAAGACATCGAATATCTTGGTAATTTGTTTGACCCATGTTTCTGCCTTAATCAGATTCGGCTTTCCCCAGAATTCTGGTGGTCCCAACTCTTTGAACTGCTTAGCTGTGACAAACCGTGCGTTGTTATCATTTCTACCTGTATTTTGTGCACGAGTCTCCCTCGTCTGATTTTGCATGAACTACAAAAAGCTTCTAAACATTCCGTCGTTCATCGTCTGATCAGTGGTGTTGTTTACATGAGGAACATTGTCGGCCTGTTGCACGTTCTCCTCATTGGCGAGTAAAGGAGTATCCACGGTCTCATTTACTCCACTGTTAACATTCTCAGTCGACATTCTCAAATACTTCCATAAAACAAGAGTTAATTAAAGAAATCAACATATCACATAATATTCCTATATACTGACCAACCAACAAATAAGCTTAGGTAGGACACACTAGCGAATGATTTACTCGTCTCTCCCCTCCTAGTTCTATTCCCCGATCTCCGCCAGAGATCATATCCCTAAGCTCTGATACCAACTGTGACGCCCCAAAAATAGGTATACAACACCCATTTTGAGTCGTCAATAACATGGTACAGAAACAACTACAACTTTATTAATACAACATATAAACTGTGAGTTTAAATACAAATATTACCATCTAGACAATATTCACACTCAAATAAGTCCTCATTACAATTATTGATACATTATTTTACAAAAATAGCGAGGACTACTAAAACAACTCTCTAGAACCATCATTCCACATCCCGACTAAAACTCGCTACATTCTCGCCTCCAGAGAAGAAAAATGGAACAAAAAGGAAAAGGGTGAGCTCAACTAGCCCAGTAAAGAATATTATGACTAAGATAATATAGAATAAATTATCGTTAGTCTTCAACAGAGAAAAAAAATCTGATAAAATACAATAGACAACAAGTTTTAGATCAATATTTGCAGCGGAAATAATAATTCATAGATGAGTTATGTAGAGAATGAAATCTACTATAATCTATGAATTTAAAAGTCCATCATCAATATTTTATCCATGTAACATCAATTAATATTCATCTTGAATCAAATATTCATCTTTGCACTACAGGCCAAAGATATTCATCAGTTGGTCATATTCATCTCAACACTTGTTCATCTTTGCACTACAGGCCAAAGATATTCATAAGAAAATCATTAATCTTTGCACTAGAGGCCAAAGATATTCAGTAATATCATCATTTAGGACCGAGAATGATGAAAAATATTTTAAAAAAAATGAATCCAGTGAAACAAAAGAACAAATATTAAGGATTCGTACTTTAAACAATCCGAGTTCAAAAATACTTCATAAATAATCATAGTGAAAAAAAATTCAAGAATGATCAAAACATGGATACAATCAAAGCTAGTATCCATAATAGATATCTTGGACAAAAACAAAAAATTTAATTTTTCTGTGAATAGTGCTGTATTCGTGAATAGTGTCGTATACGTGAATAGTAACCCCGATACTGAAAGACAAGAATTTCATAAGAAAAATCTTTCCAATATTTCATCATAATGATATTGAAGGAAATAATGTCATTTATAAAAAATAATAATATCCCTTACCTCAAAAAGACAGTACTTCTGACTGGAATACTGGATATAGTGCTGAAGGGATCTTGCACCGTATAATAACACTCAAAGTATCAAAATACTCACAAGAATACGCTCGATAATATAGAGAGAGAAAACTTCAGTTTCTGGTGTGATTTTCAATTCTAACCTAAGCACCCTATTTATAGGAAAATGCTTAAAACACCAAAGTAGAAAATTTAATTAAATAATAATATAATTACAAAATTTCAAGCCCACCTTAGACCAACTGAATTCAGCACATTTATATCACATGTGAGCCCACTTAATTGCAAAAAAACGTTTTTCTTAAATAAACCAATTAAAACATCCAAAAATCAATTATTCCACAACTTCGGAGCTTCAATAATTCATAATAAATAGCCCTTTTATGAAAAAAATTTGAATCTCATGTCATTTCATAGGAAATTCCATTCTCTACAACTTTGTAAGTTTATGTTTTTCCAAATTCCAAGCAGAAGTTGACCGAAATCTATAAACGGACGATTTTACGGGCTATAGTCCAATTTCAGTCACAAAGTGGTGCCCACAAACATGTTTAAAATATTTTAAACATTTTTTTATAACAAAAATACTCTTCCTCCTCATTTATTCATATATCACACATTCATTGTAAGATATCACCATTATTATATTATTAAAATATAATAATATTTTTAAATGAATTATTTATCAGAAAAGATAAAATATCAATTTTTCAACAATTATCACTTTAAAATTTTCTCCATCTATATCCACATAAAATGATTATTTTCCTTATCATATAAATTAATAATTAATTATTCACAAATAATATTACAGAATCACAATATTGGCAACCAGGCCGTTCCTAGGAAAGAGGGGGCTTTCCAATAAGGATTTCTCCTTACTGGCGCGCAATTAGGTGACCAAACCTCTCTGCTTAGACAGAACTTTCTAGACATTGCCAATAATGTTATCTAATAATATTATTCTGATAATATGAATTATTGATCTGATAATAGAAAATACTGTGTAGTGACAATTATTGAAACAACAACAATATAAAATATCAACGTAGCAATTATTGAATCAATAAAATAAAATATTGAACAGTAATTACTGTAACAATTATTGAGTAGTGCCTTCTTACATAAGAATCAATAATTGGTGCAATACCGTGTGCTATTGTGTTTTAACCACCGGGTATTCCAACAGTATTAACTGTAACAACTACGCCGTTATTTATAAACAACTTATATTTTTCGTTTTCTTCATCCAATCGCTTTCCGTTATGGGGCCCACACAAGGCTGCGCCGTCATATGAATATTCCCCGACAGTAAGAATATTCCACGACCAAATGAATATTCTCCAGCAACAATGAATATTTTATAACCACTTGCTTATTTGAAATATTTGCGCATTTTACCCATAACTAACCACATTAATCAAATCAACCCTTACTATTTCAAAATAATAAATAGAGGAAATTCAATTTCATTTATAATAAGTTGGGGTCTTACAAAGTCTGCTACCTCACTATTCCAGTATCCAGTTTCTTCTAAGGTAAGGGATATTATTATTATAGTAAGGGGTATTATTCTTTCGTATTCATGAAGAGAGTTATTTTCTTTCAATACTCGTAAGGGTTGTTATTCCATTCTTTATTATTATGTTGGAATAACCTTTCTATGTGAAGTACCGCGTACATGGTGAAATTCTTCTGTTATTCCATTCTTTATTATTTTGTTGGAATAACCTGTTTGTGCGGTCTATCGCATGCCTGGTGAATTCTATTGTTATTCCAATCCTTATTAATATGTTGGAATAACCTGTCTATGCGAAGTACTGCATACATGTTGAAATTCTTCTATTATTCCATTCTTTATTATTCTGCTAGAATATTCTATCTGTGCGGATTATGCATGACCTGGTTTCGTTCTTTATTATTCTGTTGGAATATCCTGTCTGTGTGGATTACGCATGACCTGATTCCATTATTTATTATTCTGTTGGAATAACCTGTCTGGGCGGTCTATCGCATGCTTGGTGAATTCTGTTGTTATTCCATTCTTTATTATTCTGTTGGAATATCCTGTCTATGCGGATTACGCATGACCCGATTTCATTTTTTATTATTCTGTTGGGAATAATCTGTCTGTGTGGTCTATCAGATGCATGGTGAATTCTTATATTATTCCATTATTTATTATTCTATTGGAATAACATGTCTATGTGGATTACCGCATGTATGGTGAATGATCCTTTGTATTCATTCCTTATTAAATTGTAGAAATGATCTGTCTACGTGGATTACCGCATGACGGGTAAAAATCCATTTGCAGTTTCGTTATTTTTCTGACCCTCAAAAATTCTGAAAAAATTTGAAATGATAATTTGATGAGTTTTCTATATTGTGTCCAAAGATGGCAATTTTTGGATGTATAAATTAAGAGTTATGGATTTTTTGGGAAAAGACTATTTTAAAAGTAAACCCTTATAACTTCTTGTGGTTAACTCCAAAATTGGTGAAATTTTTATTTGGAGTACATGTATATAATAGGAGTATACCCTGTAAATTTGGGAATTTTTGGACAAAAGTACAATTTATGATAAATGTCTATATATTCGGCAGTTTTGCCCATATGAAAAATAGTAAATGAATTTTAAAAATTTTGAGAAAAATATATGTTCAATGTGGGACTATATTCTGTTAAATCTCAGAAAAGAAATATATTTGGGACTGATTTGGTATTTTTCATAAAAGTGAACTAGTTATGAGTAAATGAATTAAAGGTGTTATGTGAAGTAACAAAATTGGAAAATAGGATTTTATGGCTTGGGAATCCTATATAAGGTATATGCAGATTTTTGATGAGGGATTCATTGGTGATGAAATCTTAAGAGTATGACATTTTTGAATGATTAAATGCATTATTTGGTAAAGTGTAAACAATTGAAATAAATTGTTTATAAGTTTAAGAAGTGATTAAAATATTGTTATAATATTAATAATATTAGATTATGAGTTTATTAAGTGATTGATAATATTTGGATAAATTTAAAGTCTTTAATATTTATTCTTATTTTTATTTGATTAATGCTTATATCATTGTCATCATCCTCATGCTTATATTATGATGAAAGTCATTTTTGGCTTATGTGCAAAGATGGACTGTTGATTATTGGTTTTAAAGTTGTATATCTTTGGCTTACGTGCAAAGATGGACTATTGATTATTGGTTTTACAATTGTATATTTTTGGCTTACGTGTAAAGATGGACCGTTGATTATTGGTTTTATAGTTGTATATCTTTGGCTTACGTACAAAGTTGAACTATTGATTGATGAGTATCTTTGGCTTATGTGCATAGATGAACTGTTTATTGGTATGATTATGACCAAGGATCATTCGGTATAATTATGACCCATAATGTTATAGATGATGTGGTAAAAGTCCTCATTGGCCCGTATTGCATTGATGGACAGTTATTGGTATGATTATAACCAGGGATTATTCGGTATAATCATGACCATTGATAATTACATGAATATCCTTGGCCGTAGTGCAGGGATGATTCGATGATGTAGATTATTTATTAAGCTGAGTCTCAGCGATAAAATATTGATTATACACTTTTAATTCGTAAAAGATATTAGATATCATGCTCTACTTGACTCTTCTAAAATACGGTTGTATGTCTTTGGCCTGTAGTGCAAAGATGAATTGTTAATAAATATCTTTGGCTATAGTGCAAAGATGAATTTATTAGTATCATTGTGAGCAGGAATTGTGATTTGATATAACCATGATTTTTGATGATTCAGGTGAAGATAGGTGATGAAAAATATCTTCGTCCTGGGTGCGAAGAGGAATTTAGAATTACAATTATGATTATGAGTTATTCATATGATTTTGGACTGGAATTGTTGATTGATGTTACAGGGATAAAACAATATTGGTGGACTTTTAATATGGAGAAGATAATAGACCTGATGGTCTTTTTGACTCTTCTAATGGATTGCTCGTTCTGCTGCAACTATGGTTGAAAAGTTTTATCATCTACCATATGTTCTAAATCTCTGATTTATTATTGATGAAAGCTATTGATAATTTAATTATCTTTAGTCAGGATATTCTTTACTGGGCTATTTGTGCTCACCCTTTGCTTCATAATTCCTTTCAGGTAATAAGAGTGTAGCTGGGTCAAGCGAAGATAACAGGGAAATAGTGTGATGGTCCGAGACTGTCGAAGTTTCTCAATACATTTTAAAATGGCATGACATGCAACATATAATTATATTGAGGACCTAAGATGTGTGTGTCATATTTTATACGTCACTTAATAATTGATTTTGGCGAACAACAATAGGGTGATGAGAACCCGACTTTGAAAGCGTTAAAAGTGCACCTCATTAGAATGAATATGATAGTAATCTTCTCGTTCTTCTTTGGGGTCTTCAAATATTTGTTGTTGTATTTTATATGGCATTGTAACAATTTGAGTTTGGATACTGTCTACGAGACAATATTGTATTAAAACTCATAGCTTATGTGTTGTCGTACTCTGCACGATAGTTCAACAGTTATGTAAATGAAGTTTGTATGTAATTTTTATAGTATGATATCTGGAGACTCAGAATGAGTCGTGTGGACCTATTTTAGGGGCGTCACAAATGGTATCAGAGCTTAGGGATTTGATCGCTGGCGGAGATATGAGTCTAGAACTAGGAGGGGAGAGACGAGTAATATACTTCGCTAGGGTGTTACTTACGTAAGCTGAAATTGTTTACTTGATAAGTTGACAAATTCTGATATGTCAATTAACCTTTGTTTTGAAGGTATATTCTAGAATAATATCTGAAATACAGGAGATGAGCAATGAGAAAATCATGATACAGAGGAAATAACCAGTAAGGTACAATCTGAAAAGAAAGCAAGGTATTCTCATCTCTTCGAACTACCAGGTACGTAAATTTCGAGGGCAAAATTTCACAAGGATGGGAGATTGTGAGACCCCGAATTTTATGAAATGAAAGTATTCAATTTTCTTATAATTATTCTATTTAGTAAATGGTTAAATTGATAAAAGGTTAAAGTTAAGGGTGATATGTGAATTTTTTTCAAAGTATACAAGTTGTTATAAAATATTCGTTTGGTCGGGAAATATTCTTTTTGTCGGGGAATATCCGTAGGATGACACAATCATTGGTGGACCCCACAATGAATGTATTATTGTAGTAAGGAAACGACATAATTATCTTTTTATAAAAATAACAACGAAAGTGTTACAATTAAAACTGTTGAACTACTCGGTAGTAAAAGTAAAGTAATACGCGTGGTTGCATAGTAGCACACAATATTGATTATTGATGTTTACGTGAGAAGTCACTCAGTTATACTCAATTATTATTACAGAAATTGCTGCATCATATCTCTCATATTATTGATTCAATTATTGTCACAGTATCATCTGCATAATATGTTATATTATTAAATCAATAATTGAGACGACAAATTTATTCATATTATTAAATTACAATATTTACAATGTCTAGAAGTTCTGTCAAGGAGAGGTTTGGTCATCTAATTTCACGCCAATAAGGAGAAATTCTTATTGGAAAGCCCCATCTTTCCTGGGAACGACCTGGTTGTTAAATATTGTGAGTTATAATATTAATAATGAATGTTATGAAAAATAAATTTGAGTTCGGAGTTGAATTTGGATACGCAGACGTGATATTTGAGTCCGGGACGATGAAATTAGTAGAAATAGACTATAAACAAAAAATTTGTCGGGGTTGACCTTTTGGTCAAAAAGTAAACAGTTGAATTTTTTGTAAAAAGTCAAACTTTAAAATTTTAAAAATGAAATTTTTGAGAAAAATATTTTCATTGTGTTGGGATTGTTAGTGTTAGTGAAAATTGATATTTATTTCGATAATAATTGATGTTTGGAGGTTATATTGACCAATCGAGTAATTAACCGGATAAATGAGTAATTAATGGCTATTGATTCACATGATTATAACTATTTGTTCACATGTGTGCACTATTGATTCACATTCATGTACAATTAAGGGAGGTGGTGCAAGATTGATAATACTTGCATGGCTAAGTTAAAAATAGAGGTATAGATGGAGGTACTATACTGTAATTTGTATTTTCACATGATAATAACTATTAGGTCACATTATTGAACTATTAATTCAAATGATTTACTATTAGGGGAGGTGGTGTAAGTTTGATAATACTTGAAGGACTAAATTAAAAATAAAAAAAAGTTAAAGGTATTGTACTGTAATATTCCAAGCCCCAAAACGTGCAATTATCGAAACTATATTTTCCTATAAATAGAAGCTCATTCTTCCTTCATTTCTCACAAATTCACTAAACCTATAGAGCAATTATTATTGAGAGAAAGAAGAAGAGAAGTCTGCTACCTCACTATTCCAGTATCCCATTTCTTCTTATGGTAATGGATATTATTATTATAGTAAGGGGTATTATTCTTTCGTACTTATGAAGAGAGTTATTTTCTTTCAATACTCGTAAGGGTTGTTATTCCATTCTTTATTATTATGTTGAAATAACTTGTCTATGCGAAATACCGCATGCATGGTAAAATTCTTCTGTTATTCCATTCTTTATTATTCTGTTGGAATAACCTGTCTGTGCGGTTTATCGCATGCCTGGTGAATTCTATTGTTATTCCATTCCTTATTATTATGTTGGAATAACCTGTCTATGCGAAGTACTGCATACATGGTGAAATTCTTCTATTATTCCATTCTTTATTATTCTGTTGGAATATCCTGTCTGTGCGAATTACGCATGACCTGGTTCCGTTCTTTATTATTCTGTTGGAATATCCTGTCTGTGCGGATTACGCATGACATGGTTCCATTCTTTATTATTCTGTTGGAATAACCTGTCTGTGCGGTTTATCGCATTCCTGGTGAATTTTGTTGTTATTCCATTCCTTATTATTCTGTTGGAATATCCTGTCTGTGCGGATTACGCATGACCTAGTTCCATTCTTTATTATTCTGTTGGGAATAACCTGTCTGTGCGGTCTATCGCATGCATGGTGAATTCTTATGTTATTCCATTATTTATTATTCTGTTGGAATAACCTGTCTATGTAGATTACCGCATGCATGGTGAATGATCCTTTGTATTCATTCCTTATTAAATTGTAGAAATGATCTGTTTACATGGATTATCGCATGGCGGGTGAAAATCCATTTGCAGTTTCGTAATTTTTCTGACCCTCAAAAATTCTGAAAAAAGTTAAAATGATAATTTGATGAGTTTTCTATATTGTGTCCAAAGTTGGCGATTTTTGGATGTATAAATTAAGAGTTATGGATTTTATGGGAAAAGACTATTTTAAAAGTAAACCCTTATAACTCCTTGTGGTTAACTCCAAAATTGGTGAAATTTTTATTTGGAGTACATGTATATAACAGGAGTATACCCTATAAATTTCGGAATTTTTGGATAAAAGTACAATTTATGATAAATGTCTAAATATTCGCCAGTTTTGGCCATGTGAAAAATAGTAAATGAATTTTAAAAATTCCGAGAAAAATATATGTTCAATATGGGACTATATTCTATTAAATCCCAGAAAAGAATTATTTTTGGGACTGATTTGGTATTTTTCGTGAAAGTGAACTAGTTATGAGTAATTGAATTAAATATGTTATGTGAAGTAACAAAATTGGAAAATAGGATTTCATGGCTTGGGAATCCTATATAGGGTATATGCAGATTTTTGATGAGGGATTTGATCATTGGTGATGAAATCTTATAAGTATCACATTTTTTAATGATTAAATGCATTATTTGATAAAGTATAAACAATTGAAATAAATTATTTATAAGTTTAAGAAGTGATTAAAATATTGTTATAATATTAATAATATTAGATTATGAGTTTATTAAGTGATTGATAATATTTGGATAAATTTAAAGTCTTTAATATTAATAATATTAGATTATGAGTTTAATATTAGATTATGAGTTTATTTTTGTTTGATTAATGCATATATCATTGTCATCATCCTCATGCTTATATTATGATGAAAGTCATTTTTGGCTTACGTGAAAAGATGGACTGTTGATTATTGATTTTACAGTTGTATATCTTTGGCTTACGTGCAAAGATGGACTATTGATTATTGGTTTTACAGTAATATATCTTTGGCTTACATGCAAAGATGAACTATTGATTGATGAGTATCTTTGGCTTATGTGCATGGATGAACTGTTTATTGGTATGATTATGACCAAGGATCATTCGGTATAATTAAGACTCGTAATGTTATAGATGACGTGGTAAAAGTTCTTATTGGCCCGTAGTGCATTGATAGACAGTTATTGGAATGATTATAACCAGGGATTATTCGGTATAATCATGACCATTGATGATTACATGAATATCCCTGGCCGTAGTGCATGGATGATTCGATGATATAGATTATTTATTAAGATGAGTCTCAGCGATAAAATATTGATTATACACTTTTAATTCATAAAAGATAGTAGATATCATGCTCTACTTGACTCTTTTAAAATACAGTTGTATGTCTTTGGCCTGTAGTGCAAAGATGAATTGTTAATGAATATCTTTGGCCGTAGTGCAAAGATGAATTTATTAGTATGATTGTGAGCATGAATTGTGATTTGGTATAACCATGTTTTTTGATGTTTCAGGTAAAGATAGGTAATGAAAAATATCTTAGTCCTGGGTGCGAAGAGGAATTTAGAATTACAATTATGATTATGAGTTATTCATATGATTGTAGACAAGAATTGTTGATTGATGTTATAGGGATAAAAAATTATTAGTGGATTTTGAACAAGGAGAAGATAGTTGACCTGATGGTCTTTTTGACTCTTCTAATGGATTGCTCGTTCCGTTGCAACTATGGTTGAAATTTTTTATTATCTACCATATGTTCTAAATCTCTAATTTATTATTGACGAAGGCTATTGATAATTTAATTATCTTTAGTCATGATATTCTTTACTAGGCTATTTGTGCTCACCCTTTACTTTACAATTCCTTTTAGTTAATAAGAGTGTAGCTGGGTCGAGTGGGGATAACAGGGAAATAGTGTGATGGTCCGAGACTGTCAAAGTTTCTCAATACATTATAAAATGGCATAACATTCAAGAAATAATTATATTGAGGACCTAAGATGTGTGTATCGTATTTTATACGTCACTTAATAATTGATTTTGGTGAACAACAATAGGGTGATGAGAACCCGACTTTGAAAGCGTCAAAAGTGCACCTCATTAAAATGAATATGATTGTAATCTTCTCGTTTTTCTTTGGGGTCTTAAAATATTTGCTACTGTATTTTATATGGCATTGTAACAATTTAAGTTTGGATACTGTCTACTAGATAATATTGTATTAAAACTCATAACTTATGTGTTGTCGTACTCTGCATGACAGTTCAACAGTTGTATAAATGAAGTTTGTATGTGATTTTTATAGTATGATATCTGGCGACTCAGAATGGGTTGTGTGGACCTATTTTGGGGGCGTCACAAGGTGCCGAAATGTGTCTCCTCTTGAGCTCTTGGAAACTCTTCTTGCATTCCTCGCTCCATACAAATTTTGTATCTTTCCGAGTTAGCTGAGTTAACGGAGTAGCGATTCGAGAAAATCCTTCCACGAATCTCCAATAATAACTAGCTAAGCCCAAAAAGCTACGCACTTCGGTCACTGACTTCGGTTGCTCCCAACTTTGTATTACTTCAATCTTTGCCGGGTCAACATATACTCTATATTTTGACACCACGTGCCCAAGGAATGCTACTTCCTTAAGCCAGAACTCGCATTTCTTCAGCTTGGCATATAGCTTGTTGTCACGAAGTCTTTAAAGTACCAACTTCAAATGGTGCACATGATCTTCACGACTTTTGGAATAGATGAGGATGTCATCAATAAAGACAACAACGAACTGATCCAAATATTCCTTGAATACACGGTTCATCATATCCATGATAGCAGTAGGAGCATTAGTCAATCCAAAGGACATGACCAAGAATTCATAATGCCCGTACCGAGTCCTGAAGATAGTCTTTGGAATATCTTCAGTTTTAATCTTTAGCTGATGATATCTAGAACGAAGATCGATCTTTGAAAAGAATTGTGCTCTTTGCAACTGGTCGAACAAGTTATCAATACGAGGTAGGGGATACCTATTCTTGACGGTGACATGGTTTAATTCCTGGTAGTCAATATAAAGTTGCATACTCCCGTCTTTCTTCTTTACAAAATATAACAGGAGCACCCCAAGGGGATGTACTAGGACGAATGAAACCGATGTCTAACAATTCCTGTAGTTGGACTTTTAACTCCTGAAGTTCAATAGGAGCCATTCGATATGGGATTTTAGAAATGGGCTTTTTAACCGGTTCAAGATCAATAAAGAATTCAACTTCTCGTTCTGGGGGTAGACCAGGAAGTTCTTCCGGAAATACGTCAGGAAATTCATTAACAACAGGAATATTATTCAAATCTGACGTATTTTTGTTCAAGTCCATAATATGGGCTAAGAAAGCTTGACATCTGTTTTTCAATAAACGAATAGCTTTATGGCTTGATATGACACTGACTGATTTTAGTGGTTTAGTTGCTTAAATTCGTATAACAGGTTGGTTAGGAATATGAAAACTAACAACCTTACGAAAACAATCAATTTTGGCATGATGAGTGGTTAACCAATCAATCCCTAAAATCACATCAAATGCAAGTATCTTTAAATAGATAAGATCAACAGGTAATGTGATTGTGCTAACTTGGATCAAGCAAGATTTATAAACTGTAGATGTAA
This sequence comes from Panax japonicus, assembly GCA_020205505.1. Taxonomy (NCBI): domain Eukaryota; kingdom Viridiplantae; phylum Streptophyta; class Magnoliopsida; order Apiales; family Araliaceae; genus Panax; species Panax japonicus. The sequence goes on along the minus strand of CM035093.1, from coordinate 39,987,243 downwards.
CAAATGTTTCACCCAACGGAGTTTCAACAGGTAAGTTAAAGTCCAATTTCTCCAGAGTCAAGTTTAAACGTTGAGCACAAGTAGGAGAGATAAAAGAATGGGTAGAACCGGTATCTAGTAAGGTATAAACTTCACAAGAGTTCAAGATTAGCTTACCCGTGATCACCTCGTTTGGGTTTCTCGTATTTTGTCCAGTCACGACAAACGCCCTTCCTTGAACCACCAACTTTGTTTTGTTCGTAGTCGCCTTTGGTGCTGCCGTCCCAATTGGACTTGACTTCGTTACCGGACAAAATCGGGCTATGTGACTGTCTTTTCCATAATTGAAACACACCTTGGAAGGCTGTGAATAGTTTGGACTTATGTGTCCCTCCTCTCCGCATCTGTAGCATCTAACTGGCGGTCGTTCTCCTCCCCTAGAATTTGTTATTGGTGCTGGTGTTGGTGCTGATGTCTTCCCGTCATTTTTGAATCTCCTCTTTTTGAAATTTCCACTTGACTCACCTCTCCTATTATCGTGGCCACGATTACCACCCGAGTGGTTACCGCTTTTGTCCGTATTCTTCCCTCCTTGCTAGTTATCATCGCTCCGATGACTGCTGTCACCGGTATGACCCTGGTTGTGGTCCCTCGGTTGAACATACTCATTATCACGCTCTAATAATTGAGCCCTGTTTAAAATATCTGAATATAAAAAAAATTTATGAGAGATAAGATATTGTCGAATCTCGGGTTTTAGACCTCTCAGAAACATCCTCGTCATACGTTCCTCATTTTATACCAAATGAGGTGCAAACCTAGATAACTCCGCGAACTTCGCCTCGTACTGGGACACCGTCATGTTGTTCTGTTCCAGTCTAATAAACTCTACCTCCGTCATATGACGAATACTTTCAGGAAAGTACTTGTCATTGAACAGTTTCTGAAATTTTTCCCAAGACATGTTGAGTGCGGCTAGCTAGGTACGCTTCACAGATTCCCATCAGTAATCTGCCTCACCACAGAATATAAAGGTGGCAAATGGAACCTTCTGTTCCTCTGTGCAGCCTAAGACATCGAATATCTTGGTAATTTGCTTAACCCACGTTTCTGCCTTAATCGGATCGGGCTTTCCCCATAAATCTAGTGGTCCCAACTCCTTGGACTGCTTGGCTGTGACAAACCGCGCGTTGCTATCATTTCCTCCCGTATTTTGTACACGAGTCTCCCTCGTCTGATTTTTCATGAACTGCAAAAAGCTTCTAAACATCGCATCATTCATCGTTTGCTTGATAGTGTTGTTTACAGGAGGAATATTGCCTTCATGTTGCACGTTCTCTTGGTTGGTAATCAAAGGTTGTTCTATAGTCTCATAGAATCCATTGTTAACGTTCTCAGCTGCCATTCTTAAAAACTGCTATAAAACATGGGTTAATTAAACAAATTAACATATCACATAATGTGGCGCCCCCAAAATAGGTCCACACGACCCATTCTGAGTCGCCAGATATCACTTTATAAAAATCAAATACAAACTTTATTTATACAACTGTTGAACTGTCGTGCAGAGTACGACAACGGATAAGCTATGAGTTTTAATACAATATTATCTCGTAGACAGTATCCAAACTCAAATTGTTACAATGCCATATAAAATACAGCAGCAAATATTTTAAGACCCCAAAGAAGAACGAGAAGATTACTATCATATTCATTCTAATGAGGTGCACTTTTGACACTTTCAAAGTCGGGTTCTCATTACTCTATTGTTGTTTGCCAAAATCAATTATTAAGTGACGTATAAAATACGACACACACATCTTAGGTCCTCAATACAATTATCTTTTGCATATCATGCCACTTTATAATGTATTGAGAAATTTCGATAGTCTCGGACCATCACACTATTTTCCTGTTATCCCCGCTTGACCCAGCTACACTCTTATTACTAGAAAGGAATTGTGAAGCAAAGGTTGAGCACAAATAGCCCAGTAAAGAATATCATAACTAATGATAATTAAATTATCAATAGCCTTCGTCAATAATAAATCAGAGATTTAGAACATATGGTAGATGATAAAACTTTTCAACAATAGTTGCAGCGGAACGAGCAATCCATTTGAAGAGTCAAATAGACCATCTGATCTATTATCTTCTCCATGTTAAAAATCCACCAATAATTTTTTATCCTTGTAACATCAATCAAAAATTCTTGTCCACAATCATATGAATAACTCATAATCATAATTGTGATTCTAAATTCCTCTTCGCACCCAGGACGAAGATAATTTTCATCACCTATCTTCACCTGAAACATCAAAAATCATGGTTATACCAAATCAAAATTCCTGCTCATAATTATACTAATAAATTCATCTTTGCACTACTGTGACGCCCCCAAAATAGGTATACATCACCCATCTTGAGTCTCCAAATACATGGTACAGAATACAAATACAATCTTAAATATACAACATAAGCTGTGAGTTTTAATATAAATATTGTCTTCTAGACATTATTTAAACTCAAAATAAGTCATCAATACATTTATTATCACACTATTTCATAGAATAGTGAGGACTACTAATGATATCATCTGGACCATCACTCCGTTCCCCGACTAGTCCCTGTTACGTTCTCATTTCCTGAAGAGAACAATGAAAGCAAAAGGGTGAGCTCAACTAGCCCAGTAAGAAATATTATGTAAAACCCCAAATTTTACGAATAAAGATTTAATTTTCTCAAAATATTTTTTTGAATATTATGGTGTGAATTTGAGAAAATGTTATAGTTGTGGGTAGTATTTATAAATTTTGCAAAGTATGCAAGTTGTAATATAATATTCGATTGGTCGGGGAATATCCGTACGACGGTACAATCATTGGTGGACCCCACAACAGAATTATTGTCGGATTGAAAAAACGACAAAAATATTTTTATAAAAATAACGTCGAAAGTTTTACCATTAACTGTTGAAACACTCACTGTTAAAAGTACAATAATACGCATGGTTGCATAGTAGCACACGATATTGATTATTGATGCTTATGTGAGAAGTCACTCAGTTTTGTTCAATTATTGCTGCAGTAATTGTTGCATAATATCTCACGTTATTTGACTCAATTATTGTCGATATTTTATATATTATTAAATCAATAATTGAGATAACAAAGTTATTAATATTATTATTTGTAATATTAACGATGTCTAGAAGTTCTTCCAATGAGAGGTTTGGTCACCTAATTGCGCGCCAATAGGGAGAAATTCTTATTGGAAAGCCCCCTCTTTTCTGGGAACGACCTGATCGATTAATATTATGAATTATAATAATGTTGATAAATATTGTTAAACATATTGAGGTGTCTTTTTATGAAGTCACAAAAGTTTGTATATATATATATATTATATAAATTTTGTTTTATTAGTATTATTAATGTAATAAAACAGAAAAACTTTTTATATAAAACATAATACTTTTATAAAGTTATTTGTTTTATTAGACAATAATTAGAATATAATATATTTTATTATGCATAATATTTTGCATAGTAAAATCTTTTTATATAAAACAGAATACTTTTATAAAGTTATTTGTTTTATTAGACAATAATTAGAATATAATATATTTTATTATGCATAGTACCTGCATAGTGTTTGTATAGTAAAATCTTTTTATATAAAACAGAATACTTTTATAAAGTTAATTGTTTTATTAGATTTTAAATAATATATATATATATATATATTTATATATTATATTTTTTTGCATAGTATCCTTTTTATTTTCCTATAAATAGGATGCTTAGTTAGAATTGAAAAACACACCAGAAGTTCAAAGAATTCTTTTTCAATAATCTTGAACGTATTTCTTTAGAGTTTAAGAGAGCTTTGAGCGTAGTGCAAGTTTTCTTCAAGTATATCCCCGCCCTACCCGTCGGAGTACTCTTCTTTATAAGGTAAGGGATATTATTTGTTGTACTCGTAAGGGGTATTATTTCTTTCGTATTCATGAAGAGAACTTCTGTTATTCCATTCCTTATTATTCTGTTGGAATAACCTGTATATGCGAAGTACCGCATACATGGTGAAATTCTTCTGTTATTCTATTCTTTATTATTAGGTTGGAATAACTTATCTATGCGAAGTACCACATACATGGTGAAATTCTTCTATTATTCCATTCTTTATATTCTGTAGGAATATCCTGTCTGTGCGTTTATGCATGACCTGGTTCCATTCTTTATTATTTTATTGAGAATAATCTGTCTGTGCGGTCTATCGCATGCATGGTGAATTCTTATGTTATTCCATTCTTTATTATTCTGTTAGAATAACCTGTATATGGGGATTACCACATGCATGGTGAATGATCCTTTGTATTTCATTCCTTATTAAATTGTAGAAATGATCTGTCTACGTGGATTACCGCATTTCGGGTGAAAATCCATTTGCAGTTTCGTAATTTTTCTGGCCCTTAAAAATTATGGAAAGTCATAATATAAGCATTGGACTGTTGATTATGATGAAAGTCATAATAAAAGTAGTTATGGTGAGTTATGTTGGTTATTATGGGTATATGTAGTATTATTGACTGATGAAAATCATGGGTATATGTAGTATTAGTAAGTGTTATGGTAAGTTATGTTGGTTATTATGTGAAAACATGTAAGTTTCTTAGAAATCACAAAGAGTTGAAAATCATATTTTTGGTGAAAATGGAACATGAAATTCAATTGACCATATCTCCTATTATATTTCGAATTTTTGAGCGTGGTTAAGTTCTAGAGTTAGATCTATGAGTTTTCTAACTTATCCAAGTGGAATCACTGGAAAAAGGTGTTGTAGATTTTCGTGTGGACTGATTTTAGCAAAGGAGTCAAAAATTACAAAGTACCAAAAAGCTACTGTCCATAAATTTAAAAGGGCATTTTCGGCCAATTAATTTGTGAGAAAAATTTTGGCCTTTTGGGACATAGAAATATATGGTATAAAGTACCTCCTGTCCAAAAATGAGCTCATTCCGACTTAAAATGAGCAAGTTATGACCATTTCAATATTTAGGTTTTTCTGACGAAAAATGCTATAATCGGAGTTCTATAACTCCGATGACCATGAAATTTAAACTGAAAGCTCACGTTAACAGGTGTAAGATCCTGCCAAGACTTGGGAATTTCTGGAGTTAAATTTGAGGTAGCTAATTTCTTAAAGAATTAATTAGAAATTGATTTTTAAAAAATACTTAAGAGAGTTATAAAATTATAAAAAAAAATACTTGTTGTGTGTGAAATATATGTATATATGTTTGGACAAAGGATAGAAAAATAATAAGTTGATTTGGTAATTTTTCATGAAAATGGTTTAGTTTCAAACATATGAGTTAAATATGTTATGTGAAGTTGAAGAATTGGTAAATATGATTTTAGGGCTTTAAAATCCTATATAAGGTATATGCAGATTTTTGATGAGTGATTTAATCATTGGTGATGAAATTTTATGAGTTTGGCATTTTTGAATGATTAAATGTATTATTTGGTAAAGTGTAAATAATTAAATTAAATTATTTATAAGTTTAAGAAGTGATTAAAATATTGTTATAATATTAACAATATTAGATTATAAGTTATTTAAGTGATAGATAATATTTGGATAAATTAAAAGTTTTTAATATTTATCATTGTTTTTATTTGATTAATGCTTATATTATTGTCATCATCCTCATGCTTATATTGTGATGAAAGTCATCTTTGACTTACGTGCAAAGATGGAGTTGGTATGATTATGACCAGGGATTATTCGATATAATTATGACCGTAATGTAACGAATGATGTGGTAAAAGTCCTCTTTAGCCTGTAGATCATTGGTGGACAGTTGTTGGTATGATTATGACCAGGGATTATTCGGTATAATCATGACCATTGATGATTATATGAATATCCTTGGCCGTGGTGCAGGGATGATGTGGTTTATTTATTTAGCTGTGTGTCAGCGATAAATTTTATGAAAATCTTTTTAAATCATAGAAGATAGTAGATTTTATGCTCTACTTGACTCTTCTAATGGATTGCTTGTTCCGCTACAGTTAAACTTGATGTCTATTAAATTTTATCAGTTTAACATTGTTAAAGACTAATGATAATTTATTCTACATTATCTTAGTCATAATATTTCTTACTGGGCTAGTTGAGCTCACCCTTTCTTTTATTGTTCTCTTCAGGAAATGAGAATATAGCTGGGACTAGTCGGGGAATGGAGTGACGGTCCAGATGATAGCATTAGTAGTCCTTACTATGGAATGACATGCAATATATAATTGTATTGAGGACCTAAGATGTATGTGTCGTATTTTATACGTCACTTAATAAATGATTTTGGTGAACAACAATAGGGTGATGAGAACCCGACCCTGAAAGCGTCAAAAGTGCACCACAGTAAAATGAAGAGAACAGAAATCTTCTCGTGTCCCTTTGGAGACTTGAAATATTTGCTGCTGTACTTTATATGGTATGGATTAATTTGAGTATGAATATTGTCGTATTATATACGTTACAATATTTGTATTAAAACTCACAGTATATATGTCGTTGTATTTTGCATGACTATTTTATAATTAAGATTGTATTTGAATTTTGTACCATGTATCTGGCGACTTAAGATGGGTGAGATATACCTATTTTGGGGACGTCAAATATTATGGCTAAAATAATGCAGAATAAATTATCGTTAGCCTTCAACATTGTTAAACTGATACAATATAACAAACATCAAGTTTAACTGCAGCGGAACAAGCAATCCATTAGAAGAGTCAAGTAGAGAATAAAATCTACTATCTTCTATGATTTAAAATGTTTTTCATCACTTTTATCGTTGAGACTCAGCTTATTAAATAAACCACGTCATCCCTGCACTACGGCCAATGATATTCATTAAAATCACGACCACAAATTATCCATGCACTACGGGCCAAGGATATTCGTGTTTTCATCAATGGTTATGATCATGCCAACAACTGTCCATCAATACACTACGGGACAATGAGGACTTTTACCAAATCATTTGTAACATTACGGTCATGACTATACCAAATAATCCCTGGTCATAATCATACCAAGTCCATCTATGCACTACATGCCACATATGACTTTCAACATAATATAAACATGAGGATGATGACAATGACATAATAATTCAATAAAACAAGTTCAAGAAATAAATTTTAAAGATTTATAAGTTAATTTATCCTGAACTCAAAAATGACCAAATTGTCAACATGATACTGCTTTGTGGAGTAAAATTCAAGAATGCTCAGAAGAATATTTCCATGAAAAGATAATGGATGAAGCGCAAATATCCAGGATATTCTACTAATTTCATGGAGTATAGAATCCAAAACTTTAACCAACTGAGTATAATAGAATATATGAACCTGCAAATGGATTTTCGCCCGTCATGCGGTAATCCACGTAGACAGATCATTTCCACAATTTAATAAGGAATGAATACAAAGGATCATTCACCATGCATGTGATAATCCACATAGACAGGTTATTCCAATAGAATAATAAAGAATGAAACCAGGTCATGCGTAATCCGCATAGACAGGATATTCCAACAGAATAATAAAGAATGGAATAATAGAAGAATTCACCATGCATGCGATAAACCGCACAGACAAGTTATTCCAACAGAATAATAAAGAATGAAACCATGTCTAGCGTAATCCGCACAGATAGAATATTCCAACAAAATAATAAAGAATGGAATAAGAAAGAATTCACCATGCATGCGATAAACCGCACAGATAGGTTATTCCAACAGAATAATAAAGAATGGAACCAGGTCTAGCGTAATCCACACAGACAGGATATTCCAACAGAATAATAAAGAATGGAATAACAGAAGAATTTCACCATGTATGCGGTACTTCGCATAAACAGGTTATTCCAACATAATAATAAAGAATGGAATAACAAAAGAATTTCACCATGTATGCGGTACTTCGCATAGAAAGGTTATTCCAACATAATAATAAAGAATGGAATAACAGAAGCTCTCTTCATGAATACGAATGAAATAATACCCCTTACCTTAGAAAGAAACTGAAACAGACTTCTCTTCTTTTTTCTCTCTATAATAATTGCTCTATAACTTTAGTGAATTGGCGAGAAATGAAGGAAGAATGAGCTTCTATTTATAAAAAAATATAGTTTCGATAATTTCACGATTTGGGGCTCAAAAAATTACAGTACAATTCCTTCAACTTTTTTTTCATTTTTAATTTAGTCCTACAAGTATTATCAAACTTGCACCACCTACCCTAATAGTAAATAATGTGAATCAATTGTTCAATAATGTGAATTAATAGTTATAATCATGTGAAAATACGAATTACAGTATAGTACCTCCATCTATACCTCCATTTTTAACTTAGTCATGCAAGTATTATCAATCTTGCACCAACTTCCCTAATAGTACATGAATATGAATCAATAGTACACACATGTGAACAAATAGTTATAATCATGTGAATTAATAGCAATTAATTCCTCATTTATCTGATTAATTACCCGATTTATCAATATAACCCCCAGACATCAATTAATATCGAAATAAATGTCAATTTTCACTAACACTAATAATTCCAACACAATGGAACTATCAATTTTATCTTTAATCAACACGAACTTATTCATCATTAATATTATAACTCACAATATTTAACAACCAGGTCGTTCCCAAGAAAGAGGGGGCTTTCTGATAAGGATTTCTCCTTGTTGGCGCACAATTAGATGACCAAACCTCTCATTGATAGAACTTCTAGACATTGTCAATATTGTAAATAATAATATGAATAAATTTGTCATCTCAATTATTGATTTGATAATATGTCATATTATACAGATGATACTGTGACAATAATCGAATCAATAATATAAGAGATATGATGCAGCAATTACTGTAGTAATAATTGAGTATAACTGGGCGACTTCTCGCGTAAACATAAATAACCAATACCGTGTGCTACTATGCAACCACGCATATTATTGTACTTTTACTACCGGGTAGTTCAACAGTTTTAATGGTAATACTTTCGCCGTTATTTTTATAAATAGATAATTCTATCGTTTTCTTACTACGACAATACTTCCATTGTGGGGTCCACCAATGATTGTGCCTTCCTACGAATATTCCCTGTTAAAACTAATATTCCCCGACCAATCGAATATTATATAACCACTTGCTTAATTTGCAAAATTTTATAATACTACCCACAACTATAACACTATCTCAAATCCACACCATAATATTGAAAAAAATATTTTGTGAAAATTAAATCTTTATTCATAAAATTTGGGGTCTTACAATCTCCCCTCCTTATAAAATTTTACCCTCGAAATTTACGTACGTACTTGGTATGCCGAAGAGGTGAGGATACCTTTAATACCTTTATCATCAAAAACATTACTCGTTGCATACGTTCATGCCCGATATCCTTCGATTGCCTCTAAATGCACATCAGTCCCTAAAATAGCCATTTTAGGCCTTGATACAGACCTCAAATCTCAAAATATAAAGAATGAAAGATTTAGGTCTACTCGTTATCTTTCCGAATCTTTTTGAATCACCTCAATCGGAGTTCATATGAAAACGTTATGCCCAATTTACTAAAGGACGTCTGGACATATTTGGGCTTAACACTTGACCAGCGCCTAGGCGCCCAAATTTGGCCTTGGGCAAGCGCCTAGGCACCCAAAGACAAATTCTAAGCGTCGAGCCTAGTGCCTAGGCGCTCGACCTTTGGCACTTAACTCAAATTTTCTAGATTTTGCAACTTTTGACACACATACTTCAAATCTTCATAACTTCTTCATCTGTTATCGGAATTAGTTCATTTTCGAGGTAATGGAAAGCTTGTAACATGCTCTATAAAACCCACATGATTTCATAATTTTTCAGATTCATTAATTATTCTGAATTTTGGCTCCAAAGTCCCCCAAGACTAAGTTTTTACTAACAACGACACGTGAAGAATGTTATGAACTCGCGACATACTTGGAGGTAAAACGAGTCTATAGGCCACAGTTCCTACTCGATCAAGGATTTCAAATGGGCCAATAAAATTGAGGGTTGAGATTTCCTCTCTTCATCGATTCTTGCTTTTAGAATAACGCCCTCTTGAACCTTCTTCTTCACATTCATCAGTTCCAGGTGTGTAGTTTGAGCGGCTTTAACTTTATCGATTAAAGTCGATTCTACTCGTATATTTGTTATATTCACATGGGTCCCTAGAGTCTTTAACTCTATCTTAATCATTTGTAAGATATACGAAATGGGTTTTTGTGTTAACAACATCGCACTCGTAAATGCCTACGATCTTCTACTCAACGCGTCAGCTACCACGTTCTCTCTTCCACAATGATATTGAATGGTATGATCGTAATCTTCAACAGCTCGAGCCAACGTCTTTGGCACATTATATGATCGTTTTAGGTAAAGAAATATTTGAGGGTTTTAGAAATGGGTTTTGTACTAGGGTCAATACAAAATTCAATTTCATGGTCTAGGGGTAAGCTAAGAAGTCTTCAGGAATACTTCAGGAAATTTATTAACAACAGAAATATCATTCAAAACTGTGACCCTCATCCAAGACTTAGATAACACGTCATATTGATATCTATCAACTTACCACCGTTATTCACAACGTCCCCTACGAAAAGTTCGGCTTTGGTGCATTCCACACAAGGAAGTCAACAACGAAAGGATCGGGGCTCTTTACTTATGGCTTGATATAACAGTGATTAACTTTAGTGGTTTGGTTGCTTGAATTCGCATAATATGTTGGTTAGGAATATGAAAGCTAACAACCTTACGAAAAACATGATTAGTAGTTAACCAATCGATTCCTAAAATTACATCAAAGACAAGTATTTTCAAAGAGATAAGATCGATAGATAACGTAAAAGTGTTGATTTGAATCAATAAGATTTATAAACAGTGGAGGTAATGAAGGTTTCTCCTAACGAAGTTTCAACCAATAAGTCAAAGTCTAACTTCTCCGTAGTCAAATTTAAACGTTGAGCGCAAGAGAGATAAAATAATGGGTAGAACCGGTATCTAATAAGGTATAGACTTCGCAAGAATTTATAATTAACTAACCCGTGCTAACGTCGTTTGGGTTACTCTCTTTTTGAGAAGTCACGAAAAACGCTCTTCCTGAAACCACCAACTTTGTTTTGTCTGCATACATCTTTGGTGCCACCGTCCCAGCTGGACTTGACTTTGGTGCACGACAAAATCGGGCTAGGTGACCTTCTCTTCCATAATTATAACAGGTTTTGGACTATTGCATACAGTTTGGACTGATATGTCCCTCCCCTCCGCATTTGAAGTATATGATAGGTGGTAATTCTCCTTCCTTAACAATGGGTGCTGATGCTGACGTCTTTCCATCATTGTTGAATCTCCTCTTCTTTAAATGTCCATTCTTATTGTTTTGGCCATGATTACCACCGAAGTGGTTACCGTTTTTGGCATGTTGATTCTCTCCACGCTTATTTTCACCGCTTCGGTGACTGCTATCACTGGTATTATCATTTTGTTGGCTGCTCTCTTTTGGTTGGGTTGACTCATTATCGCGCTCCAATAACTGAGCCCTTTTAACAACATCTGAATACAAACATAGTTTATGAGAGATAAGATATTGACGTATCTCGGGTTTCAAACCTCTTAGAAACATTCGCATCATTCTCTCCTCATTATCAACCAAATGGGACGTAAAACGGGACAACTCGGCAAACTTAGCTTTGTACTGCGACACGGTCATGTTGTTTTGCTCCAGTTTAATGAACTCTACCTCTTTCATGTGACGAATACTTTCGGGAAAGTACTTGTCATTGAATAGTTCTTGGAACTTCTCCCAAGACATCTTCAATGCAGCAGGTTGAGTACGCTTTATTGATTCCCACCAGTAATCTGCCTCTGCCCACAACATGATGGTGGCAAAGGGAACCTTTTGCTCCTCGGAGCGTCACAAGACATCAAATATCTTGTTGATCTACTTTATCCACGTCTCTGCCTTAAGTGGTTTTTGTGACGCCCCCAAAATTAGGTATACATCACCCATTTTGGGTCGCCACTTACATGGTACATAATACAAATACAACTTAATTATACAACAGTCGTGTAAGATACGGCAAAATATATACAATGAGTTTTAACTTGAATATTGTCATCTAGACAGTATTCAAACACAAATAAGTCCTCAATACATTTATTGTCACACTATCTAACAGAATAGTGAAGACTACTAGTTAATGCTATCAACTGGACCGACACTCCGTTCCCCGACTCGTCCCAGCTATGTTCTCATTTCCTGAAGAGAACAGTGAAAGAAAGGGTGAGCTCAACTAGCCCAGTAAAAAATATTGTGACTAAGATAATGAAGAATAAATTATCGTTAGCCTTCAACAGTGTTAAACTGATACAATATAACAACATCAAGTTTAACTGCAGCGGAACAAGCAATCTATTAGAAGAGTCAAGTAGAGAATAAAATATACTATCTTCTATGATTTAAAAATGTTTTCATCAACTTTTATCACCTGTATTCACCTGAACCACTAAAGATTATAATTAAGTTCACAATTCATATTTATAATAATATGAATTAACAATTCCTTCTTGCCACAAGGCTTAATAAAATGTTTACTCAATATCCTTACCCCAAAGACTGAAGATATTCCAATGTAATAACAATGATCATACCAATCAGTTGTCTATCTTTGCACTACGTGCCAAAGATATTCAATTATAAAACAAATCGCCGAGACTCAGCTAAATAGATAATCCACATCATTGAATCATCCCCGCACTACGTGCCAAGGACATTCGCTAGTATCACTAGTGGTCATGATCATGTCATACACCTGTCCATCTTCGCACTACAGGTCAAGGCTATCAAACAACAGATCATCTTTGCACTACAGGCCAAAGAATTTAATTAATAATTTATCTTTGCACGTAAGCCAAAGATATTCAACCGTAAAACCAATAACCAACAGTTCAAATAAGAATATAAGAAACTGTAAATGGATTTTCACCGCCATGCGGTAATCCACTTAGACAGATTATGCCAACAGAATAATAAAGAATGGAATAACAGAAGTATTCACCATGTATGCGATAGAAACCGCACCGACAGGTTATTCTTAACAGAATCGTAAAGACAAAATAATAAAATGGAATCAGGTCCGGTGTAGAACACACAGACAGGATATTCCAACAGAATCGTAAATACGGAATAATAAAATGGAACCAGGTCCGGCGTATAGCACAGACAGGATATTCCGACAGAATCGTAAATGCGGAATAATAAATATGGAACCAGTTCAGGTGAAATTCACACCGACAGGATATTCCGACAGAGTAATAATAAAGAACTGAATAATAAAAGAATTTCACCATGTCTGCGTTACTTCGCATAAACATGTTATTCTTTATACCATATAAATAAATATCTTCTTACCACCATAATTACCTCCCTTACTTCCCTTACGAATATTGAACAAAAATAATATTCCTTACGAATATTAAACGAAAATAATATTCCTTACGAATATTAAACGAATATAATGAATATTGAACGATAATAATATTCATATGAATATGAAAAATAATTTCTCTTCGGAATAAAAAAAATAATTCTTACTTTTGAAAGAAGAGTACTCCAACTGGTAGGGCGAATATATTTTTGAAGAAAACTTCCACTGTTTTCTACGTTCAAAATTTTTCTAAAACTCTAAAGAAATACTCTCAATATTATAGAAGGAGAATTCTCTGAACTTCTGGTGTGATTTCAATTCTAACTAAGCTTCCTATTTATAGGAAAATAGACTGCATAGTAACCAATCCATGAACGGTCCAGATTGATTTGCTTTAATCAGACGGTCCATATTTAAAGCAAAATCTTTTAAATAAAATATAATATATTCTATTTATATAAAAAAAAAATTACTATACAAACACTATGCAGACACTATGCAAATATTATGCATAATAAATATAATATATTCTATTTATAGAATAACTTTAATAAAGTATTCTGTTTTATATAAAAAGATGTTTCTGTTTTATTACGTTAATAATACGAATAAAACAAAACTTCTAAATCAATAATAATTGAATCAAATAATATGAGATATTATACAACAACTATTATAGTAATAATTGAGCAAAACTGAGTGACCGAAGGATAATATTAGACTATTATTTCATGAATTATAAACACGGTCTAATTTAACCAACTGAGACTACCATAGACATTAGTACATCACCATAATTATAATAATGGTTCCAATATTCGGCAAAAATGTCCCATATGTCGCCACACCATAATATTATTATGAGAAATGCTAGGATTCGCCAGTTTGGACAACAATGTGGAAGACGAATTCATAGTGAGTTTCAGTCAACTCTATTACCTTGCATGCTGACCATATTATTCCATTTCTCATAATATTTTTCCTAGTAATATACATAACTCATAGGCTAGTTGACCATAACAATATTATGGTGCATAATATTAATAGTTGGTATTATGTAGTGGTCCTGCAGGATATCAAACAAGATTGGTCTGATATTTATAAAATTCGGAATCATATTATGCTTGGTCAATAATTTTATTAGTGACACCAGTACAAAGTACCTAATAGACAACACTTAATAGACAACGTTTTTTATAAAAACGTTGTGGTTTTTTTTTTTACAACGTTTTTAAAAAAAACGTTGTGTATATATATGTAAAAACGTTATCTATTTAAAAGAGTATTTTTTTTGTTTTAATTAGATAACGTTTTTTTAAAAAAACGTTATCTATGGAGAAAAACACGGAGACTTGAACTTAAAATTAAAACATACGGAGCATGACTTGAACTTAAAATTAAAACATACGTTTTTTCTCTCTCCAAGGGCTCGTCAGTACGCAGATAGCTTCGATCGGTTTCCTTCGAATTGCAGATCGAGCTTCGGTTCTCTTCGTTCCTTCTCTCTAATTCGTTCCTTCTCTTCTTTCCTTCTCTATTCAGTTTACTCTCCTCGTTCTCTTTCAGTTTTCTTCTCTGGTTATGCAGTGTTGGTTGTGTTCGATCTGATTGGGTGTACCTTCTCTCTGAGGCTGAAATCTGAAGATCTTTAATTGGGTGTTTGAAGATAAGCTGTTCGATCTGATTGGTTGTGTTCGATCTGATTTGCAGTATATTGACTAAATTTTGTTATTGGAATTTATTGGTTCTGTTTTACTTGCGATCTTCCTTGACTTCTGGTAAGCTGCGATCTACACATGGATTCATTTCTTCTAAATTTATACACGTATATATTATATGCAGATGTTCATAATGTCACCATCTACTTATCTTTCTATTATCTTATACATGAATTTCGTCACAAAATTAATGCCTTGATTTTTAGGGTTTTTATTTGGATAAATATGGATGTCAAAAGTCATGCAATTGACTACAGGATCAGTTGTTTAAATTCAAATCCACTGCTGTTCACCCTACAGTAAGTAGTACACATTGCCTGCGTCAAAATTCTCTCCTGCTGAGTGATCAGAAAATGGATTCATCCGAAAAACCCCTGGAAGAGGGTTCTTCATCGGAGGAGGGTTGGAAAGAGCGGATTCTCTTTCCTACTCTGCTCGCAGGTTTCCATCATTACAATCCTTATTTCTTGTTAATTTTGATTTTACTTATATTTACTATAACTTTCGTTTTTCTCATTCGAACTTTTAGGGATTGTGGGAGGTGGAGCTGGGTTGGTGTCAAAGCATCGAAAAGTTCACGGCCTCGCTAACATTTCTGCAACTTATGCAGCTAATTTTGCCATTGTTAGTGGTTGCTATTGCGGTATTTCTGTTCTCTTTACACCTTGATTGTTTTATTTAATCTTATTGATATTTTATCAGTTTCTATATCTTTTATTTGTAAAGTCCTTAAATTTTAAAACCAATTATAAGAAATGATTGTGAAATTTTGAACTGGATATTTGATAAATATCGAGCTGTGACGGAAGAGCATCCTTTAAACTTCACAAACTTTGGTAGGACTAGCTTATGAGCTAATATCCTATCATATTAACTACAATCTTTATGTATCATTGCCTATATATATTTAGCATACCCTGAAGAATGATGCTTTTATTGAAATCAAATTAGAGTAAAATGCAAAAGAAGTTCTTAAACTTTTGCTATATTTAGTTGAAAATTTTGTTTCATTTAATATTAATTTTGGAAATTTATATGCCCTTCTTCAGTTATTCGTAACATTTATAATTTAACAAACTTAACTGAGGTTAGTTTGTGAGCTCCAGTAGGACTTGTTCATTATGTAAACAAACCAAGCTAGCTTGATAATTAAGCTTGTTTGCTAAACAAGCAGAGCCTGAGCAGGGCTGAATACATTTGCTTGAAGGGCAACATCATTTTTGGCTATTTTGTTGTAATAATTCTAAGCCAGTACGTAGAGGACCAAGTAGTTCTCCTGTTGTGTTGACTATCTTGTTTCTAGTAACCTCTGTAATTATTCATTTGGTATTACAGGTGCACGTGAGTTTGTAAGAATGAGTAGAACTTCAGCACCCGATGATCTATTGAACTCAGCAATTGGTGGCTTTGGTTGTGGAGCTATCCTTGGCCGCCTTCAAGGTCAAATTCCATGACTATCTGTCTCGCATATGCACACACACTCAGACGCACTCACTCACTCACACAAGAAACACAGTTCAAAATATAATTAAGTTGCATTTAATCCCAAAGTTAATGTTTTAATATTAACCATATTTATGTAAAATATTACCCTATAGAAGAAATATGTGAAATGTACTTGCAACTATGTGAAACCTCAGTCCATCTTTTGTCGATCATTTCTGACTTGGGTGCCTTTTACCTTTTATTAACTTTGATGGATTCACTTCAAAGTTCAAACAATGCAGAAGTGGTCCTGTAACACTAAATAGTGCATTCCTTTCCCCGATGATTAAATAAGATCATATATGCAGTATGCTGTATATGCGCTCTTGCAGAGCGGCTATCCTACATTTTCGAGTCAATGATGTAGTGCAAGTTTGGGATCAGTTGTATACCTAACTTCTTACTGCATTGCCTTTTAAAGCTTCTGTAGCTCTTTCATCCTTCTATTATGTGTTTTTTATTTCTTCTCCTCAAGTGGAGCCACATGCAAAGGTTTCACTCCGTCTAATGTTTGACAGTTAGTGGAGTCATTTGTTCTTATACGTTCTTACTGAAATTGATGTCTTCTATTCTAGGAGTCTTATAAAATTCTCTAACTGGATATCCTTTTTGATGAAGTTCAAAATATTCGCAGATTTAAAAAGTTCGTAATTATGCAGTTTATCTAGTTGTGGTCTTTAAAGATGTTGATACTAAATAATGAACTTCTATTTTTGAGCTAGATATCCATGTTTGTTGTATTTACCAGAAATGGAAGGATGATTAATTGATCAAATTTCTTGACAGATGTTATATGCAGCTAATCTTTTTGTTTTTCTAATGACATTTCAGGTGGTCGAGCTGGTGCTGTCCGTTACTCGGTCATGTTTGCCTTTGCCATGATGATGGCTGCATTTGTTGCTCTTGTAGAGGTCCGTTTCATCTCCTTGTGAGACTAAACTAATGAATTTAATTGGAGTTTGCTTACGGCATTGTTATTTTTGCAGTGTCTTGACAGTTTTTGTTCTTGTTACTTGCTTGTAGGTTCTCCATGATGCCTTTTAAATGGAGAGATTAGAATGAGAATCGACCTTCACTAAAAAGCTAAAACTATTTAATTTATTCTTCATGATTGCATTTTTGAGCATCTTTTTAATAAGTATTGATGCATACTTCAACAATCCATAACAGGGTCTAATCAACCTCAATTCTCCGCTCAGTAACATCCAGCTTCGAAGCTCGCCAAAGGTATGCCAAAATTCAACACACTTTTTAGTTTTCTTTGGTTGTATCTTCATGAGGGGTCTATTCTCCCAAAGTAATCATTCCATCAATTATTGCTTCTTTTCGTTCTTAGAGATGCATATATATTGTCGGTGAAACTAATGCTGCTATGGATATTTTCTGTGTTCTTCCAGACCCTTTGGCTGGAGGAAATCACTCTGTTGATGGTAGTAGAATCGGCTCTGTTATTAGAGAAGCACCAACAATTCTTATGGCAAGCCTACCAAAAAGAAGATCCGTCAGGAAGACTATACATGAAGTGAAAATGGTCCAGATATGCTTTTAATATTTTAAGATTTGTTCGTTACCTATCCAATTTTTGGATATGAAATATCAAGATATGCAAGGTAACGGGCATAGAGCTAGCTTTGCCCATGAAAATTCTTGCGTTTGAGGTTTTTCTGTTAGTGCGCAAACTTGAAAAGTTGTTCATCGAGTACTTAATAATTTAAAAGGTAGCACCTTATTAATATATTGGCTCAACATATGCTACCTGCAAGTGCAATATGACCATAAAATGATATTACTGGGATGTATTTTAAATAGTTGATACATTTTGGTTTTAAATTTAAATGATAATTTAGACTTTTTAGCTATATATCATGACATTAGCATATTGCAGGTGCATTGGTAATATAGGTGAATTATAATTTTTTTTTATTTTTTTTCTTTATCTACAACGTTTTTAAAATGTTGTATAAATTGGTTAAAAACGTTGTCTGATATACTAAACAACAACGTTTTTATACAAAAAACGTTGTGGAATCATACATTCTACAACGTTTTTAAGCATCTGCTAATTTTTGGAAGACAAATCTACAACGTTTTTTTTCTAAAAAACGTTGTGTATTGTGCTTAACTACAACGTTTTAAAAACGTTGTGTAAGAGTGTCAAATAGACAACACCCTTAACCACTACGTTTTTCTGATAGAAACCACAACGTTTTTTCCGCGTTGTCTATTTACTGTTTTGTAGTAGTGTGAATATTATATTCATTATGTATTGCATGGAGAGCATCTTTTATCAAGTTTCATATCATGATGTCATCTTCGCACATCATTGTGTTTTCTACTTTTTGTTGTACTTAAATATTTCTAAAAAGAAAAGAAAGTAAAATAATATAAATATATATAAAATAAAAAGTATTTTTAGTTTCTAGAACTCTTACTATACGTCTCCACTGATTAAGAGTCTTAATTAATTATTTTTCTCTTAAATTAATATTAAAGTTTCATTTACTTTTAAACTTCAACAACTAAAAATTTTGGGGGAAGAAAACATGTCTAACATTGTCTAAGTATGTCAAACGAAATTAATTAATTAACCTTAGTTTGTACGAAATTAATAAAAAAAAAACTTGAATACTTTTATTTCATAAAATTCGGGGTCTCACAGTTTTGGCTCTCCAAAAAACTTCGGTGGTCCCAGCTCCTTGAACTGTTTAGCAGTGACCGTCCGAGAGTTGCCAGTGTTTCCACCTGTATTTTGGATAGGAGCCGTTCTTGCTTGATGTTGCATGAATTGCATAAAGCCTCTGAACATTCCATCGTTCATCCTTTGGTCAGTGTTGTCGTTTTCATGAGGATTGTCGCCTTCCTGATGCACATTATCCTGATTATTGATATGTGGAGACTCAACGGTCTCATGTGCTCCATTGCTATTTTCAACATTCTCGGATGTCATTTTTAAATACTGCCACAACACAAGGGTTAATTAACATATCAAATATTATTCCTATACTCTGACTGACCAATTAAATGTCAAATAAACTTACGTAGGTCATACTAGCGAAAGAATATCCCGTCTCTCCCCTTCTAGTTCTTATCTCACATCTCAGTCAGAGATCATATCCCTAAGCTTTGATACCAATTGTGATGCCCCCAAAATAGGTATACATCACCCATCTTGAGTCGCCAAATATATGGTATAGAATACAAATACAATCTTAAATATACAACATGAGCTGTGAGTTTTAATACAAATATTGTCTTATAGACAGTATTCAAACTCAAAATAAGTCTTCAATACATTTATTATCACACTATTTCATAGAATAGTGAGGACTACTAATGCTATTATCTGGACCATCACTCTGTTCCCCGACTAGTCCCTGCTACGTTCTCATTTCCTGAAGAGAACACTGAAAGCAAAAGGGTGAGCTCAACTAGCCCAGTAAGAAATACTATGGCCAAGATAATGCAGAATAAATTATCGTTAGCCTTCAACAGTGTTAAACTGATACAATATAACAAACATCAAGTTTAACTACAGCGGAACAAACAATCCATTAGAAGAGTCAAGTAGAGAATAAAATCTACTATCTTCTATGATTTAAAAGGTTTTTCATCACTTTTATCGCTGAGACTCAGCTTATTAAATAAACCACGTCATCCCTGCACTACGGCCAATGATATTTTTGTTTTCATCAATGGTCATGATCATGGTCATCCCTGCACTATGGTCATGATCATGATCATCCCTGCACTACGGCCAAGGATATTTTTGTTAGTCACGGGGGGAGGAGAAAACCAAAATGGTGTGTGTGTATATATATATATATATAAGTGGCCAGCATGTGTTGTTTATATATATAAAGATATTATATATTTTTTTGGTTTTATTTTTATTGGATGATTGTTTGAATTTAGCGTCCGTGATTCTTCAAAATATTCATCCCGTGAATATATAGTAAAAACATATGTTATATATATATAATATAATATATTTTATTTAAAGTTTTTATTTTATTAAAATATTTTATTGCATAGTGTTGCATAGTAAAATCAAATTTTTCAACGAAATCAGTCGAAAAATTTGCCCGTGACTTTCCCTTCACTGTGCGCTCAAATAGTATCCTTTCCATTCTCCTATAAATAGGATGCTTATTTAGAATTGAAAATTACATCAGAATCAGAGAATTCTTCTTCTATAATATTGAGTGTATTTTTTTAGAGTTTTAGAAAGTTTTGAGCGTAGAAAATAGTGAAAGTTTTCTTCAAGAATATCCTTGTTATATCAGTTGGAATACTCTTCTTTTCAAGGTAAGGGGTATTATTTATTTCATATTCAGAAGAGACATTATTTTTCGTATTCGTATGAATATTATTTACGTTCAATATTCGTAATGAATATTATTTTCGTTTAATATTCGTAGGGATATTGTCTTCGTTTAATATTCATATTATTTTCGTTTAATATTCGTAAGGAATATTATATTCGTTCAATATTCGTAAGGGATATTATTTTTGTTCAATATTCGCTTGAAATAATATTTTCTTCCATACTCTGTAGTATGTAAGTAATATTATTTCGTTTTAAATTTCGAATTCTATACTCTTTTTGTTAAAGTTTTGGCTTCTAAACTCCATGAAATTAGTATAATATCCTTGATATTTGCGCTTCATTTTGTATCTTTTCATAGAAATATATTCTGAGCATTCTTGATAAGTTTTAACTTTTTCATGTCGGAGTACTATTCACGGGATTACTATTCCTAAAGTACTATTTACGAGATACTATTCACTCAAGTACTATTCACCCAGGGTACTATTCATGATAAAAATTGATTCGTTTTCTGTCCAAATTATTTTTGGTACAATATTATTCTTGAATTTTACTCCACAAAGCAGTATCATGTTGAAAATTTGAACGTTATTGATTTTTGGATAAATTAAATTATAAATAATTAAAAATTTATCCTTGAACTTGTTTTATTAAATTCTTGTATCATTGTCATCATCCTCTTGTTTATATTATGTTGAAAGTCATTTGTGGCCTGTAGTGCATAGATGGACTTGGTATGATTATGACCAAGGATTATTCGATATAATCATGACCGTAATGTTACAAATGATGTGGTAAAAGTCCTCATTGGTCCGTAGTGCATTGATGGACAGTTGTTGACATGATCATGACCATTGATGAAAACAAAAATATCCTTGGCCGTAGTGCAGGGATGATGTGGATTATTTATTAAGCTGAGTCTCAGCGATAAAAGTGATGAAAAACCTTTCAAATCATAGAAGATAGTAAATTTTATTCTCTACTTGACTCTTCTAATGGATTGCTTGTTCCGCTGTAGTTAAACTTGATGTTTGTTATATTTTATCAGTTTAACACTGGTGAAGGCTAACGATAAATTATTCTACATTATCTTAGTCATAATATTTCTTACTGGGCTAGTTGAGCTCACCCTTTTGCTTTCATTGTTCTCTTCAGGAAATGAGAACGTAGACGGGATTAGTCGGGGAACGGAGTGACGGGCCAGATGATAGCATTAGTAGTCCTCACTATTCTATAAAATAGTGTGATAATAAATGTATTGAGGACTTCATTTGAGTTTGAATACTGTCTAGAAGACAATATTCGTATTAGAACTCTCAGTTTATGTTTTGTCGTATTTTACACGACAGTTGTATTATTAAGTTGTATTTGAATTTTGTACCATGTATTTGACGACTCAAGATGGGTGATGTATACCTATTTTGGGGGCGTCATAGTTGGTATCAAAGCTTAGGAATATGATCCCTGGCTGAGATGAGACGAGAACTAGGAGGGGAGAGACGGGGAATTCCTTCGCTAGTATGACCTACCTAAGTTCAATTGGTATTTAATTGGTCGGTCAGAGATAGGGATAATATATGGTATGTCATTTAACCCTTGTTTTGTGGGATTATTTGAAAATGACATCTGAGAATGTTGAGAATAGCAATGGAGCACAGGAGACTGTTGAGTCACCACAGATCAATACCCAGGATAATGTGCAACAGTAAGATAATAATCCTAAGGTAAACAATAACACCGATCAAATGATGAACGATGGGATGTTCAGAGGTTTTGTGCAGTTCATGCAATGTGAGATCCCGAATTTTTTGAAATGAAAGTATTCAGTTTTCTTATAATTATTCTATTTGGTAAATAGTTATATTGATAAAAATTTAAAGTTAAGGGTGATATTTGAAAATTTTGCAAAGTAAGAATGTGACACCCCCAAACCCAGATACTTCATTTCCACACGATTTGGTGTTCACTTAATCAAAAATTCATATCTAACTACCCAATCATAATAAAATTAAATAAATAAAACCTTCCCCATTAAAGGGTTACATAATAAAAATCTCCCAGGTTGTCTAACCTTTAAATACAATCATTCAAATGCGGAAAATAAATAAACTTCATTACAACCATTCAATTAAAAACTGATAATAAAATATCATCATATTATAAGTCTTCAATATTTGTTCATCTTTCCTTTTCCCTTACTGGTGCTAGGTACATCAACCTTCTCATCTTTAACTGTAATAGTTATATAAGTAAGAGTGAGCAAACAAAGCTCACTTGAAACAACAATGAATGAAAATCTTTACAACAATTGTCAAATAAGAGGCTCGAAAGAATTAAACAATATGACTTATCAACATTCTGAAGTATATAACTGAGGGTCCTAAGACCACGAACTATGTCCATAGTTATAAGTAATTTTTTAACTTAAACTTTAACAGTCATAAGACTATAGGGACTCCTCATACTTAGGGGGATCAGCCCTTCGTACAATGTATTGTGCACAAATATTTCAACACAAAGCGTAAATTACCCCTAATAATAGGGTTGTTTATCTCAGTATTTAGAGTACAAGTCCGCACCAAAGTGAGTTTGATTTGGATACATTTCAAGGTAATTTGGAATTCAACGAACATCAACTAAGGATTAGTTGAATAAAACTAGAAACATCATATCAATAGAATAATCTTAATTGATTCAATATGGTAAATTAAAATTATGCTTTAGGAATAATCTAATAGCATACATATTGAATAACAATAACACACCTTGCTTGAACAATATTAAGCCAAGGTTATTTAGAATTGAATACTAACCATACATAGCAATTTGAACGATAAAACTATTCAACATTAGTATATATAAATTTGCATGCTAATCAACAAGTTAAATACAAGAATAACTTGCTCAATATCAAAATTAAAGTTTAGAAATCTTGCATCATTATATTGTAATCGAATTGGAAACAATAATTGGCTCAACAAGATAATAGATTAGAGAACTTGTCTTGCTCGTAGGTTAAACCGAATAATTTGAATCACAATATCCTATATACATATGTCATCATGACATAGTTAGTCACTACCACTTTAAAAACATAACTAAGTACACTCATCATGTAAGATTGGATTTTTAATCACATAATCAAGTTACAAAATAAAGTAATTATTAATAACATGCTCATTCATAGTATAGAAATACTGTAATCATAACTTAACAGTCCTACTATTAACACATAACAATTCCTTTAGATTTTGAGTACAAAAAGTATACTGTCAGACCATTCTGCCAACTCGCACTGCGGCCCCATAGTTTATACTGTGGGTCGGCGCTGCGGCGCAAAAAATAAACTACGAGGCGGCGGTGCAGCGTGGCGACGGCGCTGCAGCGTGGCGGCGGCGCTGCGGCGCGAAAGTTGTATTGCGAAGCCGCGCTGCGGTGCCGAATTGCAGACTTCGGTAGACAGCTTCGGCAACAACATGAACAAAAGCCAATTTTGGTCTACAAGCTACTTTCTAACAACCTAATTAACATGTAATTCATATAGAGACTTCATATAAACATAATTCAAAGACTCTTAACATGTTTCTACCCATAAAACAACATAAACAACGAATTTAAAACATCAAATTTCACTATTTTTGATAAAAACTCACTTTTTGATGTTTTCAATGAAAATCAACACTGTGATTTTGTTTTTCAACCAGAATAGTTAATTCAAAGCACCGTATTTATGTTTATACCACCTCTTTCAAATACAATAGTCAATTTATCAACTAAATAACTAATTAAACCTTAATTTCTACCTTAAACTAATCCATATTCACATATATTCATATAAACTCACTGTAAAATAGTTTTTTTCTTCACAAACCACATACCTAACATCATTTCATTGACTATACTCATATATAACCAATGAAAATAGTTTTACAACACTAGTTTATCATATAAAGCCACATACAATCAAGCAATTTATCCTTTCACAAGAATTTTACAGAGAATTAGGGAAGAGAAAACTAAAATTTTAAAAACTTAAAAGGGTAGGATGATACCTTGTTTGTAGAATATGATGGCTATCCTTTTGATTATCAAACTTCTTTTCCCCAATTCCTTTCTCAAATTCTCTAGCCTTTTTTCCTCTCTTCTTCTCTTCTACTGAGTTCTTTCTTCCTAACTCTAACTATGTACTAACAATATAACGTATAATAATAATATAGGTATTAATTATATAATATAATTCTAACTTTAACTGACATCAGTTATATTTTATTTGAAAATCAAAAACCATAAAGCTTGTTTGGCTATCCACTAAAAAAATAATCAATTAATACTTATGCCTTGTTTGGTAAAACACAATTAGATTAAAGACTTAATATGCATTAGGCCTTGTTTGGCAAAACTGAATTAAACTCCTTTAAGTTATTTTAATAACTCCTTTATAAAAGGTTATTTGTCACACTTTTATTTAATCAACTAACACATCCTTTTAATTACAAATTCAAATTAAAATATAATAATTAATTTAGTCAAACTCTCTAATTTAATAATTAAATTAAATTATAATATGATAATTAATTTCCTTAATTATTTATTAACAAATAATTCACCAAATCGAATCGCATTGAACAATTATTTATTCAACAATAAACACATCTATTGAATACTTAAATATTAAATAAATATTTAATATAACAATTAAAAATTTTGGAATGTTACATCATTCCCTCCTTACAAAGATTTTGTCCCTAGAATCACAATTCAAACAACTCATTTGTCACATTCTCCCCTACTTACAAAGATTCTGTCCCCAGAATCGAAGACACAGATTAAACAAATAACTCAGGGACAAATAATTCAGCTTCAAGTTCCCACGTAGCCTCTTCGACATTGTGGTTCCTACATATTACCTTCACAGAAGGTATCACTTTATTTCTGAGCACTTGTTCTTTCCTGTCAACTATCTAGATAGGAACCTCTTCATAGGACAAGTCTTTCTCAAATTGCAATGGTTCTTACTCGATCAAGTGCTTATAATCAGATTTATATGGTCGTAACACCGAAACGTGAAAAACATTATGAATGTTTTGTAATTCTGGAGATAGAGCTACCTCATAATCCACTTCCCCCACTATTCGTAGTATCTCGAACGGTCCAATAAATCTTGGGTTGAGCTTTCCTTTCTTGCCAAAAAGTATTTTCCCCTTCCAAGGAGAAACTTTTAGGAAGACAAAATTTCCTACTTCAAATTCATGATTCTACCTGTGTTGATCGGCATACTTTTTCTGTCTGTTTTGTGCTGCTACCAATCTTTTCCTGATGAGTTTGACAAATTCAGTAGTTTGTTGTACCAGTTCTGGTCCTAACAATTGACGTTCACCGACTTCATCCTAGCACAGTGGAGTTCTGCACCTCCTACCGTATAATGCTTCGTTAGGCGGCATGCCGATGTTTGCATGGTAACTGTTATTGTAGGCAAATTCCACCAATGGTAATTATTCATCCCAGCTCCCTTTGAAATCCATGACGCATGCTCTCAGTATATCTTCCAATGTCTGGATTGTTCTTTTGCATTGGCCATCTGTTTGCGGATGATATGCCGTACTCATTCGCAACTGTGTTCCCATACATTCTTGTAGTCTCTTCCAGAAGTTTTATGTGAACCTCGGATCTCTATCTGACATAATTGACATTGGAACTCCATGTCTTGTCACGATCTCTTTAATATATATCTTTTCCAGCTGATCAAGATTGAATCTAATCTTTATTGGCAAAAAGTGTGCAGATTTTGTCAATCTGTCCACTATCACCCATATCGCATCATATCCTTTCTGAGTTGTTGGAAGACCTACCACAAAATCCATTGTGATATGCTCCCATTTCCATTCTGGTATCTCTAACGGTTGAAGTAATCCGCTTGGCCTTTGATGCTCGGCCTTGACTCTCTGACATGTTAAGCACTTTGCAACGCATTCTGCAACATCTCTTTTCCTATTTGGCCACCAAAAATGTCGCCGTAAATCTTGATACATCTTCGTACTTCCCGGATGAATCGAATATCTCAAGCTACGAGCTTCTGTGAAGATGTATTCTTTAATATCTGGTACCGCTGGAACCCAGATTTGTCCCTCGAATCTCAGCATTCCCTCGGTATCAACCTTGTATTTCACTTCTTTTCCCTCGATCACACTTTCTCTTATTTTCCTACATTCCTCATCCTGCAGTTGAGCGTCCTTCACTTTGTCCACCAAAATTGGACTGGCTTCCATCTGGTATAATTTTTCATCGGATTCTTTAGGAAATTTGATTTCCAACTCTAACCTTGCCATTGCTAAAATAAGCTCCTCCTTATCAGTTAACAACATCAACTTTTCTCTGCCTTTCCTTTTCAAGGCATCTGCAACCACATTAGCTTTGCCCGGATGATAAAAGATCCCACAATCGTAATCCTTTATCAATTCCATCCATCTTCTTTTCCGTATGTTCAGGTCTTTCTGTGTGAAAATGTACTTTAGACTTTTATGGTCTGTGTAGATCTCACATTTTTCCCCATAGAGATAGTGTCTCCATATCTTCAGATCAAATACTACTGCCGCCAACTCTAAATTATGAGTCGGATACCCTTTCTCGTAGTCTTTCAGTTGCCTTGATGCATATGCAATAACCTTGTCGTTCTGCATAAGGACACAACCCAATCCTTTGTGTGAAGCATCACTATACACCACAAAGTTTCCTGTATTATCTGGTAACGACAACACAGGTGCCACATTTAATTTCTTTTTCAGTTCTTGAAAATTTTCTTCACACTTCTCCGTCCAAACAAATTTTGCAGACTTCTTCGTCAAATTCGTCAACGGAGTGTCAGTCTTGGAAAAATCTTGAGTAAACAATCTATAATAGCCTGCCAATCCCAAGAAACTTCTCACTTCTGATGGAGTTCTTGGTTGTTCCTAATTTATCACAGCTTCAACTTTTGATGGATCTGTGATAACCGTAATTTTGTAATTTAATTTTAATATTTATTTGATTGAATAAATATTTTTCGATGAATTAATTATTAGATTAAATAATTAATTGATGAAGTTGTGATAGATTAATTTAATTATATGTTTTACACTTATTAATTTAATGTGGAGAATTTTTATTATTCGAAGTATGTGATTATGTAAGCTTATTGAATTAAAAGAAATATTTAATAAGCCTTTGTTATTTTAATTAATTTAATTATTAATTGGAGATTTAATAATTTGACATTATTAATCGATGAGAAATTTAATCATATGACTATGTGCATTATTGAGAAATTATTATATTTATTTGAAATAAATTAAATAAGATATTAGATTTATTTTATAATGGATGTGACATTATTTAAACTATATAATAAGGCTTTATTAAATTAAATGGTTTTGAAATCCTATTCTTGCTAAACAAACAAAGCCCTAAGAGAAGTTAATAGCAGTTACCCATGACTGGGAAACTGACCATCATCACGTTAGTTTTTTTTATACGCTTCAAGCGTATTATGTTATTTCACGAATGCTAAGTTGAGAGCCCAGAGAGAAAAGTTAAGATTATTGAGTGTGTGATTGAAGAAGAATTGAGAAGGAATTCATTCCCTACTATTATACGCTTTACTAATCTACGCTTTACACTTGGGTAATTCTCTCTAACCCAATTTTTATTGTTACGTCATTTAGTTTTATAAAATGGCTTTCTTTTACTTCTGTGAATCTCTGTAAATTGGGAAAGTTGTTATAAGAATATATGTAATAATTCGAGTTGTATGGCATGTTTTATATATATATATATATATTGTGTGTTTCCATATCATCAATTTCATAAGATTACAACATATGATTATGGCTTTTTATTTCAAAAATTTACAGAGTACGTGATATGGCCAAATGGCCTTATACGTGATTTTTATATGTCAAATATAATTTATTTTGCAAAATTCACACATTGATATGATTATGCATGTTAAAATGAACAAAATGAAACTTGAATGGTTGGATTTGGCTTTATAATGAATCCGTAGCATTAAAATCCATGTTTTTGTTCAAGAACTTCAAGAACATCAAGAACAGTCCAATATACATGCTTTAATTCTGTGATTATATGTTTTAATGGGTGAAAATCACTCCATAGATGTTAAGTATTGATTATTTATGAATTCTAGCATATGGGTATGTCTAAATTCGTGTAAAAATAAGTTGTTTGGAAATTTTTAGTAGTGTTCTGCATTTTTCGCGAATTACAGAAACTGGAACTAGAGTCTCGCACTGCGGCGCCAACTCCTAGTTCTTTTCCCGCACTGCAGCGCCAAGAGCCAGTACAAAAGTGGCGCCGCAGCACCACTTAGCAGATTGTCCAGAAAATGCAAAATTTTAATGTTTAAGTATAGAAATGAGTTAGTGACCTAGTCTAATGAACATAAAAACTTGTTAGACATATAATGAGATATTAAAATGAGTTTTTATCAAGTCAAGAAGACAATTACATGTTATTTGAATCGTTGATTATGTAATTAACTTGTTGTTCGTGTAGTATTATATTATGTGAAAACAAGTATGGTAATTTGACTAAATATGTTCATGAAGTCGAGTTTAGACAAAGAATAACTTATGATGTTTAGTACGTTATTATTGACTGGTATTGTAAACGTAATTGATATGTAGGATTTAATTCAAAGAACGAGTTTGTTTAAGTGTAATCTACGCACAAGGCAAGTTTCTAAACCTTGTTACATTGAGCAAGTTTTCTAACTCTACATTTACGTTGAGAAAGTTTCTTACCCTAAACTTTCGTTGAGCAAGTTTCCTAATCTTACTTGTTATCGTTATATAAATTGATTAATTCCTCTTTCGATATTGAGCAAGTTCTCATTATTATTGATCAAGCCTGTCTTGGATATTAAAATTTTTTAATCTTCAAGCATGATGTTGTTATACAATAATTATTCTATTGTATACCTTTTGAGATGTTATTCAAGTTAAATATACATTTACTGTTAAACATTATTAGACTAGCGAACCATTATTGATTCGACTAGTCCATAGTTGATGAACGTTCTAAATTTCAGAATCCCTTGATGAATTATCCAAACCAAACTTCCTTTGGTGCGGACATGAATGTCAAACTGAGATGAACAACCTTGTATAGGGGATTATTTACGCTTTAGCGTTAAGATATTGTGCACAGTATGGTACTAAGGGCTGATCCCCCTAAGTACGAGAAGAAGAGTCCATAGTCTTATGACTGTTAAAGGTTTCAAGTAAAAACACTTGACAACCTAGGACATAGTTCAAGGTCTTATGACCCTCAGAATTTCTTTTGATTCTTGTTATCCATTTTTGATTCAAAAGTTGAGCTTTATATCAGGAGTTATTATTTCTCTCGCATTTTATTATTCATTGTTATATTGTTATACTTGTGGGCAATCGTGCTCACTCTTGCGTAATAATAACATTGCAGTTAAGAACGAAACGGCAGATGAACCTTCCACTAGTAAAGGCAAGGGCAAGATTAACAAGTAATGAAGACTATTTGGTATGTGGTTGTATAATGACATTTAGAGTTGATGTTTCTTAAGACTTATTGTTTATGTTTTCCGCATAGATGATTTAAGGTTAGAGTAACCTGGGATTTATTTATTATTATTCTGTTGATGTAACCCCATAAGGGAAGAGATTTTATTATTATTTATATCTATTGTATGGTTTACATTTTATTTACGGGTAGATAAATAGATGATGTTTGTACAGTGAACACCAAATCCTGTGGAAATGGAAGTACCGGATTTGGGGGTGTCACAGGTTGGTATCAAAGCTGTAAGGTTATGAACCATAGGTGGGGGGAACAACCTTAGGTAGTAGCCTTGTAGGAGATCGAGAACATAGTAGTGGTAAACTCTTATAGAGTTCTATGAAATGAATTTCTAAACTCATTGAAGATAATAAAAGACTTTATGTGCTTATGTGTTAATCTATGTATTCGCTAGCACGGATTAGTAACTAAAACTTAAAATTTTGTTGTCAAGATGTCGGATGTTGGAGGAGCTAGTCGAGCTGGGGAGGAGGAACCACGATTACCTATAGAGGAGGAGCCCCGAGACATTCATGTCGTCAGGGAACAGCTTGTACAGAGAGAGCCATCTCCGTTGATCACTGTTGCTGGTCAGGAGCATGAGCCGGAGACAGATCCAGAGGAGGATCCTGAGGAAGAGGAATACGAGGAGTTCCCACTAAACTCCATTGATGAAGAGATGTATGATGCACTCTATGATCATAACGTAGAGTTGTAGGATACTGTTCAGGATCTAACTGAGCAGGCGGTTAGTCAGTAGATTACTATTGAGCAGAGGGATAGAGAGATTGTGACTCTTCACACACGTTTAGGAAACGTGGAGTGGGATCTGGTTCACGAGAAGGGTCAGACCGAGGATAAGTCTGCAGAAATAGAGAAGTTAAAGAATGATCTGAAGGAGAGCTCAGAGAGGCTTGCCATAGCAGAGGAGGGCTGGGTACGAGAGTCACGTCGTGCTGATCGTGCAGAAGATGATCGTCGTGCGAAGAAGGCTAAACTTTAGGAGACGTACTCTACACTACAAAATGCAATGGATGCGGTCTAAGATCGAGTTAGGAAGTATCCAATCCAATTTGAGGATCTACCATCATATATACTAGATCGCAGAACGATATGCCACATCATTGAGGAGGAACGTAGCAAGGCCATCCAGCGCCTTAACAGACAGTGATAGTATTAGTTTAAATATGTAAAAATTATTTGATAGTTAATGATGTAAATTCTGATATGTTCATAAATAAAGGAATATTGTGATTTTTTAAATCCTGTGGATTCTTTATCTCGGGATAGTTAATGTAAATAGAAGTGATGCTATATTATGATGTAAAGACTTTTGAATTAAATGAAATGTCAAAGTTTATTTGAAGTAATGTGTTAAGTGAGTTATGATAAAATGTTTAGTTAAGTCTTAAATGTTTTAGAGATTGAGTAAAGACCTAATAAGTGTATATTCTTAACAGAAATATACCGCCTAGAAGACAAAATCATCAGCAAGCCCAGGAAGGGTCAACAAACAATAACAACGACGCCAATTCTAACTCCGTTTAGCAATTGGTAAACCTTTTAGATGGAGCACTTAATAATCAACCCCAGCTCCACCAAATACTTCGTTTAAGGACTTCAAGGCGGTGGGACCACCAGAGTTTAAGGGTTCCATAAACCCAATCGAAGCTCATACGTGGGTAATGGAGATGGAGAAGGTGTTCGATGTTGCTAGGGTAAGGGAAGATCAGAAGACTGCGTATGCAATGTTTATGCTGAAGTTCGAAGCCAACTATTGGTGGTAGGCAAACAAAGTGAGAGGAGGTGAAGGTGTAATATCCTGGGAAAGATTTAAAGAGATGTTCTTCGAGATGTATTTCCCAACCAGTTTACAAAATCAGATGGAAGTCCAATTTCTAGAGTTGAAGCAGGGAAGTATGTAAGTAGTTGATTACGCGGCAAGGTTTAATGAGTTGGCTAGGTTCGCCACATACCAAGTACACACCGACGAGAGGAAGGCAAGACGATTCAAGCAGGGACTGAAGCCCTAGTTGTATAGCAAAGTGTCAATGTTCCAATTGAACACTTTTGCGGGAGTGTTAGAGAAGGCCATACTTGCTAAGGGTAGAAGTGATGCAGTAACGAAGTATAATCTAGAGCAGAAGAAGAGTGAAAAAGAAGGTAATAACAAGACTGGTGGGAGTGGCACTGGGGTAATCACAATCAGAAAAGGAAGTGGTCTGAAAATTTGTCGGCCGGAAGTAAACAGGGAGGGCAGAAGAAGAAGATTGAATCGTGCCCAACATGCGAAAAAACGCATTTGGGAGTTTGTCTGAAAGGGAAGCAAGTGTGCTACAATTGTGGTCAGGAAGGCCACATAGAACCAAACTGTCTGAACCTAAAGAAGGGTACATGCTTCACATGTGGATCAAAGGACCATCTTGCAAGAGATTGTCCTAAGAAGGGATCGGGAGGGATGAGTTCAGGAGGAAACAGAGGAAATACTGGTGGAAGCACTCTAACCATTGCAGGACCAACCGCAACTAATAGACCAACAGCCAAAACGTTCAACATGACAGTGCATGACGCGGTACAGTCTCGCTATGTGGTGTCAGGTATCATTCCTATCAATAAAGTTAATGCTTATGTGTTATTTGATTCGGGTGCTACTTGTTCATTTATATCTGATGACTTCGCTAAGAACATAGAATTGTTTAAGGACGAGTTAGAATACCCAATAAACATAGAAATTGCGAATAGAGAAATTATCCCTGTTAAGTATGTGCACAAGAACTATAGAGTATATATTAAGGGTAATATCATGAACGTAGACCTTATCCCTATTCGACTTTGAGAATTTGATGTTATTTTGGGTATGGATTGGTTATCCAATTATGGGGCGGTAATTGACTGCCAGAAGGAGCATATTAACCTTATGACTCCATCAAAGGTTGTGTTTTATGGTAGCAAGTCGCCTAGAAAAGCGAGTTGTCTGAAGATGATGTAGGCCAGGAGATTGTTAAGACAAGGCTGTGTAGGATATCTAACTTACATAGTCGATAGTCGTAAAGAGAATCCAAAAATTAATGAGATTCCGGTAGTGAGAGATTTCACGGACGTATTTCCAGATGATTTGCCGGGACTTCCTCTAGATAGAGCAGTTGAATTCGTTATCGATTTGGCTCCAGTAACGGCCCCAATATCGAAGGCACCGTACCGAATGGCACCGATAGAGATGAAAGAACTGATGGTCCAACTACAAGAATTACTGGACAAAAAGTATATTCAACCAAGCGTATCACCGTGGGGAGCGCCGGTTTTATTTGTGAAGAAGAAGGATGGTATAATACGACTCTGTATCGGCTATAGGGAACTGAATAAGGTCACGATTAAGAATAGGTATCCATTACCGCAAATCGATGATTTGTTCGATCAGTTAAAGGGAGCAAGATACCTTTTGAAGATAGATTTGAGAAGTGGTTATCATCAACTGAAGGTGAGACCAGAGGATGTACCGAAGACAGTGTTTAGAACACGATACGGTCACTACAAATTTTTGGTAATGTCATTTGGCCTAACGAATTTTCCTGCAGCATTTATGGGCTTAATGAATGGAGTGTTCAAGCCGTTTTTGGACAAATTTGTAGTGGTATTTATAGGTGACATTTTGGTATATTCAAAAACCAAGGAAGAACACGAAGAGCATTTGAGGTTGACATTAGAGACATTGAGAAGAGAGAAGTTGTATGCTAAGTTTTCGAAATGTGAATTCTGGATTAAAAGAGTACAATTTCTTGGACATGTGATTGATAGAGACGGAATTTCAGTGGATCCCTCCAAAGTCGAAACTGTGATTAACTGGGATCAGCCGAAGACGCCATCAGAAGTAAGAAGTTTTCTTGGATTGGTGGGTTATTATAGAAGATTTATTCATGATTTTTCCAAGATCGCAACTCCGCTGACAAATTTGACTAGGAAATCGGTGAAATTTGTTTGGACGGAGAAATGTGAGGAAAGCTTTCAAGAATTAAAGAGGAGGTTGAGTTCAGCACCTATGTTATCTCTTCCACATGACACATGAAATTTTGTGGTTTATAGTGATGCATCGCATAAAGGACTTGGCTGTGTGCTTATGCAGAATGGCAGAGTCATTGCGTATGCGTCGCGACAACTGAAAGATTATGAGAAGGGGTATCCGACCCATGACTTGGAGTTAGCTGCAATAGTTTTTGCTTTGAAAATTTGGAGGCATTATCTCTATGGACAGAAGTGTGAAATATATACAGATCATAAGAGTCTGAAATATATTTTTACACAAAAAGACTTGAACATGCGTCAAAGAAGGTGGTTGGAGTTAATTAAGGACTACAATTGTGAGATTCTATACCATCCGGGTAAGGCAAATGTGGTGGCCGACACCCTAAGTAGAAAAGGTCGGGAGAAATTGATGATGTTGACCGCTCAGGAGGTACTAATTCTAGCAATGGAGAAGCTAGAATTGGAAGTGAAGTATCCTATGGATTGACGAGAAGTTGTTCCAGGTGCAAGCTGGTACAACTTTACTGGATAAAGTTAAGAAGGCACAACTTCAGGACGAAGAATGTGAGAAAGTGAAGAAGAAGATATCTGAAGGGACTGAACCTAGATTCAAAATAGACAGTGAGGGACTACTAAGATTTGAGAGCAGAATTTGGGTACCGCCAGTACCAGAGATTAAGGAAGAAATTTTAAGCGAGGCTCACAACTCAAGATATTCGATTCACCCTGGTAGCACCAAGATCTTCGACAACACTTCTGGTGGCCAAATTTAAAACGAGAGGTTGCAGAATGTGTTGCCAAATGCCTGACATGTCAGAAAGTAAAAGCAGAACATCAGAGACCGAGTGGATTGCTACAACCTTTAGAGATTCAAAAATTGAAATGGGAACATATTACGATGGATTTCGTGGTTGACCTACCGACGACTCAGAAAGGCTACGACGCAGTATGGGTTATTGTTGACCAATTGATGAAATCTGCACACTTCCTTCCGATCAGAATTAGATTCAACCTAGATCAGTTGGCAAGGTTATATGTGAAAGAGATTGTTTCAAGGCACGGAGTTCCGGTGTCAATTGTTTCTGATAGAGATCCGCGTTTTACATCAAACTTTTGGAAACATCTACAGGAATACATGGGTACACAGTTGCGAATGAGCACAACATATCACCCTCAGACAGACGGACAGAGTGAAAGAACAATTCAGACATCGGAAGATATGTTAAGAGCTTGCATAATGGATTTTAAAGGAATTTGGGATGACCATTTACCGCTTGTAGAGTTCGGTTACAACAACAGTTACCACGCTAGTATTGGAATGCCGCCTTATGAAGCGTTAGACAGTAGAAAGTGCAGAACTCCACTATATTGGGATGAAGTTGGCGAAAGACAATTACTAGGAACAAAATTGGTACAACAAACAGCAGAGATAGTCAAAGTGATCCGAGCGAGATTGACAGCAGCTCAAGATAGACAGAAGAAAAACGCTGATCCACACCGTAAGAATGTTGAGTTTGAACCAGGTAGTTATGTGTTCTTAAAGGTCTCTCCTTGGAAAGGAAAGATCAGATTTGGAAAGAAAGGGAAATTGAGCCCAAGATTCACTGGACCCTTTGAAGTTTTGAGAAGGGTTGGAGAAGTTGCTTATGAGGTAGCCTTACCTCCATCTCTAGAGAATGTCCACAATAGTTTCCATGTCTCAGTCCTACGACCCTACAAACCCGATTACAAGCACGTCATTGAATATGAACCCCTATATTTCGACAAAAACTTGTCTTACGAAGAAATTCCTGTTCAAATAGTCGACCGAAAAGAACAAGTTCTGAGAAATAAGGTAATACCTTCTGTTAAGGTAATTTGGAGGAACCACAACGCTGAAGAAGCTACGTGGGAACTCGAAGAGAATATGATGAAGAATTATTCTCATTTATTTACTTAGATTGTTATATGCGATTCTGGGGACAGAATCTTTGTAAGGGGGGAGAATGCAACGGGACGACTTGTTTGAGTTATGATTCTGGGGACAGAATCCTTTTAAGAGGGGAAAGATGTGACAACCGTAATTTTGTAATTTAATTTTAATATTTATTTTATTGAATAAATATTTTTCAATGAATTAATTATTAGATTAAATAATTAATTGATGAAGTAGTGATAGATTAATTTAATTATATGTGTTACATTTATTAATTTAATGTGGAAAATTTTTATTATTCGAAGTATGTGATTACTTGAGTTTATTGAATTAAAAGAAATATTTAATAAGCCTTTGTTATTTTAATTAATTTAATTATTAATTGGAGATTTAATAATTTGACATTATTAATCGATGAGAAATTTAATTATGTGACTATGTGCATTATTGAGAAATTATTATATTTATTTAAAATAAATTAAATAAGATATTAGATTTATTTTATAATGGATGTGACATTATTTAAACTATATAATAAGGCTTTATTAAATTAAATGGTTTTGAAATCCTATGCTTGCTAAACAAACAAAGCCCTAAGAGAAGTTGATAGCAGTTACCCATGACTGGGTAACTGACCATCATCACATCAGTTTTTTATACGCTTCAAGCGTATTATGTTGTTTCACGAATGCTAAGTTGAGAGCTCAGAGAGAAAAGTTAAGATTATTGAGTGTGTGATTGAAGAAGAATTGAAAAGGAATTCATTCCCTACTATTATACGCTTTATTAATCTACGCTTTACGCTTGGGTAATTCTCTCTAACCCAATTTTCATTGTTACGTCATTTAGTTTTATAAAATGGCTTTCTTACTTCTGTGAATCTCTGTAAATTGGGAAAGTTGTTATAAGAATATATGTAATAATTCGAGTTGTATGGCATGTTATATATATATATATATATTGTGTTTCCATATAATCAATTTCATAAGATTACAACGTATGATTATGGCTTGTTATTTCAAAAATTTATAGAGTACGTGATATGGCCATATGGCCTTATACGTGATTTTTATATGTAAAATATAATTTATTTTGTAAAATTCTCACATTGATATGATTATGCATGTTAAAATGAACAAAATGAAACTTGAATGGTTGGATTTGGCTTTATAACGAATCCGTAGCATTAAAATCTATGTTTTTGTTCAAGAACTTCAAGAACATCAAGAGCAGTCCAATATGCATGCTTTAATTCTGTGATTATATGTTTTAATGGATGAAAATCACTCCATAGATGTTAAGTATTGATTATTTATGAATTCTAGCATGTGGGTATGTCTAAATTCGTGTAAAAATAAGTTGATTGGAAATTTTTAGTCGTGTTCTGCAATTTTCGCAAATTGCAGAAACTATAACTGGAGTCTCGCGCCGTGGTACCAACTCCTAGTTCTTTTCCCGTGCCACAGCGCCACTGCGTCGCAGCGCCAAGTGTCCGGCCGCAGCGCTACGGCGCCGCAGCGCCAAGAGCCAGTACAAAAGTGGCGCCTCAACGCCACTTAGCAGATTGACCAGAAAATGTAAATTTTTAATGTTTAAGTATAGAAATGAGTTAGTGACCTAGTCTAATGAACATATAAACTTGTTAGACATATAATGAGATAATAAAATGAGTTTTTACCAAGTTAAGAAGACAATTACATGTTATTTGAATCATTGATTATGTAATTAACTTGTTGTTCGTGTAGTATTATATTATGTGAAAACAAGTATGGTAATTTGACTAAGTATGGTCATGAAGTCGAGTTTAGACAAAGAATAACTTATGATGTTTAGTACGTTATTATTGACTTGTATTGTAAACGTAATTGATATGTAGGATTTAATTCAAAGAACGAGTTTATTTAAGTGTAATCTACGTACGAGGCAAGTTTCTAAACCTTATCTTGTTGCATTGAGCAAGTTTTCTAACTCTACATTTACGTTGAGCAAGTTTCTTACCCTAAACTTTCGTTGAGCTAGTTTCCTAACCTTACTTGTTATTGTTATATAAATTGATTAATTCCTCTTTCGATATTGAGCAAGTTCTCATTATTATTGATCAAACCTATTGTGGATATTAAAGTTTATTAATCTTCAAGCTTGATGTTGTTATACAATAATTATTCTATTGTATACCTTTTGAGATGTTATTCAAGTTAAATATTCATTTACTGTTAAACATTATTAGACTAGCGAACCCTTATTGATTCGACTAGTTCGTAGTTGATGAGTGTTCTAAATTTTAGAATCCCTTGATGAATTATCCAAACCAAACTTCCTTTGGTGCGAACTTGAATGTCAAACTGAGATGAACAACCCTGTATAGGGGATTATTTACGCTTTAGCGTTAAGATATTGTGCACAGTATGGTACTAAGGGCTGATCCCCTTAAGTACGAGAAGAAGAGTCCATAGTCTTATGACTGTTAAAGGTTTCAAGTAAAAACACTTGACAACCTAGGACATAGTTCAAGGTCTTATGACCCTCAGAATTTCTTTTGATTCTTGTTATCCATTCTTGATTCAAAAGTTGAGCTTTATATCAGAAGTTATTATTTCTCTCGCATTTTATTATTCATTGTTATATTGTTATACCTGTGGGAAATCGTGCTCACTCTTGCATAATAATAACATTGCAGTTAAGAACGAAAGGGCAGACGAACCTTCCGCTAGTAAAGGCAAGGGCATGATTAGCAAGTAATGAAGACTATTTGTTATGTGGTTGTATAATGACATTTAGAGTTGATGTTTCTTAAGACTTATTGTTTATGTTTTCCGCACAGATGATTTAAGGTTAGAGTAACCTGGGATTTATTTATTATTATTCAGTTGATGTAACCCCATAAGGGAAGAGATTTTATTATTATTTCTATCTATTGTATGGTTTGCATTTTATTTACGGATAGATAGATGATGTTTGTACAGTGAACACCAAATCCTGTGGAAATGGATGTACTGGATTTGGGGGTGTCACAGGATCTACCGAAATTCCATCCTTATCGATTACATGACCAAGAAATTGTACACGTTCCAACCAAAATTCACATTTAGAGAATTTCGCGTACAACTTTTCTTTTCTTAGCGTCTCCAGCGTCAGACGTAAGTGTTCCACGTGTTCCTCCTGAGTTTTAGAGTACACCAGAATATCATCGATAAATACCACCACAAACTTGTCTAAATATACTTTAAACACCCTGTTCATCAAATCCGTGAACGCTGCAAGGGCGTTTGTCAAACCAAATGACATTACTAAAAATTCATAATGTCCATATCGAGTTTGGAATGCCGTCTTCGGTACATCCTCCTTCCTTACTTTCAATTGGTGATACCCACTTCTCAAATCTATTTTCGAAAAATATCTAGCACCCTTCAATTGATCAAACAAGTCATCTATTCTTGGCAATGGATATTTGTTTTTAATAGTGACTTTGTTTAATTCTCTATAATCAATGAAAAGACGCATTGACCCATCCTTCTTCTTCACAAATAACACCGGTGTTCCCCATGGTGATACGCTTGGCTGAATGTACTTCTTATCTAATAGTTCTTGCAGTTGTACCATCAGTTCCTTCATCTCTACCGAAGCCATTTGGTATGGGGCTTTCGATATCGGAGCGGTTCCTGGCGCTAAGTCGATCACGAACTCGATTTCTCTGTCAGGCGGAAGTCCTGGCAAATCCCTCGGAAACACATCCACAAATTCCCTAACCACTAGTATTTCTTCGAGTTTCACACCCTTCTTCTGAGTATTGACTATGTAAGCTAAATAACCCACACAGCCTTGACTCAACAATTTCTTGGCCTGCATAATCGTTAGACATCTCATTTGTCTAGGCGATTTGCTACCATTAAAAACTACCTTTGACGGAGTCATAAGGTTTACACATTTCTTTTGGCAGTCAATTATCTCTCCACAATTGAACAACCAATCCATTACCAAAATAACATCAAACTCTCCAAGCCTAATCGGAATTAAATCTACCATCATAATATTTCCCTTAATATTCACCCTACAGTTCTTGTATACGAACCTAACAGGAATTACTTCCTTATTCGCAATTTCTATATTTAAAGGGAATTTCAATTCTTCACTAGGCAATCTTAATCTCATAGAAAATTCATCAGATATAAATGAGCAAGTAGCACCTGAATCAAATAATACATAAGCATCAATATCATTGATTGGGATAATACCTGACACCACATCCTTTGATTGCACCCCATCTTGCACAGTCATGTTGAAGGTTTTGGCTGTGGGTTTGTTTGATGTCGTTGGTCCAGTAATGGCCCAAGTACCTCCACTGCTTCGTCCTTTGCTTCCTGTTGTCTCTCCAGCTTTCTTCTTAGGGCACTCATGAGAAAAGTGATCCTTGGACCCGCAAGTGAAGCAAACGTTCTTCTTGGGTTGATTGCAGTTTGGGGCGATGTGACCCTCCTGGCCACAGTTAAAGCATACTCGTTTCCGCATTAAGCATACACCCTTGTGAAACTTCTCTCATGTAGCACATGCTTCAAACTTCTTATTCTGCTGGTTACCTTGCTGATTTCCAGCACCCATATTTCCATTCCACTTTCTTATCAAATTATTGTTACCATTTCCACTACCACCAACTCCATTCTTAACCTCCACTTCATTCTTCTTCTTTTTATGTTCTTGATTGAACTTAGTTACAGCCTCGCCTCCACCTTCAGGGAGAATTGCCTTTTCCATTACGGCTGCAAATGTCTTCAACTGGAATAAGGAAACCCTACTATACAACCAGGGCTTCAGTCCCTGTTCAAACCTCTTCGCCTTGCGTTCATCTGTACTGACTTGGTATGGCGCAAACCTCGCTAACTCATTGAATTTCGCGGCATACTCCGACACTGTCATCGTTCCCTGCTTCAGTTCTAAAAACTGCACTTCTAACTGACTCTTCGAACTCTCTGGGAAATAGGTCTCGAAGAACACCTCCTTAAACCTATCCCAAGTCATGACCCCTGGTCCTCCTCGAGTTTTATTGGCCTGCCACCAATAACTAGCCTCTGCTTTCAATATGAATGTTGCAAAAGCAGTCTTCTGATCTTCCCCTACTCCCGCAACATCG
Source organism: Panax japonicus (assembly GCA_020205505.1). NCBI lineage: Eukaryota > Viridiplantae > Streptophyta > Magnoliopsida > Apiales > Araliaceae > Panax > Panax japonicus. The sequence continues at coordinate 39,945,550 of CM035093.1, read as the reverse complement.
AACACTTTCTCTATCTCCATGACCCAGGTTTGTGCCTCAATCGGGTTCATGGACCCATGAAATTCTGGTGGTCCAACCGCCTTGAAGTCCTTAAACATTGTAGCTTGATTTTGTTATTGGTTTTGTGGTTGATTCTGCAGTGCACCTGTCAGTAACGTCACCAGCTGCTGAATGGGGTTAGCTTCAGTATCATTATTGTTGGTTCCTTCAGTGGTTCTCTATCTGGGTGGTTGACGTCTTGGAGGCATTTTCTGTTAAAAATCCACCCATTAGATTATTACTCAACTCTTTTCAAGTAATTTCTACTTAACTTGCCCCCATAAAAGTAAACACCACATAAGAGTAATTTCTACTTAATTACTAATCATTACTACTCGACACTCGCAAGCACATAAGTTACAATCACATAAGCACATAAGTATTTTATTACTTCTTCCTTAAAACTCGATAAGAGTTTATCATCACTATCTTTTCAAAGGTTACTTCCTAAGGTTTTTCCCCACCTAAGGTTTATAACTTAAGGCTTTGATACCAACTTATGACACCCCAAACCCAGGTACTTCATTCCCACAGGATTTGGTGTTCACTTAATCAAACATTCATATCTAACTACCCAATCATAATAAAATTGAATAAATAAAACCTTCCCCGTTAAAGGGTTACATAATAAAAATCTCGCAGGTTGTCTAATCTTTAAATACAATCATTCAAATGCGGAAAATAAATAAACTTCATTACAACCATTCAATTAAAAACTGATAATAAAATATCATCATATTACAAGTCTTCAATATTTGTTTATCTTTCCTTTTTCCTTACTGGTGCTAGGTACATCAACCTTCTCATCTTTAACTGTAATAGTTATATAAGCAAGAGTGAGCAAACAAAGCTCACTTGAAACAACAATGAATGAAAATCTTTACAACAACTGTCAAATAAGAGGCTCGAAAGAATTAAACAATATGACTTATCAACATTCTGAAGTATATAACTGAGGGTCCTAAGACCACCTATGTCCATAGTTATAAGTAATTTTTCAACTTAAACTTTAACAGTCATAAGACTATAGGGACTCCTCGTACTTAGGGGGATCAGCCCTTCGTACAATGTATTATGCACAAACATTTCAACGCAAAGCATAAATTACCCCTAATAATAGGGTTGTTCATCTCAGTATTTAGAGTACAAGTCCGCACCAAAGTGAGTTTGATTTGGATACATTTCAAAGTTATTTGGAATTCAACGAATATCAACTAAGGATTAGTTGAATAAAACTAGAAACATCATATCAATAGAATAATCGTAATTGATTCAACATGGTAAATTAAAATCATGCTTTAGGAATAATCTAATAGCATACATATTTAATAACTATAACACACCTTGCTTGAACAATATTAAGCCAATGTTATTTAGAATTGAATACTAACCATACATAGCAATTTGAATGATAAAACTATTCAACATTAGTATATATAAATTTGCATGCTAATCAACAAGTTAAATACAAGAAAAACTTGCTCAATATCAAAATTAAAGTTTAGAAATCTTGCATCATTATATTGTAATCGAATTGGAAACAATAATTGGCTCAACAAGATAATAGATTAGAGAACTTGCCTTGCTCATAGGTTAAACCGAACAATTCGAATCACAATATCCTATATACATATGTCATCATGACATAGTTAGTCACTACCACTTTACAAACATAACTAAGTACACTCATCATGTTAGATTGGATTTTTAATCACATAATCAAGTTACAAAACAAGTTAATTTTTAATAACATGCTCATTCATGGTATAGAAATATTGAAATCATAACTCAACAGTCATACTATTAACACATTACAATTCCTTCAGATTTTGAGCACAAAAAGTATACTGTCAGACCATTCTGCCAACTCGCGCTGCGGCGCCACAGTTTATACTGTGGGTCGACGCTGCGGTACAAAAACTAAACTACGAGGCCGTGCTGTGGCGTGGTTCCGGCACTACGGCGCGAAAGTTATATTGCGAAGCCGCGCTGCGGCGCCGAATTGCAGACTTCGGCAGACAGGTTTGGCAACAACATGAATAAAAGCCAATTTTGGTCTACAAGCTACTTTCTAACAGCCTAATTAACATGTAATTCATATAGAGACTTCATATAAACATAATTCAAAGACTCTTAACACGTTTCTACCCATAAAACAACATAAACAACGAATTTAAAACATCCAATTTTACTATTTTTGATAAAAACTCACTTTTTGATGTTTTCAAAGAAAATCAACATTGTGATTTTGTTTTTCAACCAAAATAGTTAATTCAAAGCACCTTATTTATGTTTATACCACCTCTTTCAAATACAATTGTCAATTTATCAATTAAACAACTAATTAAACTTTAATTTCTACCTAAACTAAATCATATTCACATATATTCATATAAACTCACTGTAAAATAGTTTTTTTCTTCACAAACCACATACCTAACATCAATTCATTGACTATACTCATATATGACATATGAAAATAGTTTTACAACACTAGTTTATCATATAAAGTCACATACAATCAAGCAATTTATCCTTTCACAAGAATTTTACAGAGAATTAGGGAAGAGCAAACTAAAATTTTAAAAACTTAAAAGGGTAGGATGATACCTTGTTTGTAGAAGATGATGGCTATCCTTTTGATTATCAAGCTTCTTTTCCCTAATTCTTTTCTCAAATTCTCTAGCCTTTCTTCCTCTCTTCTTTTCTCTCTGTAAACTCTCTTCTTCTCTTCTACTGAGTTCTTTCTTCCTAACTCTAACTACGTACTAACAATATAACGTATAATAATAATATAGGTATTAATTATATAATATAATTCGAACTTTAACTGACATCAGTTATATTTTATTTGAAAATCAAAAGTCATAAGGCTTGTTTGGCTATCCACTAAAAAAATAATCAATTAATACTTATGCCTTATTTGGTAAAACACAATTAGATTAAAGACTTAATATGCATTAGGCCTTGTTTGGCAAAACTGAATTAAACTCCTTTAAGTTATTTTAATAACTCCTTTATAAAAGGTTATTTGTCACACTTTTATTTAATCAACTAACACATCCTTTTAATTACAAATTAAAATTAAAATATAATAATTCATTTAATCAAACACTCTAATTTAATAATTAAATTAAATTATAATATGATAATTAATTTCCTTAATTATTTATTAACAAATAATTCACCAAATCGAATCGCATCGAACAATTATTTATTCAACAATAAACACATTCATTATGTGAAAGACCTGGTTGTTAAATATTGTGCGTTATAATATTAATGATGAATAAGTTTGTGTTGATTAAAGATGAAATTGATAGTTCCATTGTGTGAAAATTATTAGTGTTAGTGGAAACTGACATTTATTTCGATAATAATATGTCTGGAGGTTATATTGACCAATCAGATAATTCAGCGGATAAATGAGCAATTAATTGCTATTAATTCATATGTTTATAACTATGTGTTCACATGTGTGTACTATTGATTCACATGATTTACTATTAGGGGAGTTGGTGCAAGTTTGATAATACTTGTATGACTAAGTTAAAAATGGAGGTATAGTTGAAGGTACTATACTATAATTAATTTTTTCACATGTTTAGAACTATTGAGTCACGTGATTTACTATTGATTCACATGCTTTACTATTAGGGGAGGTGGTGCAAGTTTGATAATACTTGCATGACTAAATTAAACATAAATGAAAAGATGAGGGTATTATACTGTAATATTTCGAGCCCCAAAATGTGCAATTATGGAAACTATATTTTCTTATAAATAGAAGCTCATTCCTTCATTATTTTTCACCAATTCACTAAGTCTCACAAGAGCAATTATTATAGAGAAATTATAGAGAGAAAAGCTATAGAAGAAGCGAAGTCTGCTACTTCACTATTCCAGTATCCAGTCTTTTTCTAAGGTAAGGGATATTATTATTATAGTAAGGGGTATTATTCTTTCGTATTCATGAAGAGAGTTATTTTCTTTCAAAACTCGTAAGAGTTGTTATTCCATTCTTTATTATTATGTTGGAATAAACTGTCTATGCGAAGTACCGCATACATAGTGAAATTCTTCTGTTAGTCCATTCTTTATTATTATGTTGGAATAACCTGTCTGTGCGGTCTATCGCATGCCTGGTGAATTCTATTGTTATTCCATTCTTTATTATTCTGTTGGAACATCTTATCTATGCGGATTACACATGACCTGGTTCCATTCTTTATTATTCTGTTGGAGATCCTGTCTATGCGGATTAGGCATGACCTGGTTCCATTCTTTATTATTTTGTTGGAATATCCGGTCTGTGCGGATTACGCATGATCTGGTTCCATTATTTATTATTCTGTTGGGAATAACCTGTCTGTGTGGTCTATCGCATGCTTGGTGGATTCTTCTGTTATTCCATTCTTTATTATTTTGTTGGAATAACCTGTCTATGTGGATTACCGCATGCATGGTGAATGATCCTTCGTATTCATTCTTTATTAAATTGTGGAAATGATTTGTCTACGTGGATTACCGCATGACGGGTGAAAATCCATTTGCAGTTTCGTATAATCTATTATACTCGTATGAGATATCATTTCATTTGTACTCGTCATGGAATATCATTTTCTTTGGTATTTTTTTACGAGTTACTATTCACGAGTTACTATTTACCCAGTTACTATTCACTCTAGTATTATTCACTCGGGTATTTGGGGCACTTTTCGTGTCAGAGTACTATTCACGAGTTACTAATCATGGGTTACTATTCACCCAAATTACTATTCATCCGAATATTATTCACTCGGGTATTTGAGGTACTTTTTATACTGGGGTACTATTCACGAGGTACTATTCCCAAAGTACTATTCATAGGGTACTATTGCGGGGTACTATTTACCCGAAAAATATATTTCTTTTCTGTCCAAATTATTTTTGGTACATGAATATTAATCTTGAATTTTACTCCACAAAGCAGTATCATGTTGACAATTTGAATATTTTTAAACTCTAGATAAATTTAAAGTCTTTAATATTTATCTTTGATTTCATTTGATTAATACTTATATCATTGTTATCATCCTCATGCTTATATTATGATGAAAGTCATCTTTGGCTTACGTGCAAAGATGGACTATTGATTATTGATTTTACAGTTGTGTATCTTTGGCTTACGTGCAAAGATGGACTGTTAATTATTGGTTTTACAGTTGTATATCTTTGGCTTACGTGCAAAGATGGACTGTTGATTATTGGTTTTGCAGTTGTATATCTTTGGCTTACGCGCAAAGATGGACTGTTGATTATTGGTTTTACAGTTGTATATCTTTGGCTTACGTGCAAAGATGAACTATTGATTGATGATTATCTTTGGCTTATGTGCATAAATGAACTGTTTATTGGTATGATTATGACCAGGGATCATTCGGTGTAATCATGACCCGTAATGTTATAGATGATGTGGTAAAAGTCCTCATTGGCATGTAGTGCATTGATGGATAGTTATTGGTATGATTATTACCAGGGATTATTCGGTATAATCATGACCATTGATGATTACATGAATATCCTTGGCCGTAGTGCATGGATGATTCGATTATGTGGATTATTTATTAAGCTGAGTCTCAGCGATAAAATATTGATTATACACTTTTAATTCATAAAAGATAGTAGATATCATGCTTTACTTGACTCTTCTAAAATACATTTGTATGTCTTTGGCCTGTAATTTAGAATCACAATTATGATTATGAGTTATTCATATGATTGTAGACAGAAATTGTTGATAGATGTTACAGGGATAAAACATTATTAATGGGCTTTTAACATGGAGAAGATAATAAATTTGATGGTCTATTTGACTCTTCTAATGGATTGCTTTTTCCGCTGCAACTATGTTTGAAAAGTTTTATCATCTACTGATGTGCTGTCGCGAGCAACCAAAAATAAAACCTTACTGCGAAAGATAATAATGTAACAGTGCAAGTTAGAGTCGATCCCACGGAGAATGATTAGTCTAAATTTTTGTTTTGTTTACCAAAGGGGGGGGGGGGTTTATAATTTGATTTCACTAATTAACAAGAACATAATTTAAAGTGATAAGAATTACCAATGAATTAAAGATTTCAGTTCTTCTGGTTCAGTATCACCTTTTTACAACAATAGAATAATTAAGTAAAGCAATATTTATCATTCAATGAAATTAATAGCCCTAGATAGCAACAAGCTCTACTATCCGAAACTCCCCTTAGATTATTACTTAATGAAATAAGCTCTTCACAAGATTCTAACTATTACATAACCTAGAACAAGCTCTCTAGATTTAATATAATAGCAGCATTAAGAACTAGGGAATTAGACTAATCCAAGCAACAATCACACAAGCTCGGATTATTTACTTGTCTTCTGATAATCATAGCAATACTCAAAAGCTTGACCACAATCATGTATCATTAATTGCTACTTATGATTAGGAACAATATCAATTACACGTAATATTGTCCCTTAATCTAGCAGATGAGATTAATTAAATTGACTTAACCGATCACATTAAACCAATCTGAATAAATATCATTCAATAGTTAAAATAGATTATCAAGAATGAACTTCATGTAAGAAGGAATAAATAATTTATACTTAATCAAACCATTACCTGTAAACAAGGTTCAACATCCCCTTCGAACTGAATAAAGGAACTAGCCTAACATAATAAGTCCAATGAATTCTTTCTTGAATTATAAAAGGGGTGAGGACAACAACCTAACTATGGATTTGATCCTCTTTCCCTACTAAATTATGAAAGGGGTAAGGACAACAACCTCACTATAGATGTGATCCTCTTTCCCTACTAAATACACTAGAATATGGAGAAGATGGAGAATGGTGTGTGAATTAATGTGTGAATTCCCCCTAGCTTCACTTGGTATTTATAGGCAATCAAGTATACAAGATAGTCAAGATTCAACAACTAATCTTGGTCATGTGCATCAGCCATCTAAGGAAAATAATATCCCAAAAACGTTCCCATGTGATGTGCTAAAAGTCCAAAATTGACAACTAAACTGATCAGCACTTTGTATTCCAATTTTGAATAAGCAGACCATCGATTTTGTACTTGGGCAAAGAACAAAAGTTGTAGCACTGGATTTTATAATGAATTTGGGCTTTTGAATCATCTGATTTGGAGTTGGGAAGCTCAAGTTATGGCCCAAATACTCCAACTGATCCGAACAGGAATCCAGTCCATGCGGGAATCGGGTGAGCTATCTAAAAAGCAATGTTTGGAGGCCCAAATGAACTCGGATTTTTGATCACTATACCATTCTGGAAAGATTGAGAAGTCAAATAAAAACTTCAAGAAGACCACATTCTCATTTGGAAACTCTAACATAATTCAAATCACAAGCGGAGGCCCAGAGGTCAATCTGTCAAGAAGCCAAACAATCTGAAATTTTCAGCTTCGCCATCCGTCGGTAAAATGGTCATAACTTTCTCACCCGCGCTCTGATTTAGGCGTTTCAAGATGATCCGGAAAGCTAAGAAATAGATCTAAAACTTTATTTCTTTGAGCTTTGAGAGAATTGGTTGGACGAAGTAAAAAATTGAGCCTCAATTGGACGGACTGATTTCAAAAAAAACCAAAAGTGCGAAAATAACTCATTTTTCATTTAATATCTCCATTTGCAACCTAAATCAAAATATAAGAAGAGTGAGTACATTTAGGTGCCAAATAAGTATAAAAGACTAGACATTAAGAGATAAAAATATAGCATATTTTATACTTATCAAATTCCCCCACACTTATCTTTTGCACGTCCTCGGGCAAAACAAAAATAAACTATAACAAAAATTTAACTAATCAAACTAACAAACTTGACAACCTTGAGCCACAAATTAAAATGAACTTCAACATTGACCTCAAAGATTCAAAACAATAACTCTTGAAAAACTTCAAAACACTGCTAATCTAAAATTCAAGCTTACTTATCAATCTTACTCTATTCTTAACCCTTCGTGTGTGTGTGAATCCATATGTACCAACTCAATCAGAACTCAGAAAAATTTGTGAAATCAATGCTTTGAAGGAGAAAGAAAAACTCTAAACATCTATTTTCACACTACTCTTAGTTAACATAAACAAATAACACTAGAGGATCAAGAGGCTTTTTCTTCCTTCGATAAGTGCATTTTATGCTCCGTCTTACCAGCGAGTGTGTTTTACGCCCCATCTCGCATGACACATGTTTATGAATGAGTGCGTTTTACGCTCCATCTCAACTCACCACATGAATCATTAATTTTTATTTCCTTTTTTTATTGTTAAATCAAACATCTAACCTTTGCCTAAATCGTTTCCCCTTTCTTAAATAAAACCTCATGTTTACTTCAAGTTATGATCAAACAAATGAAAAAGAGTTCAAGAATTTCTCCCCTCGACATTTAATCGAAATAAATAAATAAATCCTTTCCAAGTTAAAACTAGGTCGACCAAATGGACAAGTGCTCAAAATAGAAAGGTCTCAAATAAAGTAAAAATCAACAAAGAAAACCAAATTCAAACTACACAACGTCTATCAATTTTCCAAAATGTTATCAACGAGAATCAAGATTTTATCATTGGTCAAAAATCAAAATCCAAATTAACTCATTGCTCAAGTGAATTATTTTAAGAACTACCCCATTTTCGTAGGAAACACGATTGCACTTAGCATATACAACAAGCCTTTAAACCCCAAGGTTACCCCAAGTGGACGAGTTTTGTCTGGTGAGGGTTTGCAGAGAGAATATACCCACAAAATTCAAAATTCAAACTAACAAAATCAATTTTTTTTAACACCCTAAATTTTAAAACACCCTAAATTCTTCCCCCACACTTAAAACTTACATTGTCCCTAACGTAAAGTAAAATATAAAGATAAGAAAAACAACATAATCGAAAAATAAATGCGAAAATAAAAAGAAATGAACTCCCCTTGGGTTGCCTCCCAAGCAGTGTCTTTGTTTATTGTCATTGGCTTGACATTAAACCTCACAATCTTCATAAACTGGATCCACCAAATCCAGCAGCTCAATATTTTCCATTTGATATCCTTCATAGAAAGGTTTGAGCATGTGACTATTCACTTTAAAAATCTTCCCTGTGCTTGGACTTTGAATTTCTATTGTACCATGATTAAAAATGTCAGTAATAATAAAAGGCCCGACCCAACGGGAGCGCAACTTACCTAGAAATAATTTTAGCCTTGAATGATAAAGGAGAACTTTCTTTCCAACAACAAAGTTCTTCCTAGTAATCTTCTTGTCATGAAAGGCTTTTGTTTTCTTTTTGTAAATTTTTGAGCTCTCGTATGCATCATTCCTCAATTCCTCTAGCTCTTGCAACTGCAACTTCCTATGGACTCCAGCTGAATCTAAGCTCATATTACATTGTCTAACTGCCAAAAAAGCCTTGTGTTCTAACTCCACTGGTAGATGACATGGTTTCCCAAACACTAACCTATAAGGTGACATACCTATTGGAGTTTTGTAAGTTGTTCTATAGGCCCAGAGTGCATCTTCTAACCTCATACTCCAATCTTTTCTACTCGACTTGACTACTTTTTCCAGAATGGACTTGACCTCCCTGTTGGATACCTTAGCCTGCCCATTATTCTGTGGATGGTAGGATATAGAAACTTTAGGCATCACATTGTATTTCTTGAATAGTGTTGCTAGCATCCTATTGCAGAAGTGGGTACCCTTATCACTGATTATTGCCCTTGGCATTCCAAACCTGACAAATATGTTAGACTTGATAAAATCTGCAACAACTTTAGAGTCATCAGTCCTGGTGGCTTTAGCGTCCACCCATTTAGAAACATAATCAACAGCCAAAAGAATGTAAACATTACCATAAGAAGCAGGAAATGGTCCTATAAAATCAATACCCCAAACATAAAAAATTTTAACAATTAAAATAGGTGTTTGTGGCATTTGATTCCTACTCGATATATTTCATGTCTTTTGACAATTTTCACATGACTTATAGAACTGATAAGAGTCCTTAAAAATAGTCGGCCAAAAGAAACCACATTCCAAAACCTTATGAGCTGTTCTTTTAGGTCCAAAATGGCCTCCACAAGCATAAGAGTGACAAAAAGTTAGAATAGATAAGAACTCACTTTTAGGCACACACCTTCTAACTATCTGGTCAGCACAAAATTTCCATAAGTGTGGATCATCCCATATACAATATTTGGCATCACTCTTAAGCTTTTCTTTTTGGAATTTAGAGAACTTACTAGGAACATAGGCACTCACTAATTAATTCACGATATTGGCATACCAAGGTATAGCCTCATCAATGGAAAATAAATACTCATCTGGAAAAGAATCATGCAATGGTAGCACCTTTTCATCCTTAATCAGCCTCCTCAAGTGATCCGCCACCAAGTTATCCGCTCCCTTCTTATCCTTGATCTTCAAGTCAAATTCTTGTAGCAATAGAATCCATCTAATGATTCTTGGTTTGGATTCCTTCTTGGTTAGCAAATACCTGAGAGCAGTATTGTCAGAATAAACTACAACTTTAGTACCAAGCAGATATGATCTAAACTTATCTAAAGCAAATACAACAAATAAGAGTTCTTTTTCAATCATAGTGTAATTAATCTGAGCAGAATTTAGAGTCCTAGAAGCATAATAAATGGCATGGACAACTTTATCAACCCTTTAGCCTAAGACAACTCCTACTGCATAGTTGTTTGCGTCATACATAATCTCAAACGGTAACTTCCAATTTGGTGGTTGTATTACCGGTGTCGAGGTTAATAGCTTCTTCAATTTGTCAAACGCCTCCTTGCGCTTATCATCAAATTGGAATTCCACATCCTTTTGCAGCAACTTACACAATGGCAAAGCTATTTTTGAGAAGTCCTTGATAAATCTACGATAGAAACCTGCATGACCAAGGAAAGAACGAATCTCCCACACACTTATGGTGTAAGGCAGAGTAGTAACAATTTATATCTTAGCTTTATCCACTTTTAATCCTTTAGCTAAAACTACATGGCCAAGTACTATGCCTTGCTCCACCATAAAGTGAAACTTTTCCCAATTAAGAACAAGATTAGTTTTTAAGCATCTATCTAGCACATGAGTCAGATTATCGAGGCATACATCTAAAGAATGTACCTGGTGCATTACACAGTCCAAAGGACATTCTACGATAGGCAAATGTACCAAAAGGACATGTGAATGTGGTCTTTTCTTGGTCTTCGGGTGCAATCACAATTTGGTTATAACCTGAAAAACCATCTAGAAAATAGTAATAAGCATGGCCAGCTAATATTTCTAACATTTGATCAATAAAAGGGAGAGGAAAGTGATCTTTTCTAGTTACAACATTTAACTTCCTGTAATCAATACAAACTCTCCATCCTGTCTGCATACGTGTTGGCACTAACTCATTATCATCGTTTTTGATGACTGTGATTCCAGATTTCTTTGGTACTACCTGTACTGGACTTACCCATTGACTATCTAAGATGGGGTGGATAATACCTGTATCAAGTAATTTCAGCACCTCCTTCTTCACTACCTCCATCATGGGTGGATTAAGTCTTCTTTGTGCTTCTCTAGTGGGATTGGCTCCATCTTCCAAAAGGATTCTATGCATGCACGTAGCAGGACTTATACCTTTGATATCTGCTACAGTTTAACCAAAGACTGTTATGTGGTCCCTTAGGACTCTGAGCAGTTTGTCCTCTTGTACTTTGGTTAGATTGTTAGCAATAATCACTGGTAGTGTCTCATTCTTCCCTAAGAATGCATACTTCAAGTGTATAGGTAAAGGTTTCAGTTCTAAGGTTGGGGCCTGCACAACAGATGGTAAAAACTTTTGATGAGAACTAGGCAATTGAATAGAATAAACTGCATATTTATCTGAGGTTTTAGGTAAAGAATGTAATGCGGCTACAGTCTCCTTTAAGTCCTGATTCTGCTCAATCTCTTCCTCTTTATCTAATTCCAGACTATTGATGATGGCGACATCCAAACTTTCCCTTTGTGTGTGTTCAAAAGACTTCTGCACTAAAGAGTCAAGTACATCAATAACAAAAATAGGGTGAATATCACTAGGGTACCTCATGGCCTCATATATGTTGAATTGTATCTTTTCACCATCAAACTCCATGGTTAAGGTTCCATTGTGCACATCAATCATAGTCCTTGCTGGTTTCAAGAATGGCCTCCCTAAAAGTATATGTGCAGGATTTGGGGATTTATCATCATCCATATCCACTGTGTAAAAATCTATAGGAAAGATTAGTTCATTCACCTGTACCAAGACATCTTCAATTACCCCTTGGGGTAAGTGTTAGTACGATCAGTCAATTGAATAATAACACTAGTTTGTTTCAAAGGACCTAGATTTAAAGAAGCAAAAATAGATAATGGCATGACATTAATTGCAGCTCCTAAATCTAGCATAGCTTTCTCAAATATGGTATTACCTATTCTATATGGAATTGTAAACATGCTTGGATCTTTACATTTAGTGGGCATTTTTCTTTGAAGGACTGCTGATACATTCTCACCAACAATGACTCTTTCATCATTTTTCAATTTTCTTTTATTAGTGCATAATTCTTTCAAAAATTTTGCATACCTAGGCACTTGCTTAATTGCATCTAGTAAAGGTATATTCACCTCTACCTTCCTGAATGTTTCTAGAATTTCTTTCTCTTGCTCATCATTCTTTGAAGTTTTGGGATTCCTGGGAAGAAAATGTAAAGGATTAGTGTTTAATTGAATAGGAGTGTTAGGTTTTACCTTTGATATTTCTGCATCCTCCTTAGCCTTATCTTCCTCAAATTCACCAGTAGCTTTTGGTGCTTCCAATTGATTTCCTATAAGACCCCAACTTATTATAAATAAAATTAAATTTTCTTTATTTAATATTCTAAATTAATAAGGTGTTAATTTGATATAATGCTTTGGTTATGGGTGAAATGTGCAAATTTTATAAGATAAGTAAGTGGTTATAAAATATTCATTTTTGTCGGGGAATATTCTTTTGGTCGTGGAATATTCTTTTTGTCGGGGAATATTCGTACGACGGCGTAGCCATTCATGGGGCTCATAACAGAATAACTGTCGGGTGAAGAAAACGACAAAGTATGAGTTTTTATAAATAACGACGTAGTTGTTACCGTTAACACTGTTGGAATACCTGGTGGTTAAAATACAGTAATATGCGTAGTTGCACAGTAACACACAGTATTGCACAGTATTATTGAATTATTGATTCGTACGTAAAAAGGCACTACTTAATAATTGTTACAGTAGTTACTGTTCAATATTTTATTTCACTGATTCAATAATTGCTGCGTTGATATTTAATATTATTGTTGTTTCAATAATTGTCACTGCACAGTATTTCCCATTATCAGATCAATAATTCATATTATTTGACTAATATTATTAGATAACATTATTGGCAATGTCTAGAAAGTTCTGTCAAAGAGAGGTTTGGTCACCTAATTGTGCGCCAGTAAGGAGAAATCCTTATTGAAAAGCCCCCTCTTTCTTGGGAACGGCCTAGTTGTCATAATTGTGATTCTGTAATATTATTTGTGAATAATTAATTATTGATTTATATGATAAGAATATATTTATTTGATGTGGATATAAATGATGAATTTATTTATGTGGTTATAAATGAAGGAATTAATGCTGAGGTGTTTTATCAGTATTTTATCGGAATTGAGGTATTAAAAATCACTCGTTTATTGATTTCAGATATTTTTTAATTGGAATTTGGAAAAACTCAAAGCAATAAAGTTGTAGAGAATTCGATTTCATGTGGAATGGACATAAAATTCTATTTTTTCTGATAAACAGACTATTTTTTATGAATTGTTGAAGTTTCGGAAAATAAAATAATTTTTATTAATTTATGGGTGGGACCCACTTTTGGGTTGGTGTTGAAATTTTTTCTTCTAAGATGGCATGCTTGATTTTTCCAAAGGTGTGCGTAGAGAAAAAAGAAAGAAATAATAATATTTTATTATTTTAGTCTCTTATGACGTTCTAGTATTTTCCTATAAATATACGCTTAGGTTAGAATTGAAAATCACACCAGAAATAAGTTTTCTTTCTCTCTAAATTCTCGAACATATTTTTGTGAGTATTTTGATACTTTGAGAGTTGCTATTCGGTAAAAGTTTTCTTAGGCTTTCTATCCGATATTCCGATCAGAAGTACCGTTATTTTGAGGTAAGGGATGTTATTTTCTTCTTAAATGATATTATTTTCTTCAATATCATTATGCCAAAATATTGGTGAACTTTTTAATCAAATTTGGAACTTTTTGTGTCAGAGTTACTATTCACGTATACGGCACTATTCATCAAAAAAATAAAATTTTCTTCTTTTTGTCCAAGATGTCTATTATGTTACTGTTAGGTTTGTAATATTCATGAACGCAATCAAATTGCATAAATAAAGCGGAAACGTGTAAAATCAGAGTTTAAAAATTTTACAAACCATAAACCCGGATCACCCTTTATGCGCAATTATTAATTTAACGAAAAGATAAGAACAAGAATCATACCCTTGCAGATCCGAGCTTCCTCAGGTACAAGTTCACCTCCAATCCTTTTCGCGTTCAACTTGAATCCACCGGGTTGGGTTCCTTCCTTTGATCAACGTTAGCCACCCAAGTGTTTGACCTCTAGAGGTGATCCACCAAGGAAGAAGAAGAATTCAAGAAGATGGGTATTTGGCTCAAACCCTAGTTTTCTATTTCTATAGAAAAAGGGGCGTACTCTCCAACAATTGGAATAACGTATATTGTTAAAGTCAACAACTCCCTGCACCCATAATAAGACTCCTCTTATTTATAGATGTAGGCAACCCTCCTTAACAATTAAGGAATTGGGTTTTATTTAATTAATTAAATTCTTTTAATTAATTAAGCTCCCTAATCTTATTAGGGATAATTAATTAAACTCTTTTAATTAATTTGCCTCCTAATCCTATTAGGATATTTGAGAGTACTTTTATTAATTAATTCCCAAACTCCTTTAGGAATTAAATAATAATAATAGTAATAATAATAATAAGACTCCTCTTATTAATTTATATTTAATATTTCTAAAATATTAAATAATAAATATTAAGCTATTTAATTTATTCTATCACCATATATTAAATTAAATATACTTAACTTATTATTACGATTATGCCATTAACTTCTTAAATAATTATTCTTCCTTTTATGGTGTGACCCTTTAGGTTCTCCATATTAAATCGGTTGTGAATAAATCAATTAGAACAATTCTAATCTTATTTAAATAAATAAATTATACTAATAATTTATTTAAATAAATAATATTTATTCTACAATAGGGATAAGCCTCCCTAGCGATCAACGACTTTCCAGATAATATAGATTTCAACATTAATCATAAAAGAACCTTTGAGCAAATAGTTACCGTACAATTCAATCCTTCCACCATACAATGTCCCAATTAAATATAAGACATGGAATTTCTGTCAAGTCTTATTTTATTTAATTATATGTATTTCGACTCTTAAATGCACAACTCCAAATAATGCAAATTAGAAACTCCTTTCTAATTTCATTCTGCCTTGGCCAAGGACTACTGGGTTGTCATTTATCGAATCACATAGGACATTTCTCTTCTTTTACTAGAAGTGGTAGATTCTTTATTGATCATACATTATCTCCATGTACAATTTATTATACCCAAGCATACCCTTTGATATACCCTAAGGGTCTTAAGGAATAAGTCAAAGTATAACTCATCATACACAAGATACTATGATGATCTCAAGTCCAAGGATCACTTGTACTACTATCACTACAGGAATTCCTATTGACATGCAAGTAAAACTCCATTAGGTATTCCTTAGCGAGTCACGTTCAGTAAACTTATTCTCTAATAAGCACCTACATACTTGCTTTAGTGTCTCCACACAAATGATCATGAGATCAATCATCCTCATCCAATGAGCAAGCAACGTATATACCAATCTATCTGGATTCACTAATCCCCAATTTAGTAATCCAACGATTGGGAACTATTTTAGTTTTAAGCTTTCTAAGAATTTAAATCTCATTAGAATGATCATCATCATTATTCTAAAAGCATTGCTTAAAACTATGGGTTTATCACATATTATAAAACAGCATCATGTAGATAATTAAAAGCCTTTAATAAATTAATACTTTTTATTAATAAATGAATAAGATTGTTACAAAGTATATGCTTTATCATCAAACATGATTGGCTTGTGTGCATATTACTTTCAATCTCCCACTTGCACTAAAGTCAATCGTCATGGTATCTCATACTCTTCTTCTCTAAGTGACGATTATCCTGCTGTTGGATAAGCTTTAGTTAATGGATATGTAATGTTGTTCTTGAGAGTCCACTATCTCTATAGAGATTTCCCATCGTTCAATGATTCCTATAATCAAATGAAAGTGCCACAACACATGTTTAGATCCAAGATGAGACTTAGGAACAATTCCTAGTTCTGTAATGAACTTTTAATCCAAACAATCAACTTGCAGCTTCATTTATAGCTATATACTTTGTCTTTATCACTACACCAGCAACTCTTTACTGTTTGGAACCTTTCCAATTCACTGCACCACCGTTCAAGGTAACCCTTTACCTTAAAGTGGATTTTCTGTCGTCTTGGTCTGTCTGAAAAACTTGAGTCTGTTAAGCCCTCTAGTTTTAATTCAAACCCGCCATGAATTATATCACATCCTTAGTGCTGGTTAAGTACTTTAAGATGTTTTTCACTGTCTCACAGTGAACTTCTCTAGAATATGACTGATCAACATCAGGTCGCGTATATTTCATTGCATACATGATTGTCACTCATGCGATCTCTCTTTTAGGAGTCTATGGGGACTATTAAGAGAGATACACTCCATGGCTCATCAACATGAGACATCTCTTGGAGTTTTCCATGCTAAACGACTTTAGCATCACATGAATATACGTTCCTTGGGTTAAGCCGAGAATTCTTTTAAATCTATCTATATAGATTTACATCCTCAATTAAGATACTCTTCCCAAATCATTCATGAAGGAATGTTTAGACAACTTTATCTTTACTGATTCTAGCATTGGCATGTCATTCCGTATCCATAGTATATCAACATATAATACTAGGAATGTCACGACGCTCCCACTGACCATTTTGTACACACTAGGTTCATTCTTGTTTTTGATAAAATCAAACTCTTTTGATTATCATATCAAAATGAATGTTCCATTTTTGAGAAGATTGCTACAATCCATTTCTCTGAGTGTCTACAACTCTTACCTCATCGTATGTAACTGGATCATCATCTTCTATGATACGTACCTTATCATCATCATCCATGATGAATCCATACCTCCTAGGTATCTTCGGTACTATTCCAGATTTACGATTCAGTTGTGGTACAATAGGTCTATCTATAGGTTCCTCTTATTTGACTTGTAGTGTTTTATGGTTCTTGAACTTTTCAAGATGTATTATCCTCCCACTAGCCCCTTCAATGATAAACACCTTTATCTTAGAAGGCAGCATGTTTCGCAACAAACACCTTTTGCTAAGTAGGATTATAGAACATATACCCTAAACTTACTTTAGGATGTCCCACAAATCTGTACTTGTCAAATTTTGTCCTAAGCTTATCCTTTGAAACTGTTTCACATAAGTTGGACAACCCCTTATCTTAACATATTTAAGATTAGGAATCCTCCCTGTCCATAACTTTTATGGAGTCTTGGGGCCGGATTATGAGGTTACCTTTTCCGTAGATATGCAGCCATTTCTAGGACATTACCCCAGAAGGATACTGGAATATCGGTAAAATCATTATGGACCGCACCATGTCCAACAAGGTACGATTTTTCCATTCAGATACATCAATCAATTATTGCGTATCAGGATGTGTCCATTATGAGAAAACCATTTGAGATGATCTAGAAATTTATTGCACAAGTATTTATTCCTTGATCTAATCAAAGAATCTTAATACTTTGTCAATTTATTTCACTTCTGAATTCTTTGAACCTTTCAAATAATTCACACTTGTATTTCAACAAATACATACATTCAACTCTTTGAATGATCATCTCCTTTTCTTATACTAGTTTGTTCAATTTGAAAAATATATTTTTCACGTAAGTCAAGTATACAAAATCTATTAAGTGATATTCCAGTTCTATACAAAACATTATTATTATAAATGGAACAACAATTGTTCTTAATTATAATACCAAAGATTTCATTGTCCAACAATAAAATAGAAATAATGTTTCTAACAAGAACTGAAATACAATAACAACTTATTGACTTAATAGATTTTCCCGTAGGCATTGCTAAACTATAAGTTCCTATGGCTAATGCAGCAACATTTGCTTCATTTCCCACACATAGGTTTACTTATATTTGTTTAGCTTTCTACTTCTGTTTGGTCCCTTCATAAATCTATATTTATGATAACCAAAGTCGGTATCCAATACCCAAGTAGAACTTTGACTTAAAGAAAAATTTATTTTAAATCATGAACAAAATTGTGTTTGTAACCGAAACTTCACTAAGCTTCTTTGGTTAGCCTCTGCAAGATGTTTTTCGCAGTTTCTTTCCAGTGTCCAGGCTTATTGCAGTGGAAGCAAACTCCTTTGCTATCCGTATCAGTTTTGTTCTTATTATCCTTTGTTTTTGCCCTTTCTATTTACCTTCTTAGAATCGTTCTTCTTTTCAGAAGATCCTTTGGCCCCTACCAGTAAGACTTGGTCTTTCTTGGTTGGAAAGTGACTCTCAACATTTTTCAACATGTTAAGCAAATCAGCGAGGCTGATATCTAGCTCGTTCATATGAAAAATTCACAAAAATTGTGAAAGGAGTCCGAAATTGAGTGCAAGATCAAATCTTGGCTCAACTCTCCATCCATGACAAAACCCGTTGTCCTAATTGATCAATCAAATTGATTATGTTAAGGACTTTTATCTGTACCGTAGTGTCATCGGTCATTCTAGATCGGAAGAGCTCCTTAGATATCTGATATCTATCAGTCCTACTTTCCTCACCATCAACTACTTGATGTGCAGGAATATAATAGGAGTATTCATAGTTTCATGCTGACGCTAAAGCTCGTTACTCATGGATGCGAGCATGATGCATTGAGCCAACTATGCATCATCTAGCCACTTTCTAAAAGTAGCAATCTCTTCCTCATAGGCATTGTCTGCAACCATTGCAGGGATAGGCGTATTAAGGACATAAGATAGCTTTTCAGCCATGAGAACTATTCTCAATTTCCTTAACCAGTCCATTTAATTTGGTCCGGTTAAATAAGTATCTAATATGCTATGCAGTGATAGTAATTTAGACATTGTAAAAAATCTGTAAATGAATTTGTAATTAACAACATTTTAACATACATTCTTTTATTAATTACCAAAATAAATTAGGTCTTGTTTTAAATTGGTATCTCCCACTATTTTCTTCAAACTATATTACCCTCACTTATATAGTTCGGCAAAATCTAATTAAAGATTTGCTAGTGAGAATAAGGATCCCATTTCAAATGTATATAGCCTTGTGTGTGCACAACAAACTATATATAAATAAATAGGTAGACAACTCTTGTCAATTACATCAACTATGTAACTTCTTGTATTTTGCCTCTTAAATCATAATGGTCAAGTATGTGCACATCCGAACTAAAACGATTTAAGTTAAGTCAGACCCAGCATTTCCATATAAGTAAAGAGAAAACTACAGCCCTTGTGTGTGCACAACAAAGCAGTAATGTTCAATTCCTTATAAATATCATATGTAATAAAAACAACATCTTAAATATTTAATACTCGCCTTGTGTGTGCACAACAAACTCATATTAAATATTCAATACTCTATTGTTTCTATCATGCTAGAAGGCGACGTTCGATATTCCAAATATCTTTGAACGTTACAACTTAATATAAAATATTTGAGGGGTTTGTTATTAAAATGTCTCATCTTGTTTAGCGCGCATGCACATATATATATAAAATACGCGTCATATTAATTAACATGCGAAGCATGTTTGCATAATATATAATATATATAGTATAAGCATGCACATATAGAATACTATATTCTACCCGGATTGATTATGGACTTTTATTCTAGTTTGGTTCACTAGAGCCACCAAGTGAACCAAAAGGTCAAACCCTAGGGGTGCAAGAATTAATATTTAAATATAACTATTACATTTAAACCCGAGCTCCATTACAAACGGGTCTTCACGCGCTCCTTGTTCCTTGATCTCCAATTCTTCAAAATTAATTCTAACTATTCCTATTACAAAACTATTTAAAAAAATAGAAACCTTGATCAGCAGTTAAGGGGAAATACATAGGAGGGAGATAGAATTTACATTAAGAAAAATTTAGAGAAGACGAGATACGCAGACCCCATTTTAATAAAACTCATACATTCATGCATCCAACTAAAATAAAATTCAATCATATTGGTCAATAGTCCATAATCAATCCCATTTATTATCATACACATCAATATATGTATCAATAAATAACATTCATCTCATGAATAATAAACCTTTAATATATATATATATATATATTGATATCATTTAATGGGCAAATTTAGTTAGTATAAAATCTAATTTTGAATCAAAATAAACTCCTTTATTTTAATCCAAATTTAAATCAAAATAAAACTATTTTATTTTAATTTATCCAATTTTGAATAAAATAAACTATTTTATTTTAATCAAAATAAACTCCTTTATTTTAATTAATTATGGAATCCAATTCCATGTAAAAAAAAAACTTTTATAAAAGGAAACACTGATTCTCTTTCCTATTCACAAATAAACTTCTTTATTTTGAATAATATGAAATCTTATTTCATATCTAAATAAACTCCTTTATTTAAGGAAAGACTGATTCTTTTTTCTATTCACAAATAAACTCTTTTATTTTGAATAATATGAAATCTTATTTCATATCTAAATAAACTCCTTTATTTAAGGAAAGACTGATTCTTTTTCCTATTCACAAATAAACTCTTTTATTTTGAATAATATGAAATCTTATTTCATATCTAAATAAACTCCTTTATTTAAGGAAAATATAGAATCCAATTTCAACTCCAATTAGTTATCATGGAATCCAATTCCAACTCTAATTAGTTATCATGGAATCCAATTCCAACTATAATTAGTTAGCATGAAATTCAATTTTAAAATTAAAATAAACTTCATATTTTAAAATTAAAATAAACCTTTTATTTTAAAATTAAAATAAACTTTTTATTTTAATTATAAAATAATTAAGAATATATATATATATATATATATATATTATATATACATAATATAATATATATATATAACGGTAATATATATATTATATATATTTATATAGTCACATGAAAGTTAGCGTGGCAGGATATTAACATGGCAGTATTGTTTCTCCCTTGAAATACATTTGCTGGGATCATGATTCAAGATTATATATATAATAACGGATAAGCAACTAACGTGCTTCATATAAACAATAAAGCAATCATGCCAAATAAACCGTACCGTGATATTAACTTTGATTTCCGTAATTTTTTTTTTTAATAAATTTTATACAATAAATTATGCCCAATTAAATTATTCTAAACACATATCAATATACATATCAAATTAAAACAATTAATAATTCGCATAAAGGTTTGGCTCTGATGCCACTGTTAGGTTTGTAATATTCATGAACGCAATCAAATTGCATAAATAAAGCGGAAACGTGTAAAATCAGAGTTTAAAAATTTTACAAACCATAAACCCGGATCACCCTTTATGCGCAATTATTAATTTAACGAAAAGATAAGAACAAGAATCATACCCTTGCAGATCCGAGCTTCCTCAGGTACAAGTTCACCTCCAATCCTTTTCGCGTTCAACTTGAATCCACCGGGTTGGGTTCCTTCCTTTGATCAACGTTAGCCACCCAAGTGTTTGGCCTCTAGAGGTGATCCACCAAGGAAGAAGAAGAATTCAAGAAGATGGGTATTTGGCTCAAACCCTAGTTTTCTATTTCTATAGAAAAAGGGGCGTACTCTCCAACAATTGGAATAACGTATATTGTTAAAGTCAACAACTCCCTGCACCCATAATAAGACTCCTCTTATTTATAGATGTAGGCAACCCTCCTTAATAATTAAGGAATTGGGTTTTATTTAATTAATTAAATTCTTTTAATTAATTAAGCTCCCTAATCTTATTAGGGATAATTAATTAAACTCTTTTAATTAATTTGCCTCCTAATCCTATTACGATATTTGAGAGTACTTTTATTAATTAATTCCCAAACTCCTTTAGGAATTAAATAATAATAATAGTAATAATAATAATAAGACTCCTCTTATTAATTTATATTTAATATTTCTAAAATATTAAATAATAAATATTAAGCTATTTAATTTATTCTATCACCATAGATTAAATTAAATATACTTAACTTATTATTACGATTATGCCATTAACTTCTTAAATAATTATTCTTCCTTTTATGGTGTGACCCTTTAGGTTCTCCATATTAAATCGGTTGTGAATAAATCAATTAGAACAATTCTAATCTTATTTAAATAAATAAATTATACTAATAATTTATTTAAATAAATAATATTTATTCTACAATAGGGATAAGCCTCCCTAGCGATCAACGACTTTCCAGATAATATAGATTTCAACATTAATCATAAAAGAACCTTTGAGTAAATAGTTACCGTACAATTCAATCCTTCCACCATACAATGTCCCAATTAAATATAAGACATGGAATTTCTGTCAAGTCTTATTTTATTTAATTATATGTATTTCGACTCTTAAATGCACAACTCCAAATAATGCAAATTAGAAACTCCTTTCTAATTTCATTCTGCCTTGGCCAAGGACTACTGGGTTGTCATTTATCGAATCACATAGGACATTTCTCTTCTTTTACTAGAAGTGGTAGATTCTTTATTGATCATACATTATCTCCATGTACAATTTATTATACCCAAGCATACCCTTTGATATACCCTAAGGGTCTTAAGGAATAAGTCAAAGTATAACTCATCATACACAAGATACTATGATGATCTCAAGTCCAAGGATCACTTGTACTACTATCACTACAGGAATTCCTATTGACATGCAAGTAAAACTCCATTAGGTATTCCTTAGCGAGTCACGTTCAGTAAACTTATTCTCTAATAAGCACCTACATACTTGCTTTAGTGTCTCCACACAAATGATCATGAGATCAATCATCCTCATCCAATGAGCAAGCAACGTATGTACCAATCTATCCGGATTCACTAATCCCCAATTTAGTAATCCAACGATTGGAAACTATTTTAGTTTTAAGCTTTCTATGAATTTAAATCTCATTAGAATGATCATCATCATTATTCTAAAAGCATTGCTTAAAACTATGGGTTTATCACATATTATAAAACAGCATCATGTAGATAATTAAAAGCCTTTAATAAATTAATACTTTTTATTAATAAATGAATAAGATTGTTACAAAGTATATGCTTTATCATCAAACATGATTGGCTTGTGTGCATATTACTTTCAGTTACAGGGATAAAATATTGATGATGGACTCTTAAATCTTAGAAGATAGTAGAATTCATTCTCTACGTGACTCTTCTAATGGATTGTTGTTTCCGCTGTATTTGTTGATCTAAAACTTGTTGTCTATTATATTCTATCAGATTTTTTCCTGTTGAAGACTAAGGATAATTTGTTGTATATTATCTTAGTTATAATATTCTTTACTGGGCTAGTTGAGCTCACCCTTTTCCTTTTTGTTCCATTTTTCTTCTCAGGAGGTGAGAACATAGCAGGATCGAGTCGGGGTATGGAGTGATGGTTCTAGAAAGATATTTTAGCTGTCCTCACTATTTCTGTAAAATAATGTATGAATAATTGTAATGAGGACTTATTTGGGTGTGGATATTGTCTAGAAGATAATATTTGTATTTAAACTCACAGTATGTGTTGTCGTATTTTGCACGACAATTGTATTATTGAAGTTGTAGTTTGCTTTCTGTACCATGTATTTGGCGACTCAGAATGAGTGTTGTATACCTATTTTGGGGGTGTCACATTTCCACTCCTCAAAGTTATGGCACATGCATTCTCTCTCGGATTGACAATAGTTTGAGAAGGTAGGTTCCCTGAACTTTGAGAGTCCAATCGACCAACTGTTGTAGCAAGTTGACTCATTTGATTTTCTAGATTATGGATGAAAGTCCTTGTCTCTTTCTGGAATTGTTGTGTTTAATTCATGAATGCCTTGAACATGTCCTCAAGAGATGTTCCAGAATTAACAGGAGCAACTTGTCTAGGTTGGTATTGTGGTTGAGCTGGTTGAAAACCTTGCTGCCCATTTAGGAAAAAACCTTGCACTGGTGGCCTAGTACCTCTATAGCTCAAATTGGGATGATCCCTCCATCTAGAATTATAAGTGTTAGAGTATGGATCATATTTTCGTGGGGAATGTCCTTGATAATTCCCCACTGCATTTGCCTGTTGCATAGTATCATCCTCTTGTAGTGTTGGGCATGCATCTGTATTGTGATTTGTTAACAAATAAATACCACAAGCCTTTGCTGTTGGTATGTTTCCTGTAGCCATTTGACGAACAAGAGAAGTTAGACTTGCAATTTGTTGTTTAATAGCAAAAACTTTTCCCTCATTCACATTCCTAGGTGAGAAATCAAGTCGACTGCCAAATTGTTGAGAATTAGCTGCCATATTTGCAATGAGATTTCTTGCAGCTTCGGGAGTCTTGTCCACCAGAGCTCCTCCACTAGCAGCATCAATCATGCTCCTATCTGTAGATAAAAGACCTTCATAGTAGCATTGGATGAGGAGTTGATCACTAATTTGATGATGGGGGCAACTTGCACATAGTTTCTTAAAACGTTCCCAATAGGGTTTCTCCATTATTCTGCCTCACACCACAGATTTCTTTTCGAATGTTGGCTGCTCTTGAAACTAGAAAATATTTTTCTAAGAATAATCTTTTCATCTCTTCCCATTTTGTGATACTCCCAGAGGGTAGATAGTAAAGTCAATCCTTAGCCAAATCTTTTAGAGAAAATGGAAAGGCACTCAACTTGATTTGTTCTTCCATTACTCCGTTAGGCTTCATACTTGTGCATACAACATGAAATTCCTTCAAATGTTTGTGAGGGTCTTCACCTGCCAAACCATGAAAAGTAGGTAAAAGATGTATTAATCCAGATTTTAATTCAAAATGAGTATTAGCATCTAGATTAGGGAAGGTTATGCATAAGGGTTGTTGATTCAAAGTAGGGGTCGCAAGCTCCTTCAAAGTTCAGGTTTCTGCTATGGTGTCCTTCTCTTCACAATTTTCCCGAGCTACATTCCTTAATTTACAAATGGTTCTCTCTATTTCTGGATCACACTTTAAATCACCTTGATTAGTAGATCGAGTTTCAGACATAAACAATCAAATGAAAATCAAATTACCTGAGTACAATAATAATAATAATAATAATAAATAAAGATAAGAATAATGATAACAAAGAAAAATAAACTAAAATCAGTCCCCGGCAACGACGCCAAAATTTTGATGTGTTGTCGCGAGCAACCAAAAATAAAACCTTACTGCGAAAGATAATAATGTAGCAGGGCAAGTAAGAGTCGATCCCACAGAGAATGATTAGTATAATTTATGCTTTGTTTACTAAAGGGGGGGGGGGTTTATAATTTGATTTCACTAATTAACAAGAACAAAATTTAAAGTGATAAGAATTACCAATGAATTAAAGATTTCAGTTCTTCCGGTTCAGTATCACCTTTTTACAACAATAGAATAATTAAGTAAAGAAATATTTATCCTTCAATGAAATTAATAGCCCTAGATAGCAACAAGCTCTACTATCCGAAACTCCCCTTAGATTATCACTTAATGAAATAAGCTCTTCACAAGATTCTAACTATTACATAACCTAGAACAAGCTCTCTAGATTTAATATAATAGCAGCATTAAGAACTAGGGAATTAGACTAATCCAAGCAACAATCACACAAGCTCAGATTATTTACTTGTCTTCTGATAATCATAGCAATACTCAAAAACTTGACCACAATCATGTATCATTAATTGCTACTTATGATTAGGAACAATATCAATTACACGTAATATTGTCCCTTAATCTAGCAGATGAGAATAATCAAATTGATTTAACCGATCACATTAAACCAATCAGAATAAATATCATTCAATAGTTAAAATAGATTATCAAGAATGAACTTCATGTATGAAGGAATAAATAGTTTATACTTAATCAAACCATTACATGTAAACAAGGTTCAACATCCCCTTCGAACTGAATAAAGGAACTAGCCTAACATAATAAGTCCAATGAATTCTTTCTTGAAGTATAAAAGGGGTGAGGACAAAAACCTCACTATGGAGGTGATCCTTTTTCCTTACTAAATTATGAAAAGGGTGAGGACAACAACCTCATTATGGAGGTGATCCTCTTTCCCTACTAAATACAATAGAATTTGGAGAAGATGGAGAATGGTGTGTGAATTCCCCCTAGCTTCACTTGGTATTTATAGGCACTCAAGTATACAAGATAGTCAAGATCCAACAACTAATCTTGGTCATGTGCATCAGCCATTTAAGGCAAATAACATCCCAAAAACGTTCCCATGTGATGTGCTAAAAGTCCAAAATTGACAACTAAACTGATCAGCACCTTGTAAGCCAATTTTGAATCAGCATACCACCGATTTTGGACTTGGGCAAAGAACAAAAGTTGTAGCCCTGGTTTTGCTTATGAATTTGGGCTTTTTAATCACCTAATTTGGAGTTGGGAAGCTCAAGTTATGGCCCAAATACTCCAACTGGTCCGAACAGGAATCCAGTTCATGCGGGATTCGGGTGAGCTATCTAAAAAACAATGTTTGGAGGCCCAAATGAACTCGGATTTTTGCTCACAATACCATTCTGGAAAGCTTAAGAAGTCCACTAAAAACTTCAAGAAGACCACATTCTCATTTGGAAACTCTAACATAATTCAAATTGTAAGCGAAGGCCCATAGGTCAATCTATCATGAAGCCAAACAATCTGAAATTTTCAGCTTCGACGTCTGTCGGTAAAATTGTCATAACTTTCTCACCCGTGCTCTGATTTAGGCATTTCAAGATGATCCGGAAAGCTAAGAAATAGATCTACAACTTTCTTTCTTTGAGCTTTGAGAAATATTGGTTGGACGAAGGACAAAATTTAGCCTCAAGTGGACGGATTGATTTCAAAACAATCCAAAAGTACGGAAATAACTCATTTTTCATTTAATAGCTCCATTAGCAACCTAAATCAAAATATAAGAACAATGAGTACATTTAGGTGCCAAATAAGTATAAAAGACTAGACATTAAGAGATAAAAACATAATATATTTTATACTTATCATCTACCATATGTTCTAAATTTTTGATTTATTACTGATGAAGGCTATTGATGATGTAAATTATCTTTAGTCATGATATTTTTTATTGGGCTAGTTATGGTCACCCTTTTTGCTTTACAATTCCTTTCAGGTAATAAGAGTGTAGTTGGGTCGAGCGGGGGTAACAGGAGAATAGAACGGTGGTCTATAGCTGTTGAGGTTCTCCCTAAATAGTATAGAAATAATTTTATTGAGAACTTTAGATAAGTGTTTCGTATTGTATATGTCATTTGATATTTAATTTTGGTGAACCGAATAGGGTGAGGTGAATCCAACTTTGGAAGAGTATTTTGCCACTATCATACAAGATGTCTAATGACATACAACCTCGCGTTATCATAAGACAGGGTTGTGCAAATCCACTTGCTGAGTACATCTACGAGCACTACCTATATGATCTTGGAGTTTGGTTGAAATATAATTTTTAATTTGAGAAAACGGAGATAATTATATGTCAAGAGAAGACTCACCATTGAAAAGAAGATGATAGCAATCTTCTTGTTTTTCTTTGGGGACTTTGGGTTAACCAAGGATAATTCTGTAGACATATGATATCTATCATAACCTAGACGCATGGCCTCCCATGTACGAAGATTTCCTTGAGTATTTTCCAAAGATTTTAATTTCTAAAACAGTTATTGACTGTACTTTTATGTAAAGTACCATTGTAAGGTTGTGGTCGAGGCACCATGAAAGTTACATACATTTGTATTAAAACTCATGGTTTAACTATGGTCGTATTCTGCACGACAATTCAACAGTTGTATAAATGAAGTTTGTAAATGATTTTTATAGTGTGATATCTGGCGACTCAGAATGGGTCGTGTGGACCTATTTTGGGGGCATCACAAATGGTATCAGAGCTTAGGGATATGGTCGCTGGCGGAGATATGAGTCTAGAACTAGAAGGGGAGAGATGAGTAATATACTTCGCTAATGTGTGACTTACCTAAGCTGAAATTTTTACTTGATAAATTGACAAATTGTGATATGCCAATTAACCTTTGTTTTGAAGATATATTCCAGAATGATATCTGAAATACAGGAGATGGGCAATGGGAAAATCATGATACAGAGGAAATAACCGGGAAGGTACAATCTAAAAAGAAAGTAAGGTATTCTCATCTCTTCGAATACCGGGTACGTACGTAAATTTCTAAGGCGAAATTTCATAAGGAGGGGAGATTGTGAGATCCCGAATTTTATGAAATGAAAGTATTCAATTTTTTTATAATTATTCTAATTGGTAAATAGTTATATTAATAAAAGTTTAAATTTAAGGGTGATATTTGAAAATTTTGCAAAGTAAACAAGTTGTTATAAAATATTCGTTGTGTCAGGTAATATTCGATTGGTCAGGGAATATTCGTTTTCACATGGAATATTCGTACGACGGCACAATCATCGGTGAATCCCACAATGGAAGTATTGTCGTAGTTAGAAAACGACAGAAATATCTTTTTATAAAAATAACGGCAAAAGTGTTACCGTTAAAAAACTGTTGAACTACTTGGTAGTAAAAGTACAGTAATACGCGTGGTTGCATAGTAGCACACGGTATTGATTATTGATGCTTACATAAGAAGTTACTCAGTTATACTCAATTATTACTACAGTAATTGCTGCATCATATCTCTCATATTATTGATTCAATTATTGTCACAGTATCATCTGCATAATATGATATATTATTAAATCAATAATTGAGACGACAAAGTTATTCATATTATTAAATTTCAATATTTACAATGTCTAGAAGTTCTGCCAAGGAGAGGTTTGGTCACCTAATTACGCGCAAATAGGAAGAAATCCTTATTGGAAAGCCCCCTCTTTCCTGGGAATGACCTGGTTGTTAAATATTGTGAGTTATAATATTAATGATGAATAAGTTCATGCTGATTAAAGATGAATTTGATAGTTCCATTGTGTTGGGATTATTAGTGTTAGTAGAAATCGACATCTATTTCAATGATAATTAATGTCTGGGGGTTATATTGATAAATCGGGTAATTAATCGGATAAATGAGCAATTAATTGCTACTAATTCAAATGCTTATATAACTATTTATTCACATGTGTGTACTATTGAATCACATTCTTATACTATTAAGGGAGTTGGTGCAATATTGATAATACTTGCATGACTAAGTTAAAGATGGAGGTATAGTTGAAGGTACTATACTATAATTAATTTTTTCACATGTTTAGAACTATTGAGTCACATGATTTACTATTGTTTCACATGATTTACTATTAGGGGAGGTGGTGCAAATTTGATAATACTTGTATGACTAAATTAAAAATAAAGGAAAAGATGAGGGTATTATACTGTAATATTTCGAGCCCCAAAATGTGCAATTATAAAAAACTATATTTTACTATAAATAGAAGCTCATTCCTTCATTATTTTTCACTAATTCACTAAGTCTCACAAGAGCAATTATTATAGAGAAATTATAGAGAGAGAAGCTATAGAAGAAGCGAAGTATGCTACTTCACTATTCCAGTATTCAGTCTTCTTCTGAGGTAAGGGATATTATTATTATAGTAAGGGGTATTATTCTTTCGTATTCATAAAGAGAGTTATTTTCTTTCAATACTCGTAAGAGTTGTTATTCCATTTTTTATTATTATGTTGGAATAACCTGTCTATGCGAAGTACCGCATACATGGTGAAATTCTTCTGTTATTCCATTCTTTATTATTCTGTTGGAATAACCTGTCTGTGCGGTCTATCGCATGACTGGTGAATTATGTTGTTATTCCATTCTTTATTATTCTGTTGGAACATCCTGTCTGTGCGGATTACGCATGACCTAATTCTATTCTTTATTATTCTGTTGGAACAACCTGTATGTGCAGATTATGTATGACCTGGTTCTATTCTTTATTATCCTGTTGGAATATCTTGTCTGTGCGAATTACGCATGACCTGATTTCATTCTTTATTATTCTGTTGGGAATAACCTGTTTGTGCGGTCTATCGCATGCCTGGTAAATTCTTCTGTTATTCCATTCTTTATTATTCTGTTGGAATAGCTTGTCTATATGGATTACCGCATGCATGGTGAATGATCCTTCGTATTCATTCTTTATTAAATTATGGAAATGATCTGTCTATGAGGATTACCGCATGGCGGGTGAAAATCCATTTGCAGTTTCATATAATCTATTATACTCGTATGAGATATCATTTCTTTTGTACTCGTCACGGAATATCATTTTCTTTGGTATTTTTTTACGAGTTACTATTCACCCGGTTACTATTCACTCTAGTATTATTCACTCGGGTATTCGGGGCACTTTTCGTGTCGGAGTACTATTCATAAGTTACTATTCATAGGTTACTATTCACCTGAATATTATTCACTCGAGTATTTGGGATACTTTTCATACTGGGGTACTATTCATGAGGTACTATTCTCGAAGTACTATTCATAGGGTACTATTGCGGGGTACTATTTACCCGAAAAATATATTTCTTTTCTGTTCAAATTATTTTTGGTATATGAATATTATTCTTGAATTTTACTCCACAAAGTAGTATCATGTTGACAATTTGGATATTTTTAAACTCTGGATAAATTTAAAGTCTTTAATATTTATCTTTGATTTCGTTTGATTAATGCTTATATCATTGTCATCATCCTCATGCTTATATTATGATGAAAGTCATCTTTGGCTTACGTGCAAAGATGGACTGTTGATTATTATTTTTACAGTTGTATATCTTTGGCTTACGTGCAAAGATGGACTTTTGATTATTGGTTTTACAGTTGTATATCTTTGGCTTACGTGCAAAGATGAATTATTGATTGATGAGTATCTTTGGCTTATGTGCATAAATGAACTGTTTATTGGTATAATTATGACCATAAATTATTCGGTGTAATCATGACCCGTAATGTTATAGATGATGTGGTAAAAGTCCTCATTGGCCCGTAGTGCATTGATGGACAGTTATTGGTATGATTATAACTAGAGATTATTCGGTATAATCATGACCATTGATGATTACATGAATATCCTTGGCCGTAGTGCAAGGATGATTCGATGATGTGGATTATTTATTAAGCTGAGTCTCAGCGATAAAATATTGATTATACACTTTTAATTCATAAAAGATAGTAGATATCATGCTCTACTTGACTATTCTAAAATATAGTTGTATGACTTTGGCCTGTAGTGCAAAGATGAATTGTTAATGAATATCTTTGGTCGTAGTGCAAAGATGAATTTATTAGTATGATTATGAGCAGGAATTGTGATTTGGTATAACCATAATTTTTGATGTTTCAGGTGAAGATAGGTGATGAAAATTATCTTCGTCCTGGGTGCGAAGAGTAATTTAGGATCACAATTATGATTATGAGTTATTCATATGATTGTGGACAGGAATTGTTGATTGATGTTACAGGGATAAAACATTATTGGTGGACTTTTAACATGGAGAAAATAATAGATCTGATGGTCTATTTGACTCTTCTAATGGATTGCTCGTTCCGCTGCAACTATTGTTGAAATTTTTTATCATCTACCATATGTTCTAAATCTCTGATTTATTACTGATGAAGGCTATTGATGATGTAAATTATCTTTAGTCATGATATTCTTTACTGGGCTAGTTGTGCTCACCCTTTTTGCTTCACAATTCCTTTCAGGTAATAAGAGTGTAGCTGGGTCGAGCGGGGGTTATAGGAGAATAGAACGGTGGTCTATAGCTGTTGAGGTTCTCCCTAAATAGTATTGAAATAATTTTATTGAGAACTTTAGATATGTGTGTCTTATTGTATACATCATTTGATATTTAATTTTGGTGAACCGAATAGGGTGAGGTGAACCCAACTTTGGAAGGGTGTTTTGCCACTATCATACAAGATGTCTAATGACATACAACCTCGTGTTATCATAAGACAAAGTTGTGCACATCCACTTGCTGAGTATATCTACAAGCTCTACCTATATGATCTTGGAGTTTGGTTGAAATATAATTTTCAATTGGAGAAAACGAAGATAATTATATGTCAAGAGAAGACTCACCATTGGAAAGAAGATGATAGCAATCTTCTTATTTTTCTTTTGGGACTATTTGGTCAACCTGTTAGAGTTTATGCCCTAGAGGCCAATTATTTGATATAATTGCTTAAAGTTTTGATATTATATTTGATTAAATAAATATATGATTTTATTATGGTTTTATTTACTGCGTAATATAATTGTTAACATAATAAAATTCCTTAGAATAGTGATACAAATTATATAGTTTCAAGTATGTGACTTGAACATGAGATTATATATTACCATTAGTATCAGTGTTCTTAAATGTCCCTAGTCGAGTATCATTGTTGATGGGACAACAATGATGCATTGAGACTAGTATGTGGATTGACTGATGACCAAATCTCATTGGTCATAAATATATGAGATATTAAGTCAATGCATAGGTACATGTTAGAGAACGATGTACTGGACAGACCCACCATGAGAATTCTATATGGAGCATTATGCGAAGTGTCATTAGCAATTCTCATAGTGACAATGATGTAATGGTCCTCCGACCTGAAATCGCTATATTACTACACGAGAATTTATGTACTTTGATATCATCAAATGTCACCTTTAATAAGGTGGACTATAAAGGTGATTATTGGGTTCATCATTACTCATGTGAGAAATATGAGTGATCTAGATGGAATTTAACCATCCTATATATTATGGGTGATATCCATAGGCCTCTTGATTGAGTTGGACTATGAAATGCATGGCCATGCTCAAATAGTGATTTGTTTCATATAGTCTACTCATTGATCAAGAAAACTCAGATTAAATTATGAAGAGTATGACACATTCCATGACTCGAGTTTAATCTAGGATATTAAGGTTAAAAGATTAAATTGCATTGAAACATTGGTCACAAAAGGTTGCACCGAATCATCGATCTTATTATTACTTGGGTAGCAGTGATGCATTACTAGATGCCGCTCACTGTTTATAATTTTATAATATGATTTTAAAATTATTGCCAACGTAATAATAACCTATAGGGTCACACACATAGAGCGTTATTTAAAAGGGAATTAATTTAAATTTTAAGGATTTAAATATATTAATATGATTAATAGTATTTAAATCACGAATTTAAATTAAAAGGAGAATTTGTATATATGTATATTAACTAAGTAAGACTTAATTAAGAGATATATATATATATTCGGATTTTATAAAATTAGGTTTTGATTTTGATTAATTCCTTTTTAACTACTATATATATGATATATAGCAGCTACTTAGGGTAAGAGATCAGAATTGAAAAACCCTAGCCGCTCTTAGAGAGAGACTAGAGAGAAAACAGTTTCAAAATCCATTCCTTTTGGTGGCTAGTACCGCAAGTCCTTCTTATTGCAGAATTGTTCGACGGTTCGTACGGCGTTCGTGTGGATACCGTAGAGGCGCAATCGGTTTGTATTGCGTTGGAGATTCGAGGCGCAGTCAGTTTCAGATTCTCGTTTTTGTTTATATCTGGTATAATCTCTAAACCTCTGAATTAATTGTTTTTCGCATGGATCCTGTTTTAGGGTTTCGGAAATTGTTTTAAAATTTTAATTTCCGCTGTGCGTTTCTGTGCCGAAGCCCAACACAACCAAGGATAATTCTGTGGACATATGATATCTATCATAACCTAGACGCATGGCCTCCCATGTACGAAGGTTTCCTTGAGTATTTTCCAAAGATTTTAATTTCTAAAACAGTTATTGACTGTACTTTTATGTAAAGTACCATTGTAAGGTTGTGGTCGAGGCAGCATGAGAGTTACATACATTTGTATTAAAACTCACAGTTTAACTGTAGTCATATTCTGCACGACAGTTCAACAGTTGTATAAATGAAGTTTGTAAATGATTTTTATAGTGTGATATCTAGCGACTCAGAATGGGTCGTGTGGACCTATTTTGGGGGTGTCACATCCAACACCAAACGAGAGAGACTTCTATTCATAATGCAGGTGGAAACATTGGCAACCCAAGTTTGGTCACCACTAAGTAGTTCAAAGAGCTGGGACTATCGGAGTTTTTGGGAAAGCCAGAATCACTTAAGTAAGAGATGTGGATTAAGTAGATCACCAAGATATTTGATGTCTTGGAATGCTCAGAGGAGCAAAAGGTTCCATTCGCCACCTTTATGTTGCGTGAAGAAGCAGATCATAGGTGGGAATCTGTAAAACGTACTAAGCCTGACGCACTCGAGATGTCTTGGGAGAAGTTCCAAGAATTGTTCAATGACAAGTACTTTCCTAAAAGTATTCGTCATATGAAGGAGGTGGAATTCATCAAGCTGGAGCAAAACAATATGATCGTGTCACAGTACGAGGCTAAGTTTGCCGAGTTATCCCGGTTTGCATCCCATTTGGTCGATAATGAGGAGCGAATGACGTGAATGTTTCTAAGAGGTTTGAAACCCAAAATACATCAATACCTCATTTCTCACAAACTTTGTTTATATTCAGATGTTGTGAATAGGGCTCAGTTAGTGGAGCGCGATAATGAGTCAGCACAACCAAAAGGCAACGACCAATAACACGATAATAATCATACCGATGGCAACGACCATCGGAATAATGATAACCATCGTGGGGGAAATTATCATGCTAAGAATGGTAACAAATTCAGTGGTAATCATGGCCAAGATAATAGAAGTGGAAATTTCAAGAAGAGAAGGTTCAACAATGACGTACAGACGTCGGCAGCAGCACCAGCACCAGTTGTTAAGGAAGAAGAATGACCACCCGTCGTATGTTTCAAATGCGGACAGGAGGGACACATCCGTCCAAACTGTACATAGCAACCCAAAGCGTGTTACAATTAAAGAAGAGAAGGTCACCTAGCTCAATTTTGTCGTGTAGTGAAGTCAAGTCCAGTTGGGATAGTGACGCCAAAGGATATCCCAGACAAGTCAAAGCCGGTAGTATAAGTGAGGGCATTTGTCGAGGAACCCGAATGAAGTTATCATGGGTAAGCTAATCATAAACTCTTGCAAAGTCTATACCATATTCGATACCGGTTCTACCTATTCTTTTATTTCTTCTACTTGCGCTCAACGTTTAAATTTGACTCCTGAGAAATTAGACTTTGACTTATCTGTTGAAACTCCGTTATGAGAAACCTTCATTACATCCATTGTTTATAAATCTTGTTTGATTCAAATTGGTACCCTCACATTACCTGTCGATCTTATTTCATTGAAAATACTTGCATTTGACGTAATTCTATGGATTGATTGGTTAACTACTCATCATGCAAAAATTGATTGTTTTCGTAAGGTTGTTAGCTTTCATATTCCTAACCAACCTATTATGTGAATTCAAGTAACCAAACCATTAAGATCAATCACTATCATCTCAAGCCATTAAGCTATTCGTTTATTGAAAAACGGATGTCAAGCTTTCTTAGCTCATGTCACGGATTTAAACAAAAATACGTCAGTTTTGAATGATATCTCTATTGTTAATAAATTTCCTGACGTATTCCCTGAAGAACTTCCTGGCCTACCCCTAGAGTGTGAAATCGAATTTTGTATCGACCTTGAACCCGATACAAAAACCTTTAAGTATTTCTTCACCCAAAATAAAAAGTATTATGCACTGAAGACGTTGGCTCGAGCTGTTGAAGATTACGACCATATCATTCAATACCATCCTAGAAAAGCGAACGTGGTAGCTGACGCATTGAGTTAAAGATCTTATGCATTTACGAGTGCGAATATACGAATCTATGTGAAGATAGCAAATATACAATTAGAACCGACTTTAAATCGATAATGTTAAAGTTGGTCAAGCTACAGACCCGAAGCTGATGAATATGAAGAAGAAATTTTAAGAAGGCGTTATTCTAGAAGCAAAAATCGACGAAGAGAGGAAATCTCAACCCTCGCATTTATTGGCCCATTTGAAATCATTGATCGAGTAAGAACTGTGGCCTATAGACTGGCTTTACCGCTAAGTATGTCTCGTGTTCACAACGTTTTTTACATATCCATGTAACATAAATATGTGGACGACCCGAACCACATTATTGATTTAGAACCTGACGAGATAGCGGAAGATTTAACGTATGAGGAGATGCCAGTTAAAATCTTGGATAAGAAGGAACATATTATACGCTCAAAGGTTATACCTCAAGAGTTAGAATTTGATGAGGTATCCTCATCTATTAGGCATACCCGGTACGTACGTAAATTTCGAGGGCGAAATTTCATAAGGAGGGGAGATTGTAAGACCCCAAATTTTATGAATAAAGATTTAATTTTCTCAAAATATTTTTAATATTATGGTGTGGATTTGACATAATGTTATAGTTGTGGTTAATATTTATAAATTTTACAAATTGCGCAATGTAAGACCCCAAATTTTATGAATAAAGATTTAATTTTCTCAAAATATTTTTAATATTATGGTGTGGATTTGACATAATGTTATAGTTGTGGTTAATATTTATAAATTTTACAAATTGCGCAATGTGAGACCGCAAATTTTATGAGTAAAGATTTAAATTTCACAAAATATTTTTTTTTGAATATTATGGTGTGGATTTGATATAATGTTATAATTGTAGGTAATATTTATAAATTTTGTAAAGTATGCAAGTTGTTATATAATATTCGATTGGTCGGGAAATATTCGTTTTAACAGGGAATATTCGTACAACGACACAATCATTAGTGGACCCCATAACAGAATTATTGTCGGATTGAGAAAACGACAAAAATATTTTATGAAAATAATGGCGGAAGTTTTACCGTCAATTGTTGAAACACCCGGTGTTAAAAGTACAATAATACGCGTGGTTGCATAGTAGCACACGGTATTGATTATTGATGCTTACGTGAGAATTCACTCAGTTTTGTTCAATTATTGCTACAGTAATTGTTGCATAGTATCTCACGTTATTTGATTCAATTATTGTCAAGATTTTATATTTTATTAAATCAATAATTGAGAAGACAAAGTTATTAATATTATTATTTTCAATATTAACGATGTCTAGAAGTTTTGTCAAGAAGAGGTTTGGTCACCTAATTGCGCGCCAATATGGAGAAATTCTTATTGGAAAGCCCCCTCTTTCTTGGGAATGACCTGGTCGATTAATATTATAAATTGTAATAACGGTGATAAATGTTGTTAAAATTATTAAGGTGATTTTTATGAAGTTTTGCTTATTTTATGGACCCCCATTTACCCATTTTTTTCAAAATAATTGGTAAAAATTTCTTAAAAGGCGGGCCCACATGTGGGGCCCACGAAAGAAAAATGGCGGGGGGGAATCTAGGAAGTCACGGAAGTTTATATATATATATTATATATATAAATTTTGTTTTATTATTATTATAAGTGTAATAAAACAGAAAAAAAATTTATATAAGACAGAATACTTTTTATAAAGTTTTATTTATTTGATTATAAATAGAATATATTATATTGTATTATGCATAGTGTTTGTATAATGTCTGCATAGTGTTTGCATGGTAAAATCTTTTTATATAAAACAGAATACTTTTATAAAGTTATTTGTTTTATTTTAAATAATATATATATATATATTATAAATTTTGTTTTATTATATAATTATAAATAGAATATATTATATTTTATTGCATAGTATCATTCCCATTCTCCTATAAATAGGATGCTTAGTTAGAATTGAAAAACACACCAGAAGTTCAGAGAATTCTTCTTCTATAATCTTGATCGTATTTCTTTAGAGTTTAAGAAAGCTTTGAGCGTAGAAAATAGTGCAAGTTTTCTTCAAGTATATCCCCGCTCTACCCGTCGGAATACTTTTCTTTTTAAGGTAAGGGGTATTATTTCTTTTGAATTCATGAGGAGAGTTATTTTCTTTCAATACTCGTAAGGGGTATTATTCTTTCGTATTCATGAAGAGAGTTATTTTCTTTCAATACTCGTAAGGGTTGTTATTCCATTCTTTATTATTATGATGGAATAACTTGTCTATGCGAAGTACCGCATACATGGTGAAATTCTTCTGTTATTCCATTCTTTATTATTCTGTTGGAATAATCTGTCTGTGCGGTCTATCGCATGACTGGTGAATTATGTTGTTATTCCATTCTTTATTATTCTGTTGGAACATCCTGTCTATGCGGATTACGCATGACCTGGTTCCATTCTTTATTATTCTGTTGGAACATCCTGTCTGTGCGAATTACGCATGACCTAGTTCCATTCTTTATTATTCTGTTGGAATATCCTGCCTGTGCGAATTACGCATGACCTGGTTCCATTCTTTGTTACTCTGTTAGAATAACCTGTCTATGTGGATTACCGCATGCATGGTGAATGATCCTTTATATTCATTCCTTATTAAATTGTGGAAATGATCCGTCTACGTGGATTACCGCATAGCGGGCGAAAATCCATTTGCAGTTTCATATATTCTATTATACTCCGTTGGTTAAAGTTTTGGCTTCTATACTCCGTGAAATTAGTAGAATATCTTGGATATTTGTGCTTCATCCAGTATCTTTTCATGAAAATATTCTTTTGAGCATTCTTGAATTTTACTCCACAAAGCAGTATCATGTTGACAATTTGGACGTTATTGGTTCCTGGATAAATTAATTTATAAATCTTCAAAATTTATTCTTGAACTTGTTTTATTGAATTATTATGTCATTGTCATCATCCTCATGTTTATATTATGTTGAAAGTCATCTGTGGCCTGTAGTGCATAGATGGACTTGGTATGATTATGACCAGGGATTATTCGGTATAGTCATGACCGTAATGTCGTAGTAAGAAAAAGACAGAATTATATTTTTATAAAAATAACGGCGGAAGTGTTACCGTTAAAACTGTTGAACTACCCGGTAGTAAAAGTACAGTAATACACGTGGTTGCATAGTAGCACACGGTATTGGTTACTTATACTTATGTGAGAAGTCACTCAGTTATACTCATTTATTGCTACAGTAATTGTTGCATCATATCTCTCATATTATTGATTCAATTATTGTCACAGTATCATCTGTATAATATGATATATTATTAAATCAATAATTGAGACGAAAAAGTTATTCATATTATTAAATTGTAATATTTACAATGTCTAGAAGTTCTGTCAAGGAGAGGTTTAGTCATCTAATTGCGCGCCAATAAGGAGAAATCCATATCGGAAAGCCCCTTTTTTCCTGGGAACGACCTGATTGTTAAATATTATGAGTTATAATATTAATGATGAATAAGTTCATGTTGATTAAAGATGAAATTGATAGTTCCATTGTGTTGGAATTATTAGTGTTAGTAACAATCGACATTTATTTCGATAATAATTGATGTCTGGAAGTTATCGGATAATTAATCAAATAAATGATGAATTAATTGCTATTAATTCACATGATTATAACTATTTGTTCACATGTGTATACTATTGATTCACATTCATGTACTATTAGGGTAGTTGGTGCAAGATTGATAATACTTGCATGACTAAGTTAAAGATTGAGGTATAGATGGAGGTACTATACTGTTATTCGTATTTTTACAAGATTATAACAATTGAATCACATGATTGAAATATTGATTCACATTATTTACTATTAGGGGAGGTGGTACAAGTTTGATAATACTTGCAGGACTAAATTAAAAATGAAAGAAAAGTTGGAGGTATTGTACTGTAATTTTTTGAGCCCCAAAACGTGCAATTATCGAAACTATATTTTCTATAAATAGAAGCTCATTCTTCCTTCATTTCACACCAATTCACTAAAGCTATAGAGCAATTATTATAGAGAAAAATTATAGAGAGAGAAGAAGAGAAGTCTGCTACCTCTCTATTCCAGTATCCAACTTTATTCTAAGCTAAGGGGTATTATTTCTTTTATATTCATGAAGAGAGCTATTGTTATTCCATTCCTTATTATTCTTTTGGAATAACCTGTATACGCGGACTACCGTTTACATGGTGAAATTCTTCTGTTATTCCATTTTTATTATTCTGTTGGAATATCCTGTCTGTGCGTATTACGCATGACCTAGTTCCATTCTTTATTATTCTGTTGGAATATCCTGTCTATGCGAATTACGCATGACCTGGTTCCATTCTTTATTATTCTGTTGGAATATCCTGTCTGTACGGTCTATCGCATGTCTGGTGAATTTTATGGTTATTCCATTGTTTATTATTCAGTTGGAATGTCCTGTCTGTGCGGATTTCGCATGACCTGGTTCCATTCTTTATTATTCTGTTGGGAATAACCTGTCTGTGTGGTCTATCGCATGCATGGTGAATTCTTCTGTTATTCCATTCTTTATTATTCTGTTGGAATAACCTGTCTATGTGGATTACCACATGCATCGTGAATGATCCTTTGTATTCATTCCTTATTAAATTGTGGAAAGATCTGTCTACGTTGATTACCGCATAGCGGGCAAAAATACATTTGCAGTTTCATATATTCTATTATACTCAGTTGGTTAAAATTTTGGCTTCTATACTCCATGAAATTAGTAGAATATCCTGGATATTTGCGCTTCATCCAGTATATTTTCATGGAAATATTCTTCTTAGCATTCTTGAATTTTACTCTACAAAGCAATATCAAGTTGACAATTTGGACGTTTTTGAGTTCATGATAAATGAACTTATAAATCTTTCAAATTTAATTCTTGAACTTTTTTTATTGAATTATTATGTCATTGTCATCATCCTCGTGTTTATATTATGTTGAAAGTCATCTGTGACCTGTAGTGCATAGATGGACTTAGTATGATTATAACCAGGGATTATTCGGTATAGTCATGACCGTAATGTTACAAATGATGTGGTAAAAGTCCTCATTGGCCCGTAGTGCATTGATGGACAGTTGTTGGCATGATCATGACCATTGATGAAAACACGATTATCCTTGGCCCGTAGTGTATGGATAATTTGTGGTCATGATACTAATGAATATCCTTGGTCATGGTGCAGGGATGACGTGGTTTATTTAATAAGCTGAGTCTCAGCGATAAAAGTGATGAAAACCCTTTTAAATCATAGAAGATAGTAGATTTTATTCTCTACTTGACTCTTCTAATGGATTGCTTGTTCCGCTGCAGTTAAACTTGATGTTTGTTATATTGTATCAGTTTAACACTGTTGAAGGCTAACGATAATTTATTCTGCATTATCTTAGCCATAATATTTCTTATTGGGCTAGTTGAGCTCACCATTTTGATTTCATTGTTCTCTTCAGGAAATGAGAACGTAGCAGGGACTAGTCGGGAAACGGAGTGACGATCCAGATGATAACATTAGTAGTCCTCACTATTCTATGAAATAGTGTGATAATAAATATATTGAGGACTTATTTTGAGTTTAAATACTGTCTAGAAGACAATATTTATATTAAAACTCACAACTTATGTTGTATATTTAAGATTGTATTTGTATTCTGTACCATGTATTTGGTCACTCAGAATAGGTGATGTATACATGTTTTGGGGGCGTCACAGTTAGTATCAAAGATTAGGAATATGATCCCTGGCTGATATTTGAGATAAGAACTAGGAGGGGAGAGACGGGGAATTTTTTCGCTAGTATGACCTACCTAAGTTTATTTGGTATTTAATTGGTCAGTCAGAGTGTAGGGATAATATGTGATATGGTAATTAACCCTTGTTTTGTGGCAGTATTTGAAAATGACATCCGAGAATGTTGAAAATAGCAATGGTGCACAGGAGACCGTTGAGTCTCCATAGATCAAGAATCAGGATAATGTGCATCAAAAAGGCGATAATCCTCATACAAATGACAACACTGACCAAATGATGAACGATGGAATGTTTAGAGGCTTTATGCAATTCATGCAACATCAGGCGAGAGCGGCTCCTGTCCAAAATGCAGGTGGAAACACTGGCAACTCTCAGACGGTCACTGCTAAATAGTTCAAGGAACTGGGACCACCGGAGTTTTTTGGAGAGCCAAAACCACTTAAGGTG
Source organism: Panax japonicus (assembly GCA_020205505.1). Lineage (NCBI taxonomy): Eukaryota > Viridiplantae > Streptophyta > Magnoliopsida > Apiales > Araliaceae > Panax > Panax japonicus. The sequence continues at coordinate 39,902,965 of CM035093.1, read as the reverse complement.
GAGACGTGGATAAAGCAGATCAACAAGATATTTGATGTCTTAGGATGCTCCGAGGAGCAAAAGGTTCCCTTTGCCACCTTCATGTTGCGGGCAGAGGCAGATTACTGGTGGGAATCTGTAAAACGTACTCAACCAGCCGCACTGAAGATGTCTCGGGAGAAGTTCCAAGAAGTGTTCAACGACAAGTACTTTCCCGAAAGCATTCATCACATGAAAGAGATAGAGTTCATTAAACTGGAGCAAAACAACATAACCGTGTCGTAGTACGAAGCTAAGTTTTCTGAGTTGTCCCGGTTTGCATCCTATTTGGTTGATAATGAGGAGAGAATGACGCGAATGTTTCTAAGAGGTTTGAAACCCGAGATACGTTAATATCTTATCTCTCATAAACTGTGTTTGTATTCAGATGTTGTTAATAGAGCTCAGTTATTGGAGCGCGATAATGAGTCAACCTAACCAAAAGAGAGCAGCCAACAAAATGATAATACCAGTGATAGCAGTCATCGAAGTGGTGACAATAAGCGTGGAAGGAATCAACATGCCAGAAATGGTAACCACTTCTGTGGTAATTGTAAAATCCCAAATTTTTTGAATAAATATTTAATTTTTCTCGAAATATTTTTTTTAATATTATGGTTTGAATTTGAGATAATGTTATAGTTGTGAGTAGTATTTATAAATTTTGCAAAGTATGCAAGTTGTTATATAATATTCGTTTGGTCGGAGAATATTCTTTTTGTTGGGAATATCCGTACGACGACAAAATCATTGGTGAACTCACAACGGAATTATTGTCAGAATGAAAAAACGACAGAAATATTTTTATAAAAATAACAGCGGAAGTGTTACCGTTAAAACTGTTGAACTACCCGATAGTAAAAGTACAGTAATACGCGTGGTTGCATAGTAACACACGGTATTGATTATTGATGCTTACGTAAGAAGTTACTCAGTTATACTTAATTATTGCTACAGTAATTGCTGCATCATATCTCTCATATTATTGATTCAATTATTGTCACAGTATCATCTGCATAATATGATATATTATTAAATCAATAATTGAGACGACAAAGTTATTTATATTATTAAATTTCAATATTTACAATGTCTAAAAGTTCTGTCAATGAGAGGTTTGGTCACCTAATTACGCGCCAATAGGGAAAAATCCTTATTGGAAAGCCCTCTCTTTCTTAGGAATGACCTGGTTGTTAAATATTGTGAGTTATAATATTAATGATGAATAAATTTGTGCTGATTAAAGATGAATTTGATAGTTCCATTGTGCTGGGATTATTAGTGTTAGTAGAAATCGACATCTATTTCGATGATAATTAATGTCTGGGGGTTATATTGATAAATCGGGTAATTAATCGGATAAATGAGCAATTAATTGCTACTAATTCGCATGCTTATATAACTATTTGTTCACATGTGTGTACTATTGAATCACATTCTTATACTATTAGGGGAGTTGGTGCAATATTGATAATACTTGCATGACTAAGTTAAAGATGGAGGTATAGATGGAGGTACTATACCGTAATTCGTATTTTCACATGACTATAACTATTGAATCACATGATTGAACTATTGATTCACATGATTTACTATTAGGGGAGGTGGTGCAAGTTTGATAATACTTGTAAGACTAAATTAAAAATGAAAGAAAAGTTTGAGGTATTGTACTGTAATTTTTCGAGCCCCAAAACGTGCAATTATCGAAACTATATTTTTCTATAAGTAAAAGCTCATTCTTTCTTCATTTCTCACCAATTGACTAAAGCTATAGAGCAATTATTATAGAGAAAAATTATAGAGAGAAGCTATAGAGAGAAAATCTATATAGAGAAAGAAGAAGAGAAACCTGCTACGTCACTATCCCAGTATCTAGTTTCTTCTGAGGTAAGGGGTATTATTTCTTTCATATTCATGAAGAGAGCTATTGTTATTCCATCCCTTATTATTATGTTGGAATAACCTATTTATGCGAAGTACCGCATATATGGTGAAATTCTTCTGTTATTCCATTCTTCATTATTATGTTGGAATAACCTGTTTATGCGAAGTACCGCATACATGGTGAAATTCTTCTATTATTCTGTTCTTTATTATTCTGTCGGAATATCCTGTCTGTGCGTTTATGTCGGACCTGGTTCCATCAGTTATTATTTTGTCAGAATATACTGTCTGTGCGTTTACTCCGGACCTGGTTCCATTATTTAGTATTCTGTCAGAATATCCTGTCAGTGCGTTTACGCATGACCTGGTTCTATTTTTTTATCTTTTTGTTGGAATAACCTATCTATGTGGATTATCACATGCATGGTGAATGAACCTTTGTATTCATTTCTTATTAAATTGTGGAAATGATATGTCTAAGTGGATTATCACGTGGCGAACGAAAATCCATTTGCAGTTTCATATATTCTCTTATACTCAGTTGGTTAAAGCTTTGACTTCTATACTGCCTGAAATTAATAAAATATCCTTGATATTTGCGCTTCATCTAATATCTTTTCATGGAAATATTCTTCTGAGCATTCTTGAATTTTACTCTACAAAGCAGTATCATATTGACAATTTGGACGTTATTGAGTTCAGGATAAATTAACTTATAAATCTTGAAAATTTATTCTTGAACTTTTTTAATTAAATTATTATATCATTGTCATGATGAGTTATGTTGGTTATTATGTGAAAACATGAAAGTTTCTTAGAAATCACAAAGGGTTGAAAATTAGATTTTGGTAAAAATGGAATATGAAATTCAATTGACCATATCTCCTGTTATATTTCGAATTATTGAGTGTGATCAAGTTATATAGTTAGATCTATGAGTTTTCTAACTTATCCAAGTGGAATCACTGGAAAAGGTATTGTAGATTTTCGTGTGGATTGATTTTAGCGAAGGAGTCAAAAACTGCTAATTTCGAAAAAACTACTGCCCAGATTTTTAAAAGGGCATTTTCGACCACTTAATTTATGAGAAAAATTCCAGCCTTTTGGGACATTGAAATATATGGTATAAAGTACCTCATGTCCAAAAAGGAGCTCATTCTGACTTAAAATAAGCAAATTATGACCATTTTAATATTTAGGCTTTTCTGACAAAAAATGCTATAACCGGAGTTCTATAAATCTGATGACCATGAAATTTAAACTGAAAGCTCACATTAACATGTGTAAGATCCTGCCAAGATTTTGGAATTTCTGGAGTTAAACTTGAGGTAGCAAATTTCTTAAGGAATTAATTAGATATTAATTTTTGAAAAATAGTAAATGAATTTTAAAAATTTCGAGAAAAATATATGTTCAATATGAGACTATATTCTGCTAAATTTCAGAAAAGAAATATTTTTGGAACTGATTTGATTTTTTTTCATGAAAATAATTTAGTTATGAGTAAATGAGTTAAATATGTTATGTGAAGTAACAAAATTGGAAAAATAGGATTTTATGGCTTAGGAATCCTATATAGGGTATATGCAGATTTTTGATAAAGGATTTGATCACTGGTGATGAGATTTTATGAGTATGGCATTTTGAATGATTAAATGCATTATGTGATAAAGTGTAAACAAATGAAATAAATTGTTTATAAGTTTGAGAAGTGATTAAAATATTGTTATGATATTAATAATATTAGATTATGAGTTTATTAAGTGGTTGATAATATTTGGATAAATATAAAGTCTTTAATATTTATCCTTGTTTTCATTTGATTAATGTTTATATCATTGTCATCATCCTCATGCTTATATGGTGATGAAAGTTATCTTTGGCTTACGTGCAAAGATGAACTTTTGATTATTGAATTGTATATCTTTGGCTTACGTGCAAAGATGGATTGTTGATTATTGGTTTTATTGTTGTATATCTTTGGCTTACGTGCATAGATAGATTTGGTATGATTATGACCAGGGATTATTCGGTATAGTCATGACTATTGATGATTTAATTAATATCCTTCGCCCGTAGTACAGGGATGATTCGATGATGTGGTTTATTTATTAAGCTGAGTCTCAGCGATAAAAATTGATGAAAACATTTTAAACCATAGAAAATAGTAGATTTTATTCTCTACTTGACTCTTTTAATGGATTGCTTGTTCCGCTGTAGTTAAACTTGATGTCTATTGTATTTTATCAGTTTAACATTATTAAAGAGTAAATATAATTTATTCTGCATTATCTTAGTCATAATATTTCTTATTGGGCTAGTTGAGCTCACCCTTTCTTTCACTGTTCTCTTTAGGAAATGAGAATATAGCTGGGACGAGTCGGGGAACGGAGTGATGGTCCAGATGATAGCATTAGTAGTCCTCACTATTCTGTTAAATAGTGTGACAATAAATGTAATGAAGACTCCATTAAGTGTGGATATTGTCTAGTTGACAATATTCTTATTAAAACTCTCAGTTTATGTTTTGTCGTATATTACACGACAGTTGTATTATTAAGTTGTATTTGTATTTTTGTACCATGTATTTGGAGACTCAAGATGGGTGATGTATACCTGTTTTGGGGGCGTCACAGTTGGTATCAAAGCTTAGGGATATGATCCATGGCTGAGATGTGAGACAAGAACTAGGAGGGGAGAGATGGGGAATTCCTTCGCCAGTATGACCTACCTAAGTTTATTTGGTCGGTCAGAGTATAGGGATAATATGTGATATGTCAATTAACTCTTGTTTTATGACAGTGTTTGTATTCAGATGTTGTGAATAGGGCTCAGTTATTGGAGCGCGATAATGAGTCAGCACAACCAAAAGGCAACGAGCAACAACACGATAATAATCGTATAGATGGCAACGGCCATCGGAACAATGATAATCATCGTGGGAGAAATTATCATGCCAAGAATGGTACCCACTTCGGTGGTAATTATGGCCAAGATAATAGAAGTGGAAATTTCAAGAAGAGAAGGTCACCTAGCCCGATTTTGTCGTGCACCAAAGTCAAGGCCAGCTGGGACGGTGGCACCAAAGGCGGATACGGACAAAACAAAGTCAGTGGTTTTAGGGAGAGCGTTTTTCACAACTTCTCAAAAAGCGAGTAACCCGAACGAAGTTAGCACGTGTTAATTAATTATAAATTCTTGCGAAGTCTATACCTTATTAGATACCGGTTCTACCCATTATTTTATCTTTCTTGCTTGCGCTCAACGTTTAAATTTGACTCCGGAGAAATTAGACTTTGACTTACCGGTTGAAACTCCGTTAGGAGAAACCTTCATTACATGTGTTATCCAAGTCTTGGATGAGAGTCACAGTTTTGAATAATATTTCTATTGTTAATAAATTTTTAATGTATTCTTAAAGACTTCTTAGCCTACCCCTAGAGCGTGAAATCGAATTTTGTATTGACCTCAGTACAAAATCCATTTTTAAAACCCTCAAATATTTCTTTACTTAAAACGAACGTATAATGCGCCAAAGACGTTGGCTCGAGCTGTTGAAGATTATGATCATACCATTCAATACCATCGTGGGAAGAGCGAACGTGGTAGCTGACGCATTGAGTAAAAGATCGTATGCGTTTACGAGTGTGAATATATGAACCTACGTGAAGATAACGAATATATGATTAGAACTGACTTTAGTCGATAATGTTAAAGTTGTTGTGACGAATGAGTTGTTTGAGTTGTGATTCTGAGGACAGAATCCTTGTAAGGAGGGAATAATGTAACATTCCAAAATTTTTAACTGTTATATTAAATATTTATTGAATTATTTAAGTATTTAATGGATGTGTTCATTGTTGAATAATTGTTAATTATTTGTTAAATAAATAATTAAGGAAATTAATTATTATATGCTAATTTAATTTAATTATTAAGTTAGAGAGTTTTGATTAATTGAATTATTATTCTTTTATTTGAATTTGTAATTAAAAGGATGTGTTTGTTGATTAAATAAAGTTATAATTATATAGAAAATTATAATTTTGTGGTATTGATTTACGTGTTAAAAATTATTTTAATTAATTAAAAGTGTGACGAATAATCTTTTATAAAGGAGTTATTAAAATAACTTAAAGGAGTTTAATTCAGTTTTGCCAAACAAGGCCTAATGTCTATTAAGTCTTTATTCTAATTGTGTTTTACCAAACAAGGCATAAGGATTAATTGATTATTTTTGGTTAGTCAAACAAGCCTTATGGCTTTTGGGTTTCAAAATGAAAATAACCGATGTCAGTTAAGTTAGTATTATATTATATAATTAATATATATTATATCTTATATGCGTTATATTCTAAGACGTAAGAATAGAGAATTGGGAATGAAGAGGAGAAAAGCTTGACAATCAAAGAGATAGTATCATCATCTTCTTCAATGTATCATCCTACTCTTTTATTTTTTAAAGGTTTAGTTTTTCTCTTCCCTAATTCTCTGTAAAATCCTTGTGTAGGGATAAATTATTTGTTATGTATGTGATTTTATATGATAATCTAGTGTTGTTAAACTATTTTCTTAAGCTATAATTGAGAATAGTCCATGAATTTATATTATGTATATGGTTGTGAAGAAAAACTATTTTTACAGAGAGTTTTTGTGTATATATATTGTTTGGTTTAAGGTAGAAATTAAGGGTTTATTTGTTGTTTAGTTGATAAATTGATTATTGAATCTGGTAGAGTATGTATAAACTTTGATAAAATGCTTTGAATTAACTGTTTTGGTTGAAAAACAAAATCACAGTATTTAACTTTCATCAAAAATATCAAAAAGTGAGTTTTTATCAAAAATAGTGAAATTGTATGTGTTAAATTCGTTGTTTATATTGTTTTATGAGTAGAAACATGTTTATAATATTTGAACTATGTTTATGTGAAGTCTCTATAGGAATTACATGCTAATTAGGCTGTTAGAAAGGAACTTTTTGGCCAAAATTGGCTATTGTTCATACTGTTACCGAAGCTGTCAGTCGAAGACTGCAGTTTTGCGCTGCAGCGTGGCTTGGCAGTATTAATTTTGCGCCGCAGCGCCGACTCCACGCCGCAGCACGGTCTGGTAGTATTATTGTCGCGCCGCAGCGCCATCACCGCGCCGCATCGCCGCATCACAGTATAAACTGTGGCGCCGCAGCTCGAGTTAGCAGGATGGTCTGACAGTGTACTTTTTGTACTCGAAATTTGAAGGAACTGTTATGTGATAATAGTAGGACTGTAAAATGTTGATTTTAATGTTTCTATACCTAGAATGAACATGTTATTACCAATTAAATTGTTTTGTAACTTGATTATGTGATTAAAAATCTAATTTTTAAATGATGAATGTACTTAGTTATGTTTGTAAAGTGGTAATGGATAACTATGTCATGATGACATATGTTTATAGGATATTGTGATTCTAATTGTTCAGTTTAGTCTACGAGAAAGGCAAGTTCTCTAATCTATTTTCTTGTTGAAGCAATTATGATTTCCAATTTGATTACCTTATAAATGATGCAAGCTTTCTAAACTTTGATTTTTATATTGAACAAGTTATTCTTGTATTTAACTTGTTGTTTAGCATGCATAATTATATCTACTAATGTTGAACAGTTTTATCGTTCAAATTGCTATGCATGCTTAGTATTCGATTTTAAATAACATTGGCTTAACATTGTTCAAGTAAGGTGTGTTATAGTTATTCAAGTTATATGCTATTAGATTATTCTTAAAGCATGACTTTAATTTACCATGTTGATTCAATTACGATTATTCTATAGTATGATGTTATTGGTTTTATTCAACTAATCCTTAGTTGATGTTCGTTGAATTCCAAATTACCCTGAAAGGTATCCAAACCAAACTCACTTTGGTGCGGACTTGTACTCTAAATACTCAGATGAACAACCCTATTAATAGGGGTAACTTACGCTTAGCATTAAAATGTTTATGCACAATACATTGTACGAAGGGTTGATCCCCTTAAGTACGAGGAGTCCCTATAGTCTTATGACTGTTAAAGTTTAAGTTGAAAAATTACTTATAACTATGGACATAGTTCGTGGTCTTAGGACCCTCAGTCATATACTTTAGAATGTTGATAAATCATATTATTTAATTCTATCGAGCTTCTTCTTTAACAGTTGTTGTAAAGATTTTTCATTCATTATTGTTTCAAGTGAGCTTTGTTTGCTCACTCTTGCTTATATAACTATTACAGTTAAGGATGAGAAGGTTGATGTACCTAGCACCAGTAACGGAAAAGGAAAGATGAACAAGTATTGAAGACTTGTAATATGATGATATTTTATTATCATTTTTAATTGAACGGTTGTAATGAAGTTTATTTATTTTCCGCATTTGAATGATTGTATTTAAAGGTTAGACAATCTGGGAGAATTTTATTATGTAACCCTTTAATGGGGAAGGCTTTTATTATTCAATTTGATTGTGATTGGGTAGTTAGATATGAATGTTTGTTTAAGTGAAAACCAAATCCTGTGGGAATGAAGTACCTGGGTTTGGGGGTGTCACGGCTGCTAAAGCTACAGACCCGGAGCTGATGAATGTGAAGAAGAAGGTTCAAGAGGTCGTTATTCTAGAAGCAAGAATCGATGAAGAGAGGAAATCTCAAGCCTCAATTTTATTGGCCCATTTGAAATCCTCGATCGAGTAGGAACTGTGGCTTATAGACTCGTTTTACCGCCAAGTATGACGTGTGTTCATAACGTTTTTTTTCACGTATCGATGTTACGTAAATATGTGGACAACCCGAACCACATTATTGAATTGAAATTAGACAAAATAGCAGAAGATTTAACGTATGATGATGTACCTGTTAAAATCCTGGAATATATTATACGCTCAAAGGTTATACCTCAAGAGTTAGAATCCGACAAAGAGTCCTCATCTGTTCGGCGTACAAGGTATGTACGTAAATTTTGTGGGCGAAATTTCATAAGGAGGGGAGATTGTAAAATCCCAAATTTTTCAAATAAAGATTTAATTTTTCTCAAAAATATTTTTTTAATATTATGGTGTGAATTTGAGATAATGTTATACTTGTGGGTAGTATTTATAAATTTTACAAAGTATGCAAGTTGTTATATAATATTCGTTTGGTCGGGGAATATTTTTTTTGTCGGAAATATCCGTACGACGACACAATCATTGGTGAACTCACAATGAAATTATTGTCGAAATGAGAAAACGACAGATATTTTTATAAAAATAACGGTAGAAGTGTTACCGTTAAAACTGTTGAACTACCCGGTAGTAAAAGTACAGTAATACGCGTGGTTGCATAGTAGCACACGGTATTAATTATTGATGCTTACTTGAGAAGTCACTTAGTTATACTCAATTATTGCTACGGTAATTGTTGCATCATATCTATCATATTATTGATTCAATTGTTATCACAGTATCATCTGCATAATATGATATATTATTAAATCAATAATTGAGACGACAAAGTTATTCATATTAATAAATTGCAATATTTACAATGTCTAGAAGTTCTGCCAAGGAGAGGTTTGGTCACCTAATTGCGCGCTAATAGGGAGAAATCCTTATTGGAAAGCCCCATCTTTCCTCGAAACGCCCTAGTTGTTAAATATTGTGAGTTATAATATTAATGATGAATAAGTTCGTGTTGATTAAAGATGAATTTGATAGTTTCATTGTGTTGGATTATTAGTGTTAGTAGAAATCGACATCTATTCCGATGATAATTGATGTCTGGTGGTTATATTGATAAATCGGGTAATTAATCGGATAAATGAGCAATTAATTGCTACTAATTCACATGCTTATATAACTATTTGTTCACATGCGTGTACTATTAAATCACATTCTTATACTATTAGGGGAGTTGGTGCAAGATTGATAATACTTGCATGACTAAGTTAAAGATGGAGGTATAGATGGAGGTACTATACCGTAATTCGTATTTTCACATGATTATAACTATTGAATCACATGATTGAACTATTGATTCACATGATTTACTATTAGGGGAGGTGGTGCAAGTTTGATAATATTTGCAGGACTAAATTAAAAATGATAGAAAAGCTAGAGGTATTGTACTGTAATTTTTCGAGCCCCAAAATGTGCAATTATCGAAACTATATTTTTCTATAAATAGAAGCTCATTCTTCCTTCATTTCTTACCAATTCACTAAAGATATAGAGCAATTATTATAGAGAAAAATTATAGAGAGAAGCTATAGAGAGAAAATCTATAGAGAGAAAGAAGAAGAGAAGCCTGCTACGTCACTATCCCAGTATCCAGTTTCTTCTGAGGTAAGGGGTATTATTTCTTTCATATTCATGAAGAGAGCTATTGTTATTCCATCCCTTATTATTATGTTGGAATAACCTATTTATGCGAAGTACCGCATACATGGTGAAATTCTTCTGTTATTCCATTCTTCATTATTATGTTGGAATAACCTGTTTATGCGAAGTACCGCATAGATGGTGAAATTCTTCTATTATTCCGTTCTTTATTATTCTGTCGAAATATCCTGTCTGTGCGTTTATGTCGGACCTGGTTCCATCATTTATTATTTTGTCAGAATATACTGTCTGTGCGTTTACTCCGGACCTGGTTCCATTATTTATTATTCTGTCAGAATATCCTGTCAGTGCGTTTACGCATGACCTGGTTCTATTTTTTATCTTTCTGTTGGAATAACCTATCTATGTGGATTATCACATGCATGGTGAATGAACCTTTGTATTCGTTTCTTATTAAATTGTGGAAATGATATGTCTAAGTGGATTATCACGTAACGAAAATCCATTTGCAGTTTCATATATTCTCTTATACTCAGTTGGTTAAAGCTTTGACTTCTATACTCCATGAAATTAGTGTAATATCTTTGATATTTGCGCTTCATCCAGTATCTTTTTATGGAAATATTGTTCTGAGCATTCTTGAATTTTACTCTACAAAGCAGTATCATGTTGACAATTTGGACGTTATTGAGTTTAGGATAAATTAACTTATAAATCTGTAAAATTTATTCTTGAACTTGTTTAATTAAATTATTATGTCATTGTTATGATGAGTTATGTTGGTTATTATGTGAAAACATGAAAGTTTCTTAGAAATCACAAAGGGTTGAAAATTAGATTTTGGTGAAAATAGAACATGAAATTCAATTGACCATATCTCCTGTTATATTTTGAATTATTGAGTGTGGTTAAGTTCTAGAGTTAGATCTATGAGTTTTCTAACTTATCCAAGTGGAATTACTGGAAAAGGTATTGTAGATTTTCGTGTGGATTGATTTTAGCGAAGGAGTCAAAAACTGCCAATTTTGAAAAAGCTACTACCAATATTTTTAAAAGGGAATTTTCGACCACTTAATTTATGAGAAAAATTCTGGCCTTTTGGGACATGGAAGTATATGGTATAAAGTACCTCCTGTCAAAAAAATGAGCTCATTCTGACTTAAAATGAGCAAGTTATGACCATTTCAATATTTAGGTTTTTCTAACCAAAAATGCTATAATCGGAATTCTATAACTCCAATGACCATGAAATTTAAACGGGAAGCTCACGTTAACATGTGTAAGATCCTTCTAAGATTTAGGAATTTCTGGAGTTAACCTTGAGGTAGTTAATTTCTTAAGGAATTAATTAGAAATTAATTTTTGAAAAATAGTAAATGAATTTTAAAAATTCTAAGTAAAATATATTTTTAATCTGGGACTATATTATGTTAAATCCCAGAAAAGAAATATTTTTAGGACTGATTTGGTATTTTTCATGAAAATAATCTAGTTATGAGTAAATGAGTTAAATATGTTATGTGAAGTAACAAAATTGGAAAAATAGGATTTTATAGCTTGGGAATCCTATATATGGTATATGCAGATTTTTGATAAAGGATTTGATCACTGGTGATGAGATCTTATGAGTATGGCATTTTGAATGATTAAATGCATTATGTGGTAAAGTGTAAAGAATTGAAATAAATTGTTTATAAGTTTAAGAAGTAATTAAAATATTGTTATGATATTAATAATATTAGATTATGAGTTTATTAAGTGGTTGATAATATTTGGATAAATTTAAAGTCTTTAATATTTATCCTTATTTTCGTTTTATTAATGCTTATATAATTGTCATCATCCTCATGCTTATATGATGATGAAAGTTATCTTTGGCTTACGTGCAAAGATGAACTTTTGATTATTGAATTGTATATCTTTGGCTTATGTGCAAAGATAGATTGTTGATTATTGGTTTTATTGTTGTATATCTTTGGCTTACGTGCAGAGATGGATTTGGTATGATTAAGACCAGGGATTATTCGGTATAATCATGACTATTGATGATTTAATGAATATCCTTCGCCCGTAGTGCAGGGATGATTCGATAATGTGGTTTATTTATTAAGCTGAGTCTCAACGATAAAAATTGATGAAAATATTTTAAACCATAGAAGGTAGTAGATTTTATTCTCTACTGGACTCTTTAAATGGATTGTTTGTTCCGCTGCAGTTAAACTTGATGTCTATTGTATTTTATCAGTTTAACATTGTTAAAGACTAATGATAATTTATTATGCATTATCTTATTCATAATATTTCTTACTGGGCTAGTTGAGCCACCCTTTCTTTCACTGTTCTCTTTAAGAAATGAGAATATAGCAGGGATGAGTCGGGGAACGGAGTGATGGTCCAGATGATAGCATTAGTAGTCCTCTGACAATAAATGTAATGAGGACTCCATTGAGTGTGGATATTGTCCAGATGACAATATTCTTATTAAAACTCTCAGTATATGTTTTGTCGTATATTACATGACAGTTGTATTATTAAGTTGTATTTGTATTTTTGTACCATGTATTTGGCGACCTAAGATGGGTGATGTATACCTGTTTTGGGGGCGTCACAGTAATCATGGCCAAAATAATAAGAATGGACATTTCAAGAAGAGGAGATTCAACAATGATGGAAAGACGTCAGCATCAGCACCCGTTGTTAAGGAAGGAGAACGACCACCTATCATATGCTTCAAATGCGGAGGGGATGGACATATCAGTCCAAATTGTACACAACAGTCCAAAACTTGTTATAATTATGGAAGAGAAGGTCACCTAGCCCGATTTTATCGTGCACCAAAGTCAAGTCCAGCTGGGACGGTGGCACCAAAGGCGGATGCGGACAAAATAAAGTCGGTGGTTTCAGGAATAGCATTTTTCGTGACTTCTCAAAAAGAGAGTAGCCCAAACGAAGTTAGCACGGGTTAGTTAATTATAAATTCTTGCAAAGTCTATACCTTATTAGATATTGGTTCTACCCATTCTTTTATCTCTCTTGCTTGCGCTCAACATTTAAATTTGACTCCGGAGAAATTGAACTTTGACTTATCTGTTGAAACTCCGTTGGGAGAAACCTTCATTACATCCACTGTTTAGAAATATTGTTGATTTAAATCGACACTTTCACGTTATCTGTCGATCTTATCTCTTTGAAAATACTTGCCTTTGATGTGATTTTAGAAATCGATTGGTTAACTACTCATCATGCTTTTTGTAAGGTTGTTAGCTTTCATATTCCTAACCAACCTATTATGCGAATTCAAGCAACTAAAATCCTAAAGTCAATCATTGTCATATTAAGCCATAAATAAAGAGCCCCAAGCCTTTAGCTGGTGACTTCCAAGTCTTGGAATACACCGAAGCTAGAATATCCGTAGGAGACGTCGTGAATAACAGTGGCAAGTTAATAGGTATCAATGTGACGTGTTATCCAAGTCTTGGATGATGGTTACAGTTTTGAATGATATTTTTATTGTTAATAAATTTCCTGACGTATTCCTGAAGACTTCCTGGCCTACCCCAGAGCGTGAAATTGAATTTTGTATTGACCCCAGTACAAAACCCATTTCTAAAACCCTCAAATATTTCTTCAACCAAAACGAACGTATAATGCGCCAAAGACGTTGACTCGAGCTGTTGAAGATTACGATCATACCATTCAATATCATTGTGGAAGAGCGAACGTGGTAGCTAACATGTTTGAGTAGAAGATCGTATGCATTTACGAGTGCAATGTTGTTAACATAAAAACCCATTTCGTATAACTTACAAATGATGAAGATAGAGTAAAAGACTCTAGGGACCCACGTAAAGATAATGAATATATGAGTAGAATCGACTTTAATCGATAAAGTTAAAGCCGCTCAAGCTACACACCCGAATCTGGTGAATGTGAAGAAGAAGGTTCAAGAAGGCGTTATCTTAACCCTCAATTTAATTGGCCCATTTGAAATCCTCGATCAAGTAGGAACTGTGGCCTATAGACTCGTTTTACCGCCAAGTATGTCGTGTGTTCATAATGTTTTTCACGTATCGTTGTTAGTAAAAACTTAGTCTTAGGGGACTTTGGAGCCAAATTTTGGAATAATTAATGAATCTAAAAAAATATGAAATCATGGGGGTTTTATAGAGCATGTTACAAGCTTTCCATAGCCTCAAAAACAGACTAATTCCCAGATGAAAAAGTTATGAAGATTTGAAGTATGTGTGTCAAAAGTTGCAAAATCTGGAAAATTGGAGTTAAGTGCCAAAGGTCGAGCACCTAGGCACTAGGCTCGGCGCTTAGAATCTGTTCTTGAGCACCTAGGCACTTGCCCAAGGCCAAATTTGGGCGCATATGCGCTGGTCAAGTGTTAAGCAAAAATCTGTCCGCGACATCCTTTAGTAAATTGGGCATAACGTTTTCATACAAACTCCGATTGAGGTGATTCAAGATGATTCGGAAAGATAACGAGTAGACTTAAATCTTTCATTCTTTATGTTTTGAGATTTGAGGTCGGTATCAAGGCATCAAATGGCTATTTTAGGGACTAATGTGCATTTAGAAGCAATCGAAGGACATCGGGCATGCACATATGCAACGTGTAATGTTTTCGACGATAAAGGTATTCAAGGTATCCTCACCTCTTCGGCATACCAAGTACGTACGTAAATTTTAAAGGCAAATTTTCATAAGGATGGAGGATTATAAGACCCCAAATTTTATGAATAAAGATTTAATTTTCTCGAAATATTTTTTTGAATATTATGGTGTGGATTTGAGATAGTGTTATAGTTGTGGGTAGTATTTACAAATTTTTCAAAGTAATCAAGTGATTATATAATATTCCATTGGTCGGAGAATATTCGTTTTAACAGGGAATATTCGTATGACGGCACAATCATTGGTGGACCCCACAACGGAAGTATTATCGTAGTAAGAAAATGACAGAATTATCTTTTTATAAAAATAAGGGCGGAAGTTTTTCCGTTAAAACTGTTGAACTACCCGGTAGTAAATGTACATTAATACGCGTGGTTGCATAGTAGCACACGGTATTGATTATTGATGCTTACGTGAGAAGTCACTCAGTTATACTCAATTATTGCTACAGTAATTACTACATCATATCTCTCATATTATTGATTCGATTATTATCACAGTATCATCTGTATAATATTTTATAGTATTAAATCAATAATTGAGATGACAAAGTTATTCATATTATTAAATTGCAATATTTACAATGTCTAGAAGTTCTGTCAAGGAGAGGTTTGGTCATCTAATTGCGCACCAATAAGAAGAAATCCCTATCGAAAAGCCCCCTCTTTCCTGGGAACGACCTGGTTGTTAAATATTGTGAGTTATAATATTAATGATGAATAAGTTCGTGTTGATTAAAGATAAAATTGATAGTTCCATTGTGTTGGATTTATTAATGTTAGTGAAAATTGACATTTATTTCGATAATATATGATGTCTAGAAGTTATCGGGTAATTAATCGGATAAATGAGGAATTAATTGCTATTAATTCATATATTATAACTATTTGTTCACATATGCGTACTATTGATTCACATTCATGTACTATTAGGGGAGTTGGTGCAAGATTGATAATACTTGCATGTCTAAGGTAAAGGGTATTATTTCTTTCGTTATCATGAATAGAGCTATTGTTATTCCATTCCTTATTATTGTGTTGGAATAACCTGTATACACGGACTACCGTATACATGATGAAATTCTTCTGTTATTTCATTCTTTATTATTCTGTTGGAATATCCAGTCTGTGCATATTACGCATGACCTGGTTCCATTCTTTATTATTCTGTTGAAATATCCTATCTGTTCGAATTACGCATGACCTGGTTTCATTCTTTATTATTCTGTTGGAATATCCTGTCTGTGCGAATTACGCATGACCTAGTTCCGTTATTTATTATTCTGTTCGAATAACCTGTCTGTGCGGTCTATCGCATGCCTGGTGAATTCTGTTGTTATTTCATTCTTTATTATTCTGTTGGAATATCTCATCTATGCGGATTTCGCATGACCTGGTTCCATTCTTTATTATTCTGTTAGGAATAACCTGTCTGTGCGGTCTATCGCATGCATGGTGAATTCTTCTGTTATTCTATTCTTTATTATTCTGTTGGAATAACATGTCTATGTGGATTACCATATGCATGGTGAATGATCCTTTTTATTCATTCCTTATTAAATTGTGAAAATGATCTGTCTACGTGGATTACCGCATAGCAGGCAAAAATCTATTTGTAGTTTCATATATTCTATTATACTCAGGTGGTTAAAATTTTGGCTTCTATACTCCATGAAATTAGTAGAATATGCTGGATATTTTTGTTTCATCCATTATATTTTCATGAAAATATTCTTCTGAGCGTTCTTGAGTTTTACTCCACAAAGCAGTATCATGTTGATAATTTGGACGTTTTTGAGTTCAGGATAAATTAACTTATAAATCTTTAAAATTTAATTCTTGAACTTATTTTATTGAATTATTATGTCATTATCATCATCCTCGTGTTTATATTATGTTGAAAGTCATCTGTGGCCTGTAGTGCATAAATGGACTTGGTATGATTATGACCAGGGATTATTCGGTATAGTCATGACCGCAATATTACAAATGATGTGGTAAAAGTCCTCATTGGCCCGTAGTGCATTGATGGACAGTTGTTGACATGATCATGACCATTGATGAAAACACGAATATCGTTGGCCCGTAGTGCATGGATAATTTGTGGTCGTGATACTAATGAATATCCTTGGTCGTGGTACAGGGATGATGTGGTTTATTTAATAAGCTGAGTCTCAGCGATAAAAGTGATGAAAACCCTTTTAAATCATAGAAGATAGTAGATTTTATTCTCTACTTGACTCTTCTAATGGATTGTTTGTTCCGCTATAGTTAAACTTGATGTTTGTTATATTGTATCAGTTTAACACTGTTGAATGCTAACGATAATTTATTCTGCATTATCTTAGCCATAATATTTATTACTGGGCTAGTTGAGCTCGCCCTTTTGCTTTCATTATTCTCTTCAGGAAATTAGAACGTAGCAGGGACTAGTCAGGGAACGGAGTGACGGTCCAGATGATAGCATTAGTAGTCCTCACTATTCTATGAAATAGTGTGATAATAAATGTATTGAGGACTTATTTTGAGTTTTTAATACTGTCTAGAAGACAATATTTGTATTAAAACTCACAGCTCATGTTGTATATTTAAGATTGTATTTGTATTATGTACCATGTATTTGGCGACTCAGAATAGGTGATGTATACTTGGTTTGGGGGCGTTACATATTATATTCGATTGGTCAGAGAATATTCGTTTTAGCAGGGAATATTCGTACGACGATACAATCATTGGTGGACCCCACAACGGAATTATTGTCAGATTGAGAAAACGACAGATATATCTTTTTATGAAAATAACGGCGAAAGTTTTATCGTTAACTGTTGAACTACCCGGTAGTAAAAGTACAGTAATACACGTGGTTGCATAGTAGCACACGATATTGATTATTGATGCTTATTTGAGAAGTCACTCAGTTTTGTTCAATTATTGCTACAGTAATTGCTGCATAGTATCTCACGTTATTTGATTCAATTATTGTCTATATTTTATATATTATTAAATCAATAATTGAGACGATAAAGTTATTAATATTATTATTTACAATATTGTCGATGTCTAGAAGTTCTGCCAAGGAGAGGTTTGGTCACCTAATTGCGTGCTAATGGGAAGAAATCCTTATTGAAAAACCCCCTCTTTCCTGGGAACGACCTGGTTGTTAAATATTGCGAATTATAATAATGATGATAAATGTTGTTAAAAATATTGAGAGAATTTTTATGAAGTAGTTGTTGTAAATTTTGCTTATTATTTGGATCCCCATTTACCCATTTTTAAAATAATCGGTGGAAAGTTATTCAGTATATATATATATATATATATATATATATATATATATATATATATATATATATATATATATATATATATAAGTGGCCAGCATATGTTGTTTATATATATAAAGGTATTATATATTTTTTTGGTTTTATTTTTATGGGATGATTGTTTGAATTTAGCATCCGTGATTCTTCAAAATCTTCATCCCGTGAATATATAGTAAAAACATATGTTATATATATATATATATATATATATATATATATATATATATATATATATATATATATATATATATATATATATATATATATAATATTTTATTTAAAGTTTTTATTTTATTAGAATATTTTATTGCATAGTGTTGTATAGTAAAATCAAAATTTTTAACGAAATCAATCGTAGAATTCGCCCGTGACTTTCCCTTCACTGTGAGCGCAAATAGTATCCTTTCCATTCTCTTATAAATAGGATGCTTATTTAGAATTGAAAATCACACAAGAATCAAAGAATTCTTCTTTTATAATATTGAGCGTATTTTTTTAGAGTTTTAGAAAGTTTTGAGCTTAGAAAATAGTGAAAGTTTTCTTCAATAACATCCCCGCTATATCAGTTGGAATACTCTTCTTTTCAAGGTAAGGGGTATTATTTATTTCACATTCAAAAGAGACATTATTTTTTGTATTCGTACGAATATTATTATTGTTCAATATTCGTAATGAATATTATTTTCGGTCAATTTTTGTAGGGATATTATCTTCATTTAATATTCATATTATATTCGTTTAATATTCGTAAGGAATATTATATTCGTTCAATATTCGTAAGGGATGTTATTTTTGTTCAATATTCGCTTGAAATAATATTTTCTTCCATACTCTATAGTATATAAGTAATATTATTTCGTTTCAGATTTCGAATTCTATATTCGTTTTGTTAAAGTTTTGGCTTCTAAACTCCATGAAATTAGTAGAATATCCTTTATATTTGCGTTTCATTCAGTATCTTTTCATGAAAATAATATTCTGAGTATTCTTGATAAGTTTTAACTTTTTCATGCTAGAGTACTATTCACGGGTGTGACGCCCCCAAAATTAGGTATACATCACCCATCTTGAGTCGTCAGATACATGGTACAGAATTCAAATACAACTTACTAATACCACTGTCGTGTATAATACGACAAAATACAACTGTGAGTTTGAATACAATAAATATCCACTAGAGATCATACAAACTCAAAAGGAGTCCTCAATACAATTATTGTCACACTATTTAACAGAATAGTGAGGACTACTAATACTATTCTCTGGTCCATCACTCCGTTCCCCGACTCGTCCCAGCTATATTCTCATTTCCTGAAGAGAACAGTGAAAGAAAGGGTGAGCTCAACTAGCCCAGTAAGAAATATTATGACTAAGATAATGCAGAATAAATTATCATTAGCCTTCAACAGTGTTAAACTGATAAAATACAATAAATATCAAGTTTAACTACAGCGGAACCAGCAATCCATTAAAAGAGTCAAGTAGAAAATAAAATCTACTATCTTTTATGTTTTAAAAGGTTTTTCATCATCGTTATAGCTGAGACTCAGCTTAATAAATATTCCACATCATCGAATCACCCCCGCACTACGGCCAAGGATATTCTTTAGTATCACGACCACAATTATTCATGCACTACGGCCAAGAATATTTGTGTATTCATTAATGGTCATGATCATGCCAACAACTGTCCATCAATGCACTACGGGCCAATGAGGATATTTAATTTTTACATCATTTGTAATATTACGGTCATGATTACACCGAATAATCCCTGGTCATAATCATACCAAGTCCATCTATGCACTACAGGCCACAGATGACTTTCAACAAAATATAAACATGAGGATGATGACAATGATATAAAAATTCAATAAAACAAGTTCAAGAATTATTTTATCTAGAAATTATTAACGTCCAAATTTTCAACACGATACTGTTTTGTGGTGTAAAATTCAAGAATGATCAGAAGAATATTTTCATGAAGGATACTGGATGAAGCGCAAATATCAAGGATATTCCACTAATTTCATGGGGTATAGAAGTCAAAGTTTTATCCAACTGAGTATAATAAAGAATGGAATAACAAAAGAAATCACCATGCATGCGATAGACCGCACAGACAGATTATTTCAGCAGAATAATAATAACGGAACCAGGTCAGGTGAAATTCACACCGACAGGATGTTCCAACAGAATAATAAATAATGGAACCAGGTCCGGCGTAAAACGCACAGACAGGATATTCCAACAGAATAATAATAAAGACGGAACCAGATCCGGTGTAAAACACACAGATAGGATGTTCCAACAGAATAATAATAAAGATGGAACCAGGTCCGGCGTATAGCACAGACAGGATATTCCGACAGAAATATAAAGACAGAATAGGAAATGGATGTCACCAAGTATAGGGTATTCCGCGTATACCGGTTATTCCAACAGATTAATAATGAATGGAATAACATAAGGATTTCACCAAGTATAGGGTACACCGCGTATACAGGTCATGTATAGGGTATGCCACTTTTACAGGTTATTCCAACAGAATAGAAAAGAATGAACATAAGTTCTCTTCAAGAAGAAAGAATAACACCCCTTACATTATTTAGGAGACGGAATACTGCTGTAGTGTAGTAACCGAATACTCTTCTTCTTTCTCTCTTATTCTCTCTATACTTTCTCTCTCTATAGCTTGAGCGAATTCGTGAAAAATAATGAAGCCCTAGGCCTCTATTTATAGAAGATTTATTACTATTTACGAAAGTATTTACTATTTACGAAGGTAATTACTATTGACGAAGGTAATTACTATTTACGAAGGTAATTACTATTTACGAAGGTAATTATTATTTACTAAGGTAATTATTTTTTTACTAAGGTAATTATTATTTACTAAGGTAATTACTATTTACGAAAAAGACTCTTGGATGATGACATATGGCCCCCCATAATTAAACTTACCACAAACGTCTAATAATAGACTCTTTATATACATCAAGGATTGAATAAAATTATCAGAAATCATCAACACATATTTAATCTTTCAACAATTATTAATCATTTATAACTTGTCGTCTCAATTATTGTTTAAATAATATAACATATTATACAGATGATACTGTGACAATAATTGAATCAATAATATAAGAGATATGATGCAGCAATTACTGTAGCAATAATTGAGTATAGTTGAGTGACTTCTCACGTAAGCATCAATAATTAATACCGTGTGCTACTATGCAACAACGCGTATTACTGTACTTTTACTACCGAGTAGTTCAACAGTTTTAACGGTAACACCTCCGCCGTTATTTTATAGAAAGATAATTTTGTCGTTTTCTAACTACGACAATACTTCCGTTGTGGGGTCCACCAATGATTGTGCCGTCGTACGAATATTCCCCGACAAAAAGAATATTCCCCGACCAAACGAATATTTTATAACAACTTGCGTACTTTGCAAAATTTATAAATATTACCCACAACTATATATTTTATCAAATTTATTCCATAATATTCAAAAATAATAATTATGAAAATTCATCTTTATTTATAAAAACTGGGGTCTTACAACCTCTCCTTCTTATGAAATTTCGCCCTCGAAATTAGGGTACGTACCTGGTATGTCAAAGAGGTAAGGATACCTTGATTTCATTTCAGATTCTAACTCCCAAGTCATTTCCTCAACATCGTGGTTTCTCCACAAAACTTTGACTTGAGGTATAACCTTGGAGCGTAGAATATGTTCCTTCTTATCCAAGATTTGAACAGGAATCTCTTCATACGTCAAATCTTCCGCTATTTCGTCCGGTTCTAACTCAATAATGTGGTTCGGGTCTTTCACATATTTTCGTAACATGGATATGTGAAAAACGTTATGAACACGAGACATACTTGGCGGTAAAGCGAGTCTATAGGCCACAGTTCCTATTCGATCGAGGATTAAAAATGGACCGATGAATCGAGGATTAAGTTTTCCTCTCTTTCCAAATCTTGTAACTCCTTTCCATGGAGTAACACGTAACAACACATGATCTCCTATATTGAATTCCACGTCCTTTCGATGAAGATCAACATAACTCTTTTGTCGACTTTGTGAGGTTTTTATACGTTGTCGGATCGTTTGAATCTTCTCCGTAGTCATTCGTACCAACTCCGGTCCCAACAACGTTGCTTCACCCACCTCATCCCAGCATACGGGAGAACGACACTTTCTTCCATACAACGCTTCGAATGGAGCCATGCCAATACTTGCTTGATAACTGTTGTTGTAGGAAAACTCCACCAATGGTAAGAACTTGTCCCAACTTCCCTTGAAATCAAGGACACAGAGTCTTAATAGATCTTCGAGAGTTTGAATAGTCCTCTCTGACTGTCCGTCCGTCTGAGGATGATATGCCGAGCTAAATCGTAAGTCTGTGCCCATAGCTTTTTGCAAACTAACCCAAAATCGTGAAGTAAATCTTGGGTCTCGATCAGAAACAATGGATACCGGCATACCATGCAGTCTTACAATCTCGTTTATGTACATACGAGCCAGACGTTCAAGTGTATAAGTTTCTCGTATCGGTAAGAAATGAGCAGACTTGGTCAATCTATCAACAATGACCCAAATCGCATCTATGCCTTGAGAAACCTTAGGAAGACCGGTAACGAAATCCATGGTAATGTGTTCCCACTTCCATTCTGGAATTTCAAGTGGTTGCAACGGACCTTTTGGTACTTGATGCTCCGCTTTAACTCGTTGACAAGTTAGACACCTTGAGATAAACAACGCTATCTCTCTCTTCATATTGCTCCACCAAAATGTATGACGAATATCATGATACATTTTGGTACTTCCAGGATGGATTGCAAATGGTGTATTGTGCGCCTCCATCATGATTTTATACTTTAAATCAGGGTCGTTAGGAACACAAAGTCTGGAGTTGACTCGAAGTATTCCTTCTTCATCGATTCTTGCTTCCAGCATAGCACCTTCTTGCACTTTCTTCCTCATACGCATCAGCTCCAGGTCTGTAGCTTGAGCAGCTTTAACTTTATCGATTAAAGTCGGTTCTACTCGTATATTTGCCATCGTCACATGCGTCCTTGGAGTCTTTAACTCTATCCCCATCCTTTGCAAGTCACACAAAATGGGCCCTTGCGTTGACAATATCGCACTTGTACTTGCATGTGATCTTCTACTCAATGCGTCAGCTACCACGTTTACTTTTCCAGGATGGTATTGGATGGTATGATCATAATCTTTCAACAGTTCAAGCCAACGTCGTTGTCGCATATTGAGTTCCTTTTGAGTGAAGAAATATTTGAGGCTTTTATGATCCGTAAAGATCTCCACTTTCTCCCCATACAAGTAATGCCTCCAAATTTTAAGTGCAAAGACAACAGCTGCCAACTCTAGATCATGAGTAGGATAATTCCTCTCATATTCTTTGAGTTGTCGCGAGGCATAGGCTATGACTTTTCCATGTTTCATGAGAACACATCCCAGCCCTTTGCCCGAAGCATCACTGTAGATGACAAATCCCTCCGAGCCAGATGGTATTGTCAAAACAGGTGCTGAAATGAGTCTCCTCTTGAGTTCTTGAAAACTCTTCTCACATTCTTCGTTCCAATCGAACTTTGTATCTTTCCGAGTCAGCTGAGTCAATGGAGTAGCGATTCGAGAAAATCCTTCCACGAATCTCCGATAATAACCAGCTAAACCGAGAAAGCTACGTACTTCGGTCACTGATTTAGGTTGCTCCCAGCTTTGAATAGCTTCAATCTTTGCTGGGTCAACAGATATTCCATGACTTGATACCACGTGCCCAAGGAATGCTACTTCCTCAAGCCAAAACTCGCATTTCTTCAACTTGGCATAAAGCTTATATTCACGAAGCTTTTGGAGTGTCAGCCTTAAGTGTTGCTCATGATCTTCACGGCTTTTGGAATAAATAAGGATGTCATCAATAAAGACGACCACAAAGTGATCCAAATATTCCTTGAATACTCGGTTCATCATATCCATGAAGGCAGCAGGAGCATTAGTCAATCCAAAGGACATGACTAGGAATTCATAATGCCCGTACCGAGTTCTGAAAGCCGTCTTTGGAATGTCATCGGTTCTAATCTTCAATTGGTGATACCCGGAACGAAGATCGATCTTTGAAAAGAATTTGGCTCCTTGCAACTGGTCAAATAGATCATCAATTCGTGGCAATGGATACCTATTTTTGATGGTGACATGATTCAACTCCCGATAATCAATACAAAGTCGCATACTCCCATCTTTCTTCTTCACGAATAGAACAGGAGCACCCCAAGGAGAAGTACTAGGACGAATAAAGCCAATGTCTAGCAATTCCTGCAGTTGGGTTTTTAACTCCTGAAGTTCAATAGGAGCCATTCGATATGGGGCTTTAGAAATGGGTTTTGTACCGGGTTCAAGGTCGATACAAAATTCAATCTCACGCTCTGGGGGTAGGCCAGGAAGTTCTTCGGGGAATACGTCAGGAAATTCATTAACAATAGAAATATCGTTCAAAACTGACGTATTTTTGTTTAAATCTGTGACATGAGCTAAGAAAGCTTGACATCCGTTTTTCAATAAACGAATAGCTTTATGGCTTGAGATGACCGTGATTGATTTTAATGGTTTGGTCGCTTGAATTCGCATAATAGGTTGATTAGGAATATGAAAGCTAACAACCTTATGGAAACAATCAATTTTTGCATGATGAGTAGTTAACCAATCAATCCCTAGAATCACGTCAAATGAAAGTATTTTCAATGAAATAAGATCTACAGGTAATGTGAGGGTACCGATTTGAACCAAACAAGATTTATAAACAGTGGATGTAATAAAGGTTTCTCCCAACGGAGTTTCCACAGATAAGTCAAAGCCTAATTTCTCCGGAGTCAAATTTAATCGATGAGCGCAAGTAGGAGAAATAAAAGAATGGGTAGAACCGGTATCAAATAAAGTATAGACTTCTTTAGAGTTTATGATAAGCTTACCCGTGATGACCTCATTTGGGTTCCTTGCTTTCTGGGAGGTCACAACAAACGCTCTCCCTTGCACTACCGGCTTTGACCTTTCTGGGACGGCCTTTGGTGCCTCCATCCTAGCTGAATTTGTCTTTGGTAAACGACAAAATCGGGCTAAGTGACCTTCTCTTCCACAATTATAACATGCTTTGGACGGCATCGCGCAATTTGGACTGATGTGTCCCTCCCCTCCGCATTTGAAGCATATGATAGGTGGTCTTTCTCCTTCCTTAACAACGGGTGCTGGTGCTGACGTCTTTCCATCATTGTTGAATCTCCTCTTCTTGAAATGCCCATTCTTATTGTTTTGGCCCTGATTACCACCGAAGTGGTTACCATTTCTGGCTTGCTGATTCCCTCCACGCTTGTTGTCACCGCTTCGATGACCACTCTCGCTGGTATTATAATTTTGTCGGCTGCTCTCTTTTAGTTGAGTTGACTCGTTATCGCGCTCCACTAACTGAGCCCTATTTACAACATCAGAATATAAACACAGTTTATGAGAAATAAGATGTTGACGTATCTCCGGCTTCAAACCTCTTAAAAACATTCGCGCCATTCTCTCTTCATTATCCACTAAGTGGGACGCAAACCGTGATAACTCTGCAAATTTTGCCTCGTATTGCGACACGGTCATATTATTTTGTTCCAACTTAATAAACTCCACCTCCTTCATGTGGCGAATACTTTCGGGAAAGTATTTGTCATTGAACAGCTCCTGGAACTTCTCCCAAGATATCTTCAGTACAGCAGGTTGAGTACGTTTTACCGATTCCCACCAGTAATCTGCCTCTCCGCGCAACATAAAGGCGACAAAGGGAACCTTTTGCTCCTCGGAGCATCCCAAGACATCAAATATCTTGGTCATCTGCTTTATCCATGTTTTCGCCATAAGTGGTTTTGGCTCTCCCTTAAACTCCGGTGGTCCCAGCTCCTTGAATTGTTTAGCGGTGACCGCCCGAGAGTTTCCCGCGTTTCCATCTACGTTTTGGACAGGAGTTGCTCTCGCCTGCTGTTGCATAAATTGCATAAAACCTCTGAACATTTGATCATTCGTCATTTGGTCAGTGTTGTTGTTTGCATGAGGATTTTCGCCTTCCTGATGCACATTATCCTGATTATTGATATGTGGTGAATCAACAATCGCCTGTGCTCCATTGCTATTCTCAACATTTTCAGATGTCATTTTCAAATACTGCCACAAAACAAAAGGTTAATTGATATGTAACATATTATCCCTATATTCTGACCAACCAATAAAATAGCACATAAACTTAGGTAGGTCATACTAGCGAAGGAATTCCCCGTCTCTCCCCTCCTAGTACTATTCTCACATCTTAGCCAGGGATCATATCCCTAAGCTCTGATACCAACTGTGACGCCCCCAAAATTAGGTATACATCACCCATCTTGAGTCGTCAGATACATGGTACAGAATTCAAATACAACTTACTAATACCACTGTCGTGTATAATACGACAAAATACAACTGTGAGTTTGAATACAATAAATATCCACTAGAGATCATACAAACTCAAAAGGAGTCCTCAATACAATTATTGTCACACTATTTAACAGAATAGTGAGGACTACTAATACTATTCTCTGGTCCATCACTCCGTTCCCCGACTCGTCCCAGCTATATTCTCATTTCCTGAAGAGAACAGTGAAAGAAAGGGTGAGCTCAACTAGCCCAGTAAGAAATATTATGACTAAGATAATGCAGAATAAATTATCATTAGCCTTCAACAGTGTTAAACTGATAAAATACAATAAATATCAAGTTTAACTACAGCGGAACCAGCAATCCATTAAAAGAGTCAAGTAGAAAATAAAATCTACTATCTTTTATGTTTTAAAAGGTTTTTCATAGGAGTGAGCAAAAAACGGATAAAACCGAACTACCGAACCGAACCGAACAATTTTAACCGAATTATTTCAGTTTTCGGTTTTTTTTTGGAATTTCGGTTATATCCGAATTACTATTCAGTATTCGGTTCCGGTTCCGGTTTTCAAAATCAGACTATTCGGGTATCCGAATAACCGAATTATAATATTTAAAAAAAATAATTATTAATTATATTATTATCTATTAACTTATTTTTACTTTTATTCAGACATCTCACTATCTCAGATTCTCAGTTCTCACATCAGTATTCCCGAATCCCCAATCCCATTTTGCCCTAACCACTACCAGTCATTCTCGCCTAGATCTGAGATCTCAATTCTCAAAGACTTTCATTCTCGATTCCTCACTCAGTCACTCTCGATCGAGTCTCGTATCGACCCTCTCTCGTCTCGTCTCGTCTCGACGGACCCTCACTGAGTCACTGACGTCTGACTCTGCCTCGCCGGCGTCGCCGCCGTCTCTGATTGTCGTCTCTGCCTCGCCGTCCCTGAGACCCTGACTGTCGTCTTTGTTAGGGTATAAATCTGTGTAAGTGTGTATCCCGTGACTCTCGTGTCTGACTCTCTGTGACTGTGACTGTTTGTGAATGCCGAATTATTTGGTTTCCTTATTATTATGATATTATGACTGATTTATTATGATATTATGACTGATTTATGGTAGGGTATTATGATACCTATTTATCTGTGTATTTGTTAATTGTTAGGGTATAAATCTGTGTATCTCGTCTCTGATCATTTGATCATTGCTTCTTCAGTTCTTCTATTAGATGGAGTAGATAGCAATTCTAATGATTAGCCTTTCTTCCCCCCAATTGATCTTTTGGTATGAATGTTAGCGATTTGTTGTCTCCTTTTCTATATACACACACATGTTAATTCAGTATTTCAGTGCAAGAATTGAGTTGGAATGGAGTAAGAACGTACTTAAGATTTCAACTCACATAATAATCTTTTGTTTCATTTTTCAATATCAGGTAACTAACTGGATTATATAAACTTAAAAAGAGAATTGTTTTTGTTCTTGTTCTTGTTCTTGTTCTTGGT
Source organism: Panax japonicus (assembly GCA_020205505.1). Classification (NCBI taxonomy): domain Eukaryota; kingdom Viridiplantae; phylum Streptophyta; class Magnoliopsida; order Apiales; family Araliaceae; genus Panax; species Panax japonicus. The sequence continues at coordinate 39,874,735 of CM035093.1, read as the reverse complement.
CATTCAACGAATTTGTTTCCTTTTGTTTCAAAATTACACCTATGTTGAATTGTTGATAGTTAATAGGGATTGACATAATAATTTGATTTGTTTGACATTTGTAGATGATGTCAAGAAGTATTTTAAATGATTTGCACATAGTGGATGATACGGACGAGCCTAACCTTGATGACTTTGATCCAATTGGACATGGGAGAGAGACAAACGACAGTGTTCCCACCAATATAGAGCCCGAGTCAAAAGAACCCACGACAAGTACAAAAACTACGGGACACTCGGAAAGTGTAAAAATGCCAAGAAAAAGGATGGCACCTAGATCCAAGGTGTGGACTGAGGGGCACTTCATTCCCGTTAAAGATAAGGATGGTAATGTCATCAAAGGTAAGTGTACTTATTGTGAAAAAGAATTAGCTGCTGACTCATCTTCAAATGGCACTACTTCTTTAAGAAATCACTTTAGAACTTGTAAAAAAAATCCTATCAACATGGACAAAGCTCAACCCCAACTTGTAGGGATTAAAGAGGGTGAGGGAGAGGGAGGGACATGTGAGGGTACACTCACTTCTTGGAGGTTTGATCAAGAAGCGGTTAGGGCAGCCGTAGTTCACTATCTTATTGTAGATGAACTTTCTTTCAAACATGTTGAGAAGGAGGGTTTTAAAAGACTTATGCAAGTTGCTTGTCCTAGGTTTCAATTGCCTTCACGTTTTACATTTGCTAGAGATTGTATTCGTTTGTATAAGAATGAGAAGAGTAAGTTGAAAACAATCCTTAGAAAACATTGTGAACGTGTTTGCCTCACAACTGACTCATGGACTTCTAATCAACGCTTGAATTATATGTGTGTTACTGCTCATTTTATTGATGAAAACTGGAAATTGCATAAGAAAATCTTGAATTTTCGAACCATCACAAGTCATAAGGGGAAGGACATTGGGGAAATGGTTGAGTCTTGTCTAATTGAGTGGGGACTTTCTAAAGTTATGACACTCACTGTAGATAATGCTAGCTCAAATGATACTGCGGCGGCTTACTTGAGAGATAGATGTGCATACTGGAAAACTAATGTCTTAGATGGTAAATTCATTCACATGAGATGTATTGCTCACATTATTAATCTTGTTGTGAATGATGGGTTGAAATTGATTGAGAAATCTATTGAGACGATTAGGCGTGCAGTGAAGTATGCAAAACAATCTCCAGCTAGGGTCAAGTCATTTAAGGACTGCATTGAGTATTGTGGTCTTGAAGATAAGAAAGGCTTGAGTCTAGATTGTCCAACTAGATGGAACTCAACTTACTTGATGTTAAGCTCGGCCTTAAAATACAAGGAAGCTTTTGATCGATTTGGGTTTAAAGATCGGGGCTTTGAAAAAGAGATGGGGGGCAAAAATATTCCAACGGACTCGGATTGGAATAGATCCAAATTGTTTGTTGGCTTCTTAGAACATTTTTATAATCTCACTGTGAAAATTTCAGGCTCATCTTATGTCACATCAAATAATGCATTTCTTGAAATATGTGACACTTATATTATTTTGAATGATTGGGAAAGAAGCAATGATTTAGAATTACAAAGAATGGCTAAGGCAATGAAAATGAAATATGATAAGTATTGGGGAAATGTTACAAAAATGAATATGTTGTTATATATTCCCGTTGTGCTTGATCCTCGGTATAAGTTGAGTTTTGTTCAATTTGGTTTAGAAAGAATGTATGGAAAGGGTGAAATTGAAGTTGAAAATCTGTTGGAGGGTTTGGAAATAGATCTTCACTTTGATATTGGTAATGAATATAGGAATTTAGAATATCAATCAAGTAATAAGGCCACTGGGATGGAGATTGCCGATAGTGTGAAGAGATCAATGGAAGATTTGTTTAATGAGTACAAGAAAAAGTATTCAACTCAAGAAAGTGAAAAATCAAGTGCAAGTAACATGTCAATGTCATCCCAAGGTTCTAGTTCAATGGAATCCCAAAATACAAATAGAATTACAGAAGAGTTCAAAAGGCGTCGGACCGGAGTTGTGCTTGGAGAGAAATCTGAATTGGACAAGTATTTAAGTGAAGATGTGGAAGAAGATATTGATACTTTCGATATTTTGGGGTGGTGGAAAGCTAATAGTGCAAGATTCCCTATCCTTGCACGTATTGCCCGTGATGTGTTGGCTATTCCCATTTCTACCGTTGCTTCGGAGTCCGCATTTAGCACGGGGGGACGCATTCTTGATGCATTTAGGAGTTCATTGTCTCCTAATATGGTTGAAGCTCTCATATGTTCTCAAGATTGGGTTAAAGTGAAGAATCGCATTGATGTGGAGGAAGATATCGACTTTGCTTCTAAACTTGAGTGTGGTAATAATTATTGTTTTTTGTTTATATTATTGAACTAATAAAACTATTGTTATCCAATTTGAGTTCATTGTCTTCTAATTATTGTTTTTGTTTATTTTGTTTAGCAATATCCAACTTGAGCGAAGTTACTAATGATGACAATGTTTCCGTGACTCAACTTGATTAATGAGGTAAATTCGTCTCTCAATTCATCATATACAACTGTTTCTTTTTTATTTTTTTGGTCGATAAATTCAGAAATATGATCTTATGGTGTTGAAATCTGATCATATGAAGTAGAGGTTACAAACAACCATGTATTTCCTTGAACTAGAAAGATAAAAACAGCCATGTATTTAGCTAAAAAGATTCAATGATAACATAAACTTGGAAAAGCTGTGTGAATTTTTATGCCACTGTCCCAAATAATGTCTCTTCTTTTATGTATCGTTTGATTTTGTTGCCAATAAGCATACTCTAAACGTAACCATTTCTTTGTTTTCTCTTATATTTCTTCTGTCTTTTTCCCTAAAATAGCAAGGTCAAATGAGTGAGCTTTTTGTCAAATACTAGCCTCTCTTCATGCTACAATTAATTTTAGTATGGTCGTGGTAGTCATCTAGTCATATGGAAAAAGTAATATTCGAATAACCATATAAGTATTGAATAGAGCGTTTGTTATGAATTATTGTATAGGTCTTGAAGTTCAACCTTACAGAATCTGGGCTCTTGTGTGTATTGCCTTGGCTTACAATGGCATTTTCTGCTAATTTGGAGGTTGGATTGCTGACACACTTGTGAGCAAAGGTTTATCCGTGACCTCTGTTCGAAAGGTATGCTTATTCATTTTGTTTCGTTATTGTCTAACGGTAAGTCTGAAATATCCACTGTGAATATTTGATAGAGTTGGATAAAGTCTTGTTTTCAATTACTCAGTGACTTTCATAATCGTAAAGTAGTTATACCGGAGAAGCTCTCTTATTAAAGATGATACTCATATGCTCCCCTTCTTCTGTTAAATTTTAAGACATAATGATACATCCAGAGATTATGTTTTTTGTTTTAGTTTTTTTTTTTCAAAATTATTCTGTAATGTCTAAAATGTAGTTATAGTGTTTTTTATTTTTAAAGTATAATACACAAATGTAGTGATGTGCGCTTTAAAATCTGTGCCACTTGTAATTTTGAAAGTGGACAAGTAAAATGAGACATGAGTTCAAACTTTCTTTTAGTTGTCAAGCAATATCTATACATTCACATCGTATCTGTTTTTGTCCAGCAGAAAATTTTGAAAGTGGACAAGTAAAATGAGACATGAGTGAGCTTTTTGTCTTTCTTCTGTCTTTTTGTCTACTTCATGTTGCTGTTGGCTTCTTCTTGTTGCTGAGTTGCTGTTCCTGTTGGCTTGTTGCTGAGTTGCTGTTACTGTTGGCTTGTTGCTGAGTTCTTGTTGCTGAGTTGCTGTTACTGTTGGCTTCTTCTTGTTGCTGAGTTGCTTGTTGCTTGTTCTCATGGAGTCTTGTTAATTTGTAAAAGTTAATTAACTTAATTTGCTGCTGTATTTGTTGGCTGGTTGCTCATGTTGTTGGATGTTGGATGTTGGATGTTGGATGTTGGATGTAATCATGTAATACTGTCAACAGTTTAATGTTTATGTTAGAACTTAGATGAATGGATGTTGCTGTATGCTTAATTTTAATCAACTGCACAGGTTCGGTTATTATCCGAATTACCGAATTGTGCATTCGGTAATTCGGTATTCGGTAATTCGGTTAGTTCTAAAATTCGGTTAGCATTTCGGATAGTTGTTTTGTCGACATTTCGGTTTTCGGTTATAACCGAATAGGCATTTCGGTTCGGTTATAACCGAATGCTCACCCCTAGTTTTTCATCATCGTTATAGCTGAGACTCAGCTTAATAAATATTCCACATCATCGAATCACCCCCGCACTACGGCCAAGGATATTCTTTAGTATCACGACCACAATTATTCATGCACTACGGCCAAGAATATTTGTGTATTCATTAATGGTCATGATCATGCCAACAACTGTCCATCAATGCACTACGGGCCAATGAGGATATTTAATTTTTACATCATTTGTAATATTACGGTCATGATTACACCGAATAATCCCTGGTCATAATCATACCAAGTCCATCTATGCACTACAGGCCACAGATGACTTTCAACAAAATATAAACATGAGGATGATGACAATGATATAAAAATTCAATAAAACAAGTTCAAGAATTATTTTATCTAGAAATTATTAACGTCCAAATTTTCAACACGATACTGTTTTGTGGTGTAAAATTCAAGAATGATCAGAAGAATATTTTCATGAAGGATACTGGATGAAGCACAAATATCAAGGATATTCCACTAATTTCATGGGGTATAGAAGTCAAAGTTTTATCCAACTGAGTATAATAAAGAATGGAATAACAAAAGAAATCACCATGCATGCGATAGACCGCACAGACAGGTTATTTCAGCAGAATAATAATAACGGAACCAGGTCAGGTGAAATTCACACCGACAGGATGTTCCAACAGAATAATAAATAATGGAACCAGGTCCGGCGTAAAACGCACAGACAGGATATTCCAACAGAATAATAATAAAGACGGAACCAGATCCGGTGTAAAACACACAGATAGGATGTTCCAACAGAATAATAATAAAGATGGAACCAGGTCCGGCGTATAGCACAGACAGGATATTCCGACAGAAATATAAAGACAGAATAGGAAATGGATGTCACCAAGTATAGGGTATTCCGCGTATACCGGTTATTCCAACAGATTAATAATGAATGGAATAACATAAGGATTTCACCAAGTATAGGGTACACCGCGTATACAGGTCATGTATAGGGTATGCCACTTTTACAGGTTATTCCAACAGAATAACAAAGAATGAACATAAGTTCTCTTCAAGAAGAAAGAATAACACCCCTTACATTATTTAGGAGACGGAATACTGCAGTAGTGTAGTAACCGAATACTCTTCTTCTTTCTCTCTTATTCTCTCTATACTTTCTCTCTCTATAGCTTGAGCGAATTCGTGAAAAATAATGAAGCCCTAGGCCTCTATTTATAGAAGATTTATTACTATTTACGAAAGTATTTACTATTTACGAAGGTAATTACTATTTACGAAGGTAATTACTATTTACGAAGGTAATTATTATTTACTAAGGTAATTATTTTTTTACTAAGGTAATTATTATTTACTAAGGTAATTACTATTTACGAAAAAGACTCTTGGATGATGACATATGGCCCCCCATAATTAAACTTACCACAAACGTCTAATAATAGACTCTTTATATACATCAAGGATTGAATAAAATTATCAGAAATCATCAACACGTATTTAATCTTTCAACAATTATTAATCATTTATAATTTGTCGTCTCAATTATTGTTTAAATAATATAACATATTATACAGATGATACTGTGACAATAATTGAATCAATAATATAAGAGATATGATGCAGCAATTACTGTAGCAATAATTGAGTATAGTTGAATGACTTCTCACGTAAGCATCAATAATTAATACCGTGTGCTACTATGCAACAACGCGTATTACTGTAATTTTACTACCGAGTAGTTCAACAGTTTTAACGGTAACACCTCCGCCGTTATTTTATAGAAAGATAATTTTGTCGTTTTCTAACTACGACAATACTTCCGTTGTGGGGTCCACCAATGATTGTGCCGTCGTACGAATATTCCCCGACAAAAAGAATATTTCCCGACCAAACGAATATTTTATAACAACTTGCGTACTTTGCAAAATTTATAAATATTACCCACAACTATATATTTTATCAAATTTATTCCATAATATTCAAAAATAATAATTATGAAAATTCATCTTTATTTATAAAAACTGGGGTCTTACAACGGGGTTACTATTCCCGAAGTACTATTCACGGGATACTATTTACTTGAGTACTATTCACCCAGGGTACTATTCATAATAAAAATTGATTCGTTTTCGGTCCAAATTATTTTGGTACAATATTATTCTTGAATTTTACTCCACGAAGCAATATCATGTTGACAATTTGGACGTTATTGATTTCTGGATAAATTAAATTATAAATCATTAAAAATTTATCTTTGAACTTTTTTTATTAAATTCTTATATCATTGTCATCATCCTCATGTTTATATTATGTTGAAAGTCATCTGTGGCCAATGAGGACTTTTACCACATCATTTATAACATTACGGTCATGATTATACCGAATAATTCCTGGTGGCCTGTAGTCACCAGGAATTATTCGGTATAATCATGACCGTAATGTTACAAATGATGTGGTAAAAGTCCTCATTGGCCCTAGTGCATTGATGGACAACTATTGGCATGATTATGATCATTGATGAAAACACGAATATCCTTAGCCCGTAGTGCATGGATAATTTGTGGTCGTGATACTAATGAATATCCTTGGCCCTAGTGCAGGGATGATGTGGATTATTTATTAAGCTCAGTCTCAACGATAAAAGTGATGAAAAACTTTTTAAATCATAGAAGATAGTAGATTTTATTATCTATCTACTTGACTCTTCTAATGGATTGCTTGTTCCGCTGTAGTTAAACTTGATATTTGTTATATTTTATTAGTTTAATAATGTTGAAGGCTAACGATAAATTATTCTGCATTATCTTAGTCATAATATTTCTTATTGGGCTAGTTGAGCTCACCCTTTTTCTTTCATTGTTCTCTTCAGGAAATGAGAACGTAGTCGGGACTAGTCGGGGAACGGAGTGATGGTCCAGATGATAGCATTAGTAGTCCTCACTATTCTATGAAATAGTATGATAATAAATGTATTGAGGACTCTATTTGAGTTTGAATACTGTCTAGAAGACAATATTCGTATTAGAACTCTCAGTTTATGTTTTGTCGTATTTTACACGACAATTGTATTATTAAGTTGTATTTGAATTTTGTACACAACTACAAAGTACTAAATAGAGAACACTTAAACCACAACGTTTTTATAAAAATATTGTGGTATTTTTTTTACAACATTTTTTAAAAAAATATTGTAGATATATATGCAAAAATATTATCTATTTAAAAGGACATTTTTTTATTTTAAATAGAAAACGTTTTTTTTAAAACGTTGTCTATAAACAAAAACACGAAGCCAAAAAAAAGGCAAAAGTAATCTATCACTTATTAATGCTAGAATAGAATTCAGTCTCAGGTGCTGTTTGTTTACATCTGATTGCCTCTTAATCGACAACTTCTTATTCGCTAAGAGGCATGATGTTGTTTGTTTTATTTTTTGTTACCTCTGAATGCCTCTTAATCGGTAAGACAGAAAATAAAATCTTAATAATTAAGAGCTACCTCTTAATGAATTTTTTTTGCTAATTTTTTTATATAAATATATTAAACAATATTATGCTCTCATTTTTATTAAATTGAATATTTAAAATTATTAAATAAAATTTTATCTTTTAAAATGGTAAAATAGTGTTATTAAGAGATAATTTACTTTTTAGTTATCAAACAATTTTTTAAATTCAGACCTCATAACCATTCAGATGATTTAATTTATTAAGACATCATGATCATTCAAATCTTAATTCCTAAATTTATCAAACACAACCTCAGTCTCCCTACCTTCTCTCTTCTCTCTACCTCCACAACCAGTCGTCGCCTCTCTTCCTAAAAACCCTAGCCTCTCTTCTCTCTCAATCCCTACCTCCACAACCAGCCGTCGCCGCTGCTCGCCCCTTGCATCATCACCAGATCCACTAGTGGTATCGGCCGCGAAACCGCCAAGTTCTCAATTTATTTCCGTTGAAAAATTTCACTATCGTAATTGACTGAATAAACAATAATAATTTCTGTATTTTAGGAAAAAAAATTAAGAAGTAGCTCAGAATTGTTTCTACTGTAAGTACTTTCTTACTTGTTGACTGTAATATACTGTTTGTATTTTAATTTTTTTTATACAACTGAAAATAAGAACCCCCAATTTCTCTCTTGGTTATGATAAAAGGGAAAACCCAGGTAGATGGAAGGTATGGATGCATCAATTTTGACCGTAAAAGTCCTTTCTTAAGTTTGCAGATTTGTGTTTTGGATCTATTTGCTTCTGCACTTGATCAGGTTTGTGTTGTTTATTATTGTTTTGATTTTATTTCGACTGATTGGTTTTTGTTATGGGTTTGATCTGATATTGGTCCCAGTCTGTATTAAAAAGTTCAGCTCTGGGTTTTTTCGGAATCCATGGCGTGGCTTTGATTTTGGATCAGTGGTCTAGTTTACCCATTTTGGTTAACTTTTTCTCAACTGGATTGGGTTGTGTTCTTGTTGGACAGGTATTGTTCTGGACTCTGGAGATACATAAGGAAGGACTTGTATGAAAACATTATACTTAGTGGTGGGACCACCATGTTCCCTGGTATTGCCGACAAAATGAGCAAAGAAATCACTGCATTAGCCCCCAGCAGCATGAAGATTAAGGTAGTGGCTCCGCCTGAAAGGAAGTACAGTGTCTGGATTGGAGGTTCCATATTGGCATCTCTCAGTACTTTCCAATAGGTTTGTTCAATTACATATAAATTCTTTCCCACCTTATATTCTAATTAAATTGCAGTTTACACTTGCAGCCATTCTTATTAGAGATTTGATTCTCATGTTCCCTACCCCTCCCCCATTTTGTATTCTCACAGTAATGGCATGTGGTGATATGATATACAGAAGCACATTACCCAAATCAAATGAGCTCACAATCACAACTCGTGGTGTAATTTTGGCATTGGGTACTTTATCTTACCTTTGTGTAACACCTGGTGTGGCTCCTGGGTTCTGGGACATGTTTGTTATTGCTTTTGTTGAAAGAATTTTTTGACCCACTTATAGAAAGGTACTTTAATTGTGATTTACAATTGGTTTTGTGTTTCTATGTTTATTTTTTTGCTTTTGTTATTGAATATGAACGGTGGGTTTATGTGATTTTAGGATTATTTTGTGTTGGGGAAGAAGTTAAGTGAGGGAGCTTTTGGTACAGTTTATAGGGTTTCCTTAGCCAAGAAAGGCTCTTCAAAGGTATGCCATGTTTGATAAAATTCCTCTTATTTATAAATTGATGCATTAGTCTGTTTTATTGATGAGTACTTCAAAGAATAATATGATGAAACAAGTGAGAATGAAACATATTGGTCATACATAATCTAGTTGTTAGTTAGTTGAAATGTGGATAATTTTGTTGAATATAGGTATTGTTTGTCTGCTTCCCAAATTTCCCAAAGTTTGTTGGAAAGCACTGCATCGAGAAAATTGAGTAGCATATACCTGCATATTTCAATAATTTTTTGGCAGTCACTTCTTGCTCCATGGAGGCTTCTATTTACTTTTGTGCCTCCCTATCAGATTGCTTATGGGTGGGTTGCCTTCATTTGCTCTCTAATTTTCATTAGTGGGATAGCGTTCATTGTCACAAAGCTCACCGATCTAATAAGCTGCGTCACAGGTTTTCTTCCTGACTAAAAAATTAAGTCCTAGTTTTCACTTTTTTGTTACTAGTTTACCTAAAGCTTTGGCAAGTGGATTTATTCCATTTTCTTGCTCTGTTCTCCTGCAGGAATAAATGCTTATGTCATCGCATTTACTGCATTGGCAAGTGGAACTTCATGGCCAGATTTAGTTGCGAGCAAGATTGCTGCAGAACGTCAAATAACAGCAGACTCTGCCATTGCAAACATTACTAGCAGGTTCCACCAAAAAACTTCAAACTTGATTATGGCCTTGAATATTATGATATTCTAGACATTGGTTGAATTTCAAGAATAATTTTAGAAAAGGTAGGGAAAGTAGAGGTTTAATTTGTGTTTTTTTTGTTTTGTTTTGTGGATTATCAAGTTCTGGTTCCGATTGGGTTTGGGACAGAGGAAATGGAAGCTATTATATTGGGACAGAGGAAACACAATCTATTATTTTTGAGGTTCTCATCTCTATGCCCTATCTCCATGTTTGTTAGTTGCTACTCTTCTCTTTTTCTAAATTCATATGGTACTTCTCATTCACATTAACATATTAGAGAATTACTCTTTTCTTGTTTGAAGATGACCGATCAACCTCGGTAAGTTTTTTGCCTAACTTTGGAACTTTTAGTTAGTTGTTACCCATCATCGATTAAACAGTTGTTGTGTGATTAAAACACTTGCTGTGTTGATGGCTCTATGTTGCATTTGATATTAAATATACATATTGTAACATGTTTGTTACCTGTTAGTTCATTCTGTGATTGCTTAAAAGGGATTATTATAGAAACAGGAGCTGCAAAACCAATGGTTCTAATCCAATTTTGTAAATAGGGAACTTCTTTCTGGAGAGAAGGAATGCCTTATTTAGCTGCCATCAGACAAAGCTCTACTCGAGGACCCAGTCTTCTGCCCTCTAGTTGAAAAATATGCTGCAGTGCGTATAATATTGTTTGCATATATTTTCTATTTTTCTTAATGTATACCACATAAATTTGAGATGTAGGCTTAGAAAATTAACTTATATGAGTTGGTGAATATTTTCTAGGATGAGGATGCCTTCTTCACAGACTATGCAGAAGCTCATTTGAAGCTATCAGAGCTAGGGTAAATTCTTCTCCCTTGGGTTGTTTTTCATCTGCACTTTGCTAATCATTATTGAAAACTTAGCTTTATTCCAACTTTTTGTAGTTTTGCTGATGCTGAGTGAGAAGGGGCTGGGAAAAGGCAGCCTGGTGGTGGTCGAGGTCTGTATTCTGAAGGACTTCCCTATTTCTTTCAATGCCCACTAGGCACTGGTAAATTTGCTTAAAGGTTACTGTTTAGGCAATGTAACTAATTAATATATATATATATATATATATATATATATATATATATGATGTGAGATTGTGAGTACTAGGAGCTGATTGCAGCACTACAAATGTTACCTTGTTGTTATTTGTACGAATTATTGGGTAATGCATATTGATGTTTATTAAGGCTTGAGTCGGATTTTGTGGGTAATGCATATTGCAGGTGTATTGGTAATGTAGGTGAGCAACAACTTTTTTTTCCTTTTTTTTAATCTACAACATTTTAAAAACATTGTGTAAATATGCTTAAACGTTGTCTGATATACTAAACAACATTTTTATCCAAAAAACGTTGTAGAATCATACATTCTACAACGTTTTTAAGCATCTGCTAATTTTTGAAAAACAAATCTACAACGTTTTTTTTCCTAAAAAAATGTTGTGTATTGTGCTTAACTACATTGTTTTTAAAACATTGTGTAAGGGTGTCAAATAGATGACACCCTTAACCACGACGTTTTTTTGACTGAAACCACATTGTTTTTTCTTCGTTGTCTATTTACTGTTTTGTAGTAGTGGTACCATGTATTTGGCGACTCAAGATGGGTGATGTATACCTATTTTGGGGGGGTCACAGTTCAAATAGAAGAGGCCGGTCCACTCACCAGAAGAGGATCTTTCCGGAGAAAGAAGTCTCGTCGCAGCCGGAAGGAGTGAATTTTCTGGTTAGAGAGTTAAAAGAGCTTCGGAAGCAGTTGGCTGAAGTTCAACAAGTGAAGGATACTTCAGGAAAAAAGGTTTCTCCTTTTTCCTCGGATATTCTTAAGGAGAAAGCTGATCCTACCAAAAAATTGACTCACATGGAAAGTTATGATGGGTCGGGAGATCCCTATGACCATAGCCAAGCGTTTGACAGGCTGATGGACTATTATAATTTTACCGATGCTGCTAAGTGTCATACGTTCGCGACGACGCTTAGGAAGGATGCAAGGAAGTGGATGGGTACTTTGCCTTCAGATTCAGTCTCGTTGTGGCCTGAGTTATGCAAAAAATTTCATGCTCGTTTTGGGAGCAACAGAAGGAGGGAAAAGCCTACAGGTTCATTGGCTCAAGTTCGACAGTATTCAAATGAGTCCCTGGGTCAGTACGTGAAGCGCTTTAGGGAAGAAATCGGCTAGGTGATCGATCTTAATGATCTTCAGGTTGTTGGATTGTTTTAGAACGGTTTAGATTTAGTGAAATCTGATAAACTGGTGAAGAAGTTGATGTTTCACCATTCAAAGAGTCTGGCCGAAGCTTTTGATAAAGTTGAGGGTTATATTGTGGTAGAAGAAGCTATAAATAGCTTAAAGCGTCCTTCTTTGGACAGATTAAAGGAGACAGATACCAATAAAGCTAAAGGCGATCAGATAAAGAGTGGGGGGGGGGGGGGGAATAATGATCGGCCAAAGAATAGTTCGAAGAAGTAGAATAATAATTGGCGTCAAGGAGGGAATCGTCCACCTGCTCCCACCCAGAAGGTGAATAAGGTATACACCAAACTGAATACGGATAGGGCTGTTATATTGGATCAGATTAGGAACCAACCTTACTTTGAACCACCTTGTGATAATATTAAGCCTGGAGTGGGCAATACTCAAAAATTTTATGGTTATCATCAGGAAACGGGTCACGACAAGAATGAATGTTGTAGTCTAAAGGAATTCGTGGAAAGGAAGATTCAGAGTGGTGTGTAGCTTTATGAAAATTTTGTCTAGCCAATGATGATAGTGAATTTTGAAAGATTCATGATTATTTTGGATAACATGAGCTAAGATATAATGTTTTACACGATGAAATTGCTATTGCTGTTTAAATGCTTTCGGTTTGCATGAATGTGTTCACAATCACTTGTAGGTATAAGAAGTATGTGTTGCATTGCTCGATAGAAAATGTAGTTTTAAAAAGAGAAATGTGTGGAAAGTGATCTTGGACTGTATGAAACACTGATATTCAAACTTTGGGAAAACATGGGTATGCTATGTATATATAAAAAAATAGCAATAATGTGGCTAGTTTTATTTCGGGGCCCTGACTACTTGAGTAAGTACGCCCGAGTGGATTGTCTCTACACCTAGCACCCTAAGGTCTTTCATGGTATGGGAGTCGTTGGTTGAAAGCTCGCTAAGGGGTAGCAGTGTTACCTAATGGAATAAGACATTGCACGGTCATGTAAAAAAATAAAAAAAAACTATAAACACCGCAGGAAAGAGCAAAAATTCGCCCTCGTGGGTAGCAATAAAGTAGTTAAGCCCATTGTTTAATCTCAGTTTGTTTTGATATGTTGGAACAGTCTTCGTTGTATAAGTATACATGAGTTTTGATTTAGGCTATAATTTTTTGTTTTGAGCAGTGTAGCAAATGTATTCTTTGCTTAAGTCAAGTTTTGGTGAAGACAACACACACACACACAACATCTCTATAACATTTATGAATTATTTAAGTGTATGATATTATGCCTATAGTTTAGTTTGAATCTGTATTCTTGAATCTGGACAATTCACTGAGGCAATTTGGACTGAAATTCTGTTAGAGCTGGAACAATGCGAGACTAGTTTGCATCATAGCTTAGTTGCATAGTAATGTTGCTGTGTTTTCATTGTTCGTTAGTATGCATTGCTTGAGGGCAATCAATAGTTCAAATTTGGGGGTATTTGATAAGTGAATTTTATACCTACTTATTGAATACCAATTCACGTGATCTATGCCCATCTCAAGTATATTTTAGGGTGTTTTTAGTTGAATTTCATGTTATTTTGCATTGCATTTACTTAAAACTCCTTTTGGTAAAAAAGTGCAGGAAATGGCCTAAATTGGTGGTATTAATGGCATGAAGCTAATGGATGCATGACGTGAGGATCTAGTGGAGCAAAGAAACCAAGTATGAAAAGGATGAACATCATAACAATTCAGTAGCAGCAACAACAATGCAGAACCAGACTCAGAAGCAGCAAAGTACAGTGCAGACTGCAAGCCGCGCGGCCGCGCAGTAGAATAAGCTTAAGGACGCGCGCCCGCGCGAGCACCGACTGGACAAACATTGCAAACTGTAAGTCGTGCGCCCGCGCGAAACACACCGGAGGAGCGCGCGTCCGCGCGCGAAGCCTGAGGCTGCTGAACTGTTTTATTTTAATTTTTAATTAAAAGGGTTGTATTGGATAAAAAAATGATTTCTGACTGGTGTCAGACGCATCATTCATTACTTTTTACGTATTTTCATATTGGTAACTAGGGTTTACACTCTAGGAGAGATTCCAACGTAGAACGAAGCCTAAACGCCAAATTTTCTAATTCTTCTTGGGATTTTCTATCATTGTGGATTATTAGTAGTATTTTGCTGGATATATATGAGGATTTGAACGTTAATGGTGGATTGTATTCAGCAATTGGGTTTGATCGTTTCTATCCTTCATCTTTCAATTGTTTGCTTATTAGCCATGTTTTGCTTTGATCCTATAATAGGTTTTGGATCAGTTATGAACTAAACTCCATTATGAAATTTTAACGAATTTTAATATGTAGTCTAATTGCATGCTTGATTGCAGGGGATGTTTTACATATCATATGTGATTTCTATTATGATTGTTTTGCATGTATGAATGCTTGATCACCATTCGTTTTCAATACTTGTATGGAATTGACAATGAACATGCAAGTATGGATTGTAATCATGATAGCATACGTATATGAGGCTGTTTTGCATGGCTTGTGTATTTCGTGAACCAGATAGACATATACTGTTTCTCCGTATGAGTTAAAATAAGGACTTGTGCTTAAATTCAGTATGATTACAATTTCAAATAGACATATAGTGATTTTGGTTATATTGATGATTACATGGAGTCTATCGCTTGTGGATGTTGTGTAAGTAGGTCATAGTACATTAAAAAATGGCTATGACTCTATTAGTGCTCTTGGTCCTGTGATAAGTGAGCAATTCTTGCATGATAGTGGTAATTAGATGAAGTATTAAATGAAGTTAGGATCCCATTATTTCCTGACTTGGTTTATTCCATTATTATTCTTGTTTTAGTTGTTATATGCAGTTAGAGTAATTCACCAATATAGTCATTAGTTTAAGTATATAAGTATAGTGAATTAATTGATGTATAGTAGTTTAAATTTGACAACTTTCTTTGTGAGACCGATATTCTACTTACTCTGTATTACTTGTTGACACATGTATGCTTGCATGAGTTAGAGCTCTTTTATCAGAACTGAAAAAGAGGCAACAATAATATTTATAAATTTTTGCAAAGTATGCAAGTTGTTATATAATATTCGATTGGTCAGGAAATATTCATTTTAGCAGGAAATATTCGTACGACGACACAATCATTGATGGACCCCACAACGGAATTATTGTCGGATTGAGAAAACGACAAAAATAAAATAACGGTAAAAGTTTTACTGTTAACTGTTAGAATACCCGGTGGTTAAAATACAGTAATACGCGTTGTTGCACAATAGCACACGGTATTGCACAGTATTTTTGAATTATTGATTCTTTCGTAAGAAGACACTACTCAATAATTGTTACAGTAATTACTGTTCAATATTTTATTTTATTGATTCAATAATTGATGCGTTAATATTTTATATTATTGATGTTTCAATAATTATCACTGCACAGTATTTCTCATTATCAAATCAATAATTCATATTATTTGAATAATATTATTAGATAACATTATTGGCAATGTCTAGAAAGTTCTGTCAAGGAGAGGTTTGGTCACCTAATTGCGCGCTAGTAAGGAGAAATCTTTATCGGAAAGCCCCTTCTTTCCTGGGAACGGTCTGGTTGTCATTATTGTGATTCTGTAATATTATTTATTAATAATTAATTACTGATTTATATGATAAGGAAATATTTATTTTCTATGGACATAAATGATGGATAGGAAAATATTTATTTTATGTGGTTATAAATAAAAGAATTAATGTTAAGGTGTTTTATCAGTATTTTGGTCGGGTTGGAGGTATTAAAAAATCAAATCGTTGTTCTTAAAGCTCTATTGTGTGAGTTATAATTTTAATCCGACCGTTGGATCATTGTAATTTTTGGATATGTTATACATATATAAGTGGAGTATATGTCCACAAATTTTGAACCGTTAAAAATTAACGTATGATTTGTTATGAATTTTAAGAGGTGTTGAAAATTATCCGTTTGTGGAATTCGGATATTTTCTGTTTGGAATTTGGAAAAACTTTCTTCTGTAAAGTTGTAGAGAATTCAATTTCGTGTGGAATGGACATAAAATTCGTTGATAAAAGGGTTATTTATTATGAATTATTGAAGTTTCAGAAATTAAAATATTTTTATTAAAAATATGGGTTGGCCCCACTTTTGGTTGTTGGGAAAGGTGGCTGATTTTAGTGGGCCCCACTTGTGGTGGCTAAATTTTTTTCCAAATACATATGCGTATAATTTTTTTTTTTTATTATTTTAGTCTCCTATGACGTTCTAGTATTTTTTTATAAATAGACGCTTAAGTTAGAATTGAAAATCACACCAGAATTAGAGAATTCTTCTTCTATAATCTTGAGCGTATTTCTTTAGAGTTTTAGAAAGCTTTGAGCGTAGAAAACAGTGAAAGTTTTCTTTAAGAATATCCCAGCTATACCAGTTGGAATACTCTTCTTTTCCAGGTAAGGGATGTTATTTTTGTTCAATATTCGCTTGAAATAATATTTTCTTCCATACTCTATAATATGTAAGTAATATTATTTCGTTTCAGATTTTAAATTCTATATTCTTTTTGTTAAAATTTTGGCTTCTATACTCCATGAAATTTGTAGAATATCCTTGATATTTGCGCTTAATCCAGTATATTTTCATGAAAATATTATTTTGAGCATTCTTGATAAATTTTAACTTTTTCATGCCAGAGTACTATTCATAGGGTTACTATTCCTGAAGTACTATTCACGAGATATTATTCACTCGAGTACTATTCACCCGGGATACTATTCATGATAAAAATTTATTCGTTTTCGGTCCAAATTATTTTTTGTACAATATTATTCTTAAATTTCACTCCACAAAGCAGTATCATGTTGACAATTTGGACGTTATTGATTTCAGGATAGATTAAATTATAAATCTTTAAAAATTTATCCTTGAACTTATTTTATTGAATTCTTATATCATTGTCATCATCCTCATGTTTATTTTATGTTGAAAGTCATCTGTGACCTGTAGTGCATAAATGGACTTGGTATGATTATGACCAGGAATTATTCGGTATAATCATGACCGTAATGTTACAAATGATGTAGTAAAAGTCCTCATTAGCCCATAGTGCATTGATGGACAGTTGTTGGCATGATCATGACCATTGATGAATACACGAATATCCTTGGCCCGTAGTGCATGGATAATTTGTTGTCGTGATACTAAAGAATATCATTGGCCGTAGTGCAGGGGTGATTCGATGATGTGGATCATTTATTAAGCTGAGTCTCAGCGATAAAAGTGATGAAAAACCTTTTAAATCATAGAAGATAGTAAATTTTATTCTCTACTTGACTCTTCTAATGGATTGCTTGTTCCGCTGCAGTAAAACTTGATGTTTGTTATATTTTGTCAGTTTAACATTGTTGAAGGCTAACGATAAATTATTCTGCATTATCTTAGTCATAATATTTCTTACTGGGCTAGTTGAGCTCACCATTTTTCTTTCATTGTTCTCTTCAGTAAATGAGAACGTAACCGGGACTAGTCGGGGAACGGAGTGACGGTCCAGATGATAACATTAGTAGTCATCATTATTCTATGAAATAGTGTGATAATAAATGTATTGATGACTCCATTTGAGTTGAATACTGTCTAGAAGACAATATTCATTTTAAAACTCTCAGTTTATGTCTTGTCGTATTTTACACGACGGTTGTATTATTAAGTTGTATTTGAATTTTGTACCATATATTTGTCGACTCAAGATGGGTGATATATACCTATTTTGGGGGCGTCACAATTGACTGTTATCTCTGTCATGCATTAATGTGGATTGGATCTAGTCGGTCGACGATGGAGAACAGTGATGGGATGTAGCAGATGAGCTGCATGCAGTCGGCTGAGATCACTAAGAGTGGGGGACTGTGTTAGTGGAGAGTGGGTGACACAAGAAACTGGACATGCGAGTATATGTATGCAAGGACAACTCACAAGGAAAGGTAACTGATATTTTTCTCTCTCTCAATACACTAGATATTATTTTTCTCCATCATTAACCTTGTGATTGTCTGTACTGACTCTCACGCCGGAGCTATCTCCCGAAGGTCGAAGCCATCAAGCTTTTGGTGTTGTCGTGTTTACTGTGCAGAATCAGATGTGTCTTACGTGATTGGGACGTGTGGAAAGATCTTGGCGTTAACAGGTAGGAAGAACAAAAATACAAAAAAAATACTACTTTAAAGACTTAATTAAGGAAAGATAAATTTTAAAGATGACTTTAAAAATAAGTGACAATTTTAAAATTCAGTCATATTCCTTCTTCACATAAGTGTTGCCAAGAACAGTCTTTACTGCAGAGTACCAAATAGCAATTGGGGTGTGACCCACTTGATCCAAAACTCCAATTGCCAACTTGTAGAAGTGCCAACCAATAATCGTTGTTATGATTGGTATATGCCCATATTTGGTGGTATATTGAAGCACTCTACCGCAAAGTGTAATTGGCTAGTATTAAATAATTCTGAAAAAAATAAACATGACATAAATAAAATAATTTTAAACAAAACAAACACGATATAAATTGGGTGAAAGTTTTAAACACGGTAGAATAATTCGACATTAATACGACATAAATAAAAAAATAAGTATAAATAATTTTTATATCATAAATAGGATAAGACATTAAACATGAAATTTAAATAGATTATACACCTATAATCAACTAATTGACAAGTTTAACGCCATTAGACAAAAAAAAAGGCAGAAGAACGATCTTTTGGAGCAAATATCTACGACAAAAGAAACAACTAGAAGAATGGAGTAAAGGAAGGGTAGTGATCTTCAAACTGTCTTGATAATAATAAAATATAAAATATTTCCTCTAATAGAAAGTGTAGGTTTTTTTTTTTTAAAAAAAAATCAATTTAAAACATTTTAAATTCAAAATTAGCATGAATTCTTTTAGTATAATGATAAATATTATAAACTATTTTAAAAATACTACTCATTATAACATTTATTATTTCATGATTTTAATTGAATCATCTCAATTTTTTATATAAGAATATCTTAAATTAACTTTTAAAAGTTAATAATGTCGGTCTTAAATTTTGAAAATGAAATTAATCATTAATTCTCATATTAAAAATTATATTTTATCGTATTGACGTAATTATATTTTCTTGATCGAATTGATCTTGAATATTAAATTATTTTTCTTTCATCTTTCCACTTAATTTTAAAAAGGTAATATTGAGATTTTGTACCTAATTTAATATATTAGGCAAGACGTTAATTACATTTATTAATCCACGTACTCCCTGGTAATTAAAACATCAATTAAAATGAAACGGGAAGAGTAAAAGTTGGAATCCAATCCTCTGTTTTAATCAAAATAAGAAGTTTAAATTACTAGTACGTACTATACATGGTACAGATTGTCCCCTTTTATTTACTACTATATTTATTCACAAACAAGGAAATACAGGTCATGTCCTTATAAAAAAAGTACAAACAACCTAATTAATCATCTTAATTAGACCACACTAGGTAGGTGCATGCATGCAATAAAATTATAAAATTCAAGATAAAACCTAATAAAGGTTATATATGGATCTATGATCTCAGGTCCGGCAGATTAATGACCGATACCGGGACTGTGTCCCGGTGTTGTCGGCGGGAAATCTTCTCCATTGTCTGTGGAAATATTTTCATCGGATTGAACAATGTGGGCTTGCAAGGTGCGGCGACGGCTATGGCCTCTGTCTTTTGTGAAAATAATTTCATTTATTTTTGGTGTTGTAATGTTTTTCTCTGCCTTCAATGGCCTTGCCTCACTAGAAATGATCCCATAAGAGAAAATTAATAGGAGAAAAAAAGAACAAGTGAACATAACCTTGCCTTTGCCCATAATAATAAATCTTGGAATTGGTAAATGTTGTGAAATGGAAGGCTATATATATATATATATATATATATATATATATATATATATATATATATATGGGTCTCCATCCACAGCAACCGGTTGTTGGGAGCAACCCCTTTTTGGCCAGCCGGTACAGCTTGTACCGGGCTTAGAATTTTTTTTTTTTTTTTATAAGCCGTAACAACTTGTACCGGCTGGCCAAAAAGGGGTTGCTCCCCAACAACCGGTTGCTGTGGATGGAGACCCTATATATATATATATATATATATATATATATATATATATATATATATATATATATATATACAAGCTGGTTAATATTTATGGGAGAATATATATGCTTGGAGGGGTTGAGATTTTTTGGGTTTATATAGGCGAAGAGTTGAGAGGCAGTTGTTCAAAATTATGTGGAAGATAACTCCTATCATGTACTCGATCATACTTACTTAAATATAACTTTTTTGATAATTATTTTTAATATTAAAAATAATTAACCATGTTATAAAATATACAAATGTTGTTTAATTTTCATATCGATTTAGACTCATGCATGAAACTTTTAATATAAGTAAAATTTTGAATGCTAATTTAAAAGGAAATAAATATTTAAAGACGACCATGCATCTCTTTTAGGTCGGAAGAAGCCTTGTTTTCATATAAAAATTTAGATAACAACATGGGTGGTCACTTATCAAGGCAAAAGCAAGAGCATGCATGGCTAATTAAGCTAGGTAGTTGTAGAATAAGTTTGACTAAAAGTTGTTCCAAGTCCATACGATACAAATACAATAGCGTGAATGATTGAGTGTACACACCACACCTATTTCATTGGTCATTGGTGAGAGAGACTTTTCCGGTACAAAGGCACATTTACATCTTCAACGAGTTTTTGTCCGAATCCAATAAGTGCTGCTGCCTGCTGGACTATTGAAGCTCACTAATGCTTAATTCACTCCTCTCACGTCCACTTTCTGTGCGATAGTAAACTTAATTAATAAGGCTATATATGTCATTTATAGCACTATATATTACTAAGAATGTAAACGAGTCAAACAGTTCGGGCTCGATTTTAAAAAATACGAGCGAGACTCGGATTCACTAATAATATGATCCAAATCTGAGCATTAAAAATAGTTCAAATAAAAATATGAGTAGAATCTAAGCAAGGTTATACTCGACTTATTTTCGATTAGATGCTCGATACATTTTCTAATAATATATAAAAATTTAAATCAAATTAGGATAATTAATTATTATTATTTTCTTTTTTTTTAATTTTAATTGTGACTTTATATTTGTAAAGTATAAAAATAAATATATTTTCTCATTTTTAAGTAAAATAACAAATTCAATATATAATTATAGTTATTATAAAACTAGTTATTATATAGAAACTCGAATTCAAGCTTGAATTTGAAGTTCACGAGTTGTTTGAATATAATTCGATCTGAATCAGTTCGAATTTGAGTAATAAATATTCGAGTCGAGTGAAATCTGAGTATAATTTTTCAAATACAATTCGAATTTAAATCGAATTCGAGTAAGAATTTATCATTTCGGGTCGAATTCGAGCAGTTCTCTGTTTATTTTGATTCGACTCGTTTACATCATATATATCACAAGAAATGAGACTATTTTAAATCTAATTATTTTTGAGAATGTGACTCTTTTGTTATAACAAATGAGTACGCATAATGTCCTCATACAATGACTCATATTAATTTATTATTATTGGTTTTTATTAATTAAATGATAAAAATGTGCTTAAAGTCAAGTTGTTGGATACACGCATATATATATATATATATATATATATATATATATATATATATATATATATATATATATATATATGTTGGGATGTGATTATTTGGGTCTAGCCATGGTGCAACCCAATCTATTTAATGGTCCGGATCTGGTGATGGCCCATATGTATTTATTATTATAGTGGGAGAGTCCTTATTAAAATAGGATTGTATTCCCTTATTTGGAGGGATAATGAATCATTTTCCTAGTTGGATGCAGGGGGAAGTTACTTCTATATATATGGCTATAAGCTAGGGTTTAGAGGGAGAAAGAACACAAGAGATACAACACAAATACACAACTTGTACTCTCAATATTTTTATAGTAGATTACTCTCTCTTCGTGGTTTTTTCTCAATTGGGTTTCCACGTAAATTCTTGTATTCATACTTTATATTTCTTTATTTATGTTTATGTGAGTGTATTTCGTGAGTTTGATTTCACAACAATTACTCCATCAAACCGTTGACGCGCGATTTTGGCCTGCTGTTTTGGTGATTTCGTCAGGCGTACAAAATCAAGCGTTAACATTGGCGCCGTCTGTTGGAAACAAGACACTTATTCTAGTGTCGATTTAAAATCACCGAATTTAATCGGAATGCCAACACCTAAAGCTAAGTTGCTCTCTGATGAGTGAGTTTTATACACATGAATTGGATACATTCGGGCTTAATTTATTGTTGTTCTCGAGTCTTTTAGGATGTTTTTATGTGTTTGTGTCTATTCAAGCATGTTTTATATTGTTTTGTAGGATTTGGGACAAAAGTTACATGGATCGACGTTCGGGGTGGCTAGATGCGCGTTTTCGGCTTGTCATTTACACAGCAGTCACTTCAGAGCCAATTTGACTATAGCTCTGGACATTATTTCGGAAAACTTCAAGAATGAAAGTTGTAGATCTACTTTTCCTCTTTCCAGAACATCTTGAATCATCTAAATCGGAGTTCGGACGAAGAAGTTATGGCCATTTTCCCAAAGGACGTCGGAGCAGAAAAAGTCAACTTTTTGACCAGAGCCGGGGCGCCCATTTCTAGTGTATTTCCAGCGCCGGGGCGCTGGGGGCAGAATCCCAGCGCCGTGCCCAGCGCCGGGGCGCTGGGGAAGGGTCTGGTGCGGGCCTGGACGCGTTTTGGGCGAATTTTGACACCTTTTTGACACCAAATAGGATTGGGGTTGTTCCTAAACCAAAAATTGGACTTGTAACCTATAAATACATGATGTAAGGCATAAAATAAGCGGGGATTACATAGCTTAGCTTGGAGATTACATAGCTTAGACTAGATTAAACACTTCATTAGATTAGAACATAACCCTAGTTCTTATTAGTTTTGGAGATTGAAGCAAATTGAAGACCATTGAAGATCAAAAGCAAGAGCAAGAGGGGAGCATCAGATTTGCTGACAACAGATTCTATTCTCTTCTCTCATCTTACTTTTATCTTTTAATGTATATTCAATTGTGGATTCTTGATTTTAATTCATTAATTATGAACTAACTTCTTTCCTTAAGATTTCAATTGAACTTTTTATGGCTATGAATTAGTTATTCATTATATTCTAATTATTTATGTTAAAGTGAGTTGTTTATCTTGTCTTGTGCATATTGCTTAATTATCTGATCAGTAATTACTTTGTTACTCTAGAAGGAATTGGAAGAGGAATTCTAGGGTTAGAACTGGGCATGATATCATGTGACTTAGTTATTTGCACAGTGAATAATTAGGTTTGTGAATAGAATGGAAATATCTGTTCGCCGCATGTAACACATAAGGAATTGGAATTGTAACGAGTTTAATTCAATTGTTTTGCATAGGAATATAGCAAGATTAATCTGGATTAAATAGAAGGCAATTGATCACTTGGAAAAGGACTTTTGGCATTTGAGAATTCCTGTTAACAATTCAGTAGGCATAATAATAGGGATAATTGGATAATTGATTTATAATTCATAATTGGGGATATTGAAGTCTTAATCTTTATTTATTTGAATTCATTCGTTAAAATCTTAGTTTTAATTATTTAATTTAGTTTTCTTAACTATAAAATTCACAATTTGAGATTGTTTAAATAAAATTAGTTTGGTTAAGAATTAGTACTTGGTGATTTTTATTAAATAATTCCTCGTGGGAACGATACTCTACTTTCACTTTATTACTGGTTGACCGTGTATACTTGCACGTATTCATTGATTGCGAAATCGATCAACAAGTTTTTGGCGCCGTTGCCGGGAAATTAATTTAATAATTATTTTCCAATATTAATTTCAATCAAATTAGTCTTAATTTAAACATTTTTATTTTTATTTTTAATTCTCTTTCTATAATTCTCTCTTTTCAGGTACCATGGATGACTTTGTGTTTCAATGGCCATACACGAACATGACTCAACCAAGGGGAGCGGAGATTGACAGACTCGAGAAACTTTCTGCATTGTCAGCACAGATTGAGACACTTTCGAGGATGTTTGAAGCTTTTGAAGCTCAGCGTCGTCAAAGTATGGCGGTTACTTGTGATTATTGTGCTGGAAATCATATGAGTCATCAATGCGCCATCAGTTTCGAGCCGGTACAGTATAGTGGTGATTACCCCAATAATTATGTATATCCCAACAACTATCATCAGGATTGGGGGTATCACCCGGATTTTTCATGGAGTAACAATCAAGATCAATTTTATGCTCCAAGTCCAACATACCTACAGGATTTCTTGTGTCCACCTCCACTACAACAGGAAGAACATTCAAATTGGGAGGAAGCCTTGGAAAAATTTATTAAAGCTTCTGAAAAAAGGAATGAGGAACAAGAGAAGAAAATGAATCAAGTAGAGCTGAATTTGCAAAGCCAAGGGGCGTTGATCAAAAATCTGGAAAATCAAGTGGAACAGATAGCACATGCGTTGAACAACCATCCTCAATACACCTGGCCCTATGACATGGATTCCGAGACTGATGGTGAGCCCGAGCCAAATCTACAACTTGATGAGCCACGAGATGAAAAAGAGGAGACAAGTGGAGATAATGACAACAAGGTCGGTGAAGAACTAATTGTGAGACCCAATGATGATGAGCCAATATTGTTTATGCCTCAAGTGTCTTCTCCTCCACAGTTCAAGAGTCCGGTTAGATTTGCAAAACCTTGTCCGATTGGTAGTCATGTCGTCGGCAATACTCTCTGTAACGTAAGAGCTAACATTGTTGTGGAGTCATGGTGGGATGAAAAAGAGAAGATAGAGGAAGATTCAATTATATTTATTAAGCTTCAATGCCCTAATCTGATCATCGACATAATGGAGGAAACACCTAGTGGTTTGCCGTTCTTAATGGGGATCCTATCTACAAAGAGCATGCTAGGTGACTTAAATTCAAGGGTTTTTGCAAATGGGAACCTACCAAAAGCTATATTATTTCCGATGGATGGAGGGTTCCTCAACTTTCGAAGAGGAATTGGATAGCATTGACCAGACAAAGTCAGGCTGAGACTATAAAACAAGCGCTTATTGGGAGGCAACCCAAGTTTAATTTTTAATTTTTATTTTTTATTTTTATTAAGTTTTATATTAGTAGTTTTGAATTTGCATTTATTTAGGATTTAATAAAATTATTTCTATCATGGTTTTACAGGTTATTCAAGTCAAATTCAAGTGTGGTGCCCAATGTGTTCCATGTGCTTAGCCTATTCTCCAAACTTAGCGGACAAGGAGGAAGATTGCTATATTTTCAGGGAAGTCCTCTGCTTTAATTTTTTCTATTTCAGTAATTGAGGACAATGTCTAGTTTAAGTTTGGGGGCATTTTAGTGTCGTATTGCATATAGTTAGTTATTTACATTGTAAGTTCGTTATGTTTTCGAGTTATTTACATTTAGTTTTTGCATTTAGATTTTTGTTTAAAAAAAAAATTAAAAATTGCAAAAATAGTTGTTAGTTTAATATGTTTGTTGCAGTTAGTTTATATTTGCATGATTCCAACTGTTAGATAGTAAAAGTCTATTTTGGCCAATGATGAGACTGGAGTTAAGTAGATAAGTATAGTATTGAATATTCAGGCTTTGATGTGATTTCTTGTTATGAATTGAATCTTTTCCTGTTTGAAACTGGTATAATTAAGGTTAGCACGTTAATAACAGCTAGGGGTGACACTGTTAGCCTAATGGAATGAGACATTGCACAGTCATGGTTAAAAAAAAACAATAATACGGCAAAAGAGCAAAAAGCCCCCGTAATGAAAAGTAAAGCATAAGTATCCCAGATTGGACTCTTGAACTTGGTGGATGTTTGACTTTAGTTGGATCTAGCTTGTTCGTGAATTTTGTGAGTTTTCACTGTATGATGCCTTCGAAGATATCTATTATGTCTTAAATTTGATTTTATATCAGTTAACATTGTTGTGGAGCACACACGCACTATATCAGTGATAACAGTCTAAGATTTGATGATTGATTGGAAAATTACTGATTTGTTTTAATATGATGTATTATCATGTTTACTTGATTTCTCTAAGGCCGGTTGAATAGACTTGTTTCTGTCATTACTGTTGGATTCGTAGGCATATAGATTAGTTTCATTACATTGCATTGCATAACATTTTTGTGTTTTTGCTTGAGGACAAGCAAAGGTTTAAGTTTGGGGGTATTTGATGAGTGAGTTTTATACACATGAATTGGATACATTCGGGCTTAATTTATTGTTGTTCTCGAGTCTTTTAGGATGTTTTTATGTGTTTGTGTCTATTCAAGCATGTTTTATATTGTTTTGTAGGATTTGGGACAAAAGTTACATGGATCGACGTTCGGGGTGGCTAGATGCGCGTTTTCGGCTTGTCATTTACACAGCAGTCACTTCAGAGCCAATTTGACTATAGCTCCGGACATTATTTCGGAAAACTTCAAGAATGAAAGTTGTAGATCTACTTTTCCTCTTTCCAGAACATCTTGAATCATCTAAATCGGAATTCGGACGAAGAAGTTATGGCCATTTTCCCAAAGGACGTCGGAGCAGAAAAAGTCAACTTTTTGACCAGCGCCGGGGCGCCCATTTCTAGTGTATTTCCAGAGCCGGGGCGCTGGGGGGCAGAATCCCAGCGCCGTGCCCAGCGCCGGGGCGCTGGGGAAGGGTCTGGTGCGGGCCTGGACGCGTTTTGGGCGAATTTTGACACCTTTTTGACTCCAAATAGGATTGGGGTTGTTCCTAAACCAAAAATTGGACTTGTAACCTATAAATACATGATGTAAGGCATAAAATAAGCGGGGATTACATAGCTTAGCTTGGAGATTACATAGCTTAGACTAGATTAAACACTTCATTAGATTAGAACATAACCCTAGTTCTTATTAGTTTTGGAGATTGAAGCAAATTGAAGACCATTGAAGATCAAAAGCAAGAGCAAGAGGGGAGCATCAGATTTGCTGACAACAGATTCTATTCTCTTCTCTCATCTTACTTTTATCTTTTAATGTATATTCAATTGTGGATTCTTGATTTTAATTCATTAATTATGAACTAACTTCTTTCCTTAAGATTTCAATTGAACTTTTTATGGCTATGAATTAGTTATTCATTATATTCTAATTATTTATGTTAAAGTGAGTTGTTTATCTTGTCTTGTGCATATTGCTTAATTATCTGATCAGTAATTACTTTGTTACTCTAGAAGGAATTGGAAGAGGAATTCTAGGGTTAGAACTGGGCATGATATCATGTGACTTAGTTATTTGCACAGTGAATAATTAGGTTTGTGAATAGAATGGAAATATCTGTTCGCCGCATGTAACACATAAGGAATTGAAATTGTAACGAGTTTAATTCAATTGTTTTGCATAGGAATATAGCAAGATTAATCTGGATTAAATAGAAGGCAATTGATCACTTGGAAAAGGACTTTTGGCATTTGAGAATTCCTGTTAACAATTCAGTAGGCATAATAATTGGGATAATTGGATAATTGATTTATAATTCATAATTGGGGATATTGAAGTCTTAATCTTTATTTATTTGAATTCATTCGTTAAAATCTTAGTTTTAATTATTTAATTTAGTTTTCTTAACTATAAAATTCACAATTTGAGATTGTTTAAATAAAATTAGTTTGGTTAAGAATTAGTACTTGGTGATTTTTATTAAATAATTCCTCGTGGGAACGATACTCTACTTTCACTTTATTACTGGTTGACCGTGTATACTTGCACGTATTCATTGATTGCGAAATCGATCAACACTCTCTATTATATTTCCAAGTATTTTTAGGGCGCAAAATCATTACAACGTCATTTTTGGTTTGGTCATCTTATCTAAAAAAATTACCCAGTCTTCTTCCCCTTTGTCCTCGTCAATTAGGTCGCACAGGAAACTTCTTGTTGTGGTTTGAATCTTCTCTCAGTTCTTGTGTTTCTTGATATTTCAATCTGCTTTGATTCGTACCTGATCAATATTATCTGGGTTCGGTTACACTTAATTTTGTGGTTGTTGATTGAAAATGGGAAACTGAAAACTGTAGCTGCTGGAAACGACCTCATTTTTTTAGGGGATTAGCATTATTTTCTCCAGACTCGGAGTTGGCTGGGATTGGATTCTGAGAAGGAAGCATGACGAGCATTAAGGATTGGATTTTGTCTCAGCTAGTGTCCAAGTCATTGGTCTAAGTAAGACCATTGTCAGGCAGTGGTAGTTTTTTTTTGAAGAGGAATCTTTTCATGATGATCAGTTTGGTAACCAAGATTCTGGAGTTGGGTAGTTAATCTACCATTATAATTTGGGACATGAAAACAGGGGATCGTCTTCTCCCCATACCAACATGTGCTTCACTACCCAACTCATATGGGCCAGATCAAACTTCCTTCACATCTGAACTCAGCAATAGAAGATCTATCGGATAAAGATTACCGCTCGGGCAACTTTAGAATTTATAATCTGAAACTCCGGTTAATTGAGAATTGCCCAGTCTATGAACTTTCATCACATCTGTTTAGAACAAGAAGAAGCCCTTAAAAGCATTGTTGTTAGAAAACCCATCTGCAATATTAAAATTCACCTCTGAAGGCGACGAGCAGACGAATGGAATTGATCGGAGGGACGAGATTGAACAGTGGGAGCAAAAAAGGGGGATTGATCGATATTTCATTATTGGGTCGCAGTTGGAAATGGGTCGGGTTGGAAGACATCATCAGGATAGGCTACATAGGATCAGATCAAAATATTTATTTAATCCCATTGCCAGCCTTGCACATGATAAAATTAATTGGGAATTTAGAAAAATTGGTCTAGGCTTCACCAAAATTAGTGACTTCGACAATCTCTTTGGCGATTCCGTTTTGGGCCACACCAGTTTCATTATATCGTTGGCTGTTTACTTTCGGCAGATATAAAGTCTGATCAAAGCCTCCGACAGGAGTCGGGACGGATATCATGACGGCATAAGGTCGGAGGGGTTATAAGGCCGGACAAACATCCTTCGGGAAGGCTTTGATCTCCCAAAAGGAAGCCTCCTGCAGGGGTCAGGACGGCTATTTTTGCAGTATAAGGTTGGATGGCGTAATAAGGTTGGATCCTTCGGGAAGGCTTAGTTCTCCCGAAAGGAAGCCTCCCACTGGGGTCGGGACGACTATTTTTGGAAGTATAATGTTGAATGGCGTAATAAGGTTGGATCCTTCGGGAAGGCTTAGTTCTCCTGAAAGGAAGCCTCCCACTAGGGGTCGGGACGGATATTATAGCGGCATAAGGTCGGAGGGGTTATAAGGTCAGACAAACGTCCTTCGGGAAGGCTTTGATCTCCCGAAAGGATGAAAATCCAGCGGATATAAATCCCGAAAATCGAATCCCGATGATCAAATTCCTGAGGATCGAAATCCCGAGGATAAAATCCCGAGGATAAAAATCCCGAAGAGACTTTTTTAATACTCTCTTATTTATAAGTTCCTTATAAATAAGAGACTGGGGGGCAATTACAGTTCATACTTTGGTGGACTTTTGGCGGCTCTCCCGTGACATTTGGGGATAAGGCTGGTATGGCGGTATAAGGTCGGGATCCCATTCCGAGACAGACCGACATCCTCTCCAACGGATCACATCCTCCGAGACGGACCGACATCCTCTCCAACGGATCACATCCTCCGAGACGGACCGACATCCTCTTCAATGGATCACATCCTCCGAGACGGACCGACATCCTCTCCAACGGATCATATCCTTCGGGACGGACCATCATCATCTCGATCGGATCACATCTCGAGACGGACCGACATCCTCTTCAATGGATCACATCCTCCGAGACGGACCGACATCCTCTCCAACGGATAACATCCCGAGACGGACCGACATCCTCTCTAACGGATCACATCCTCCGAGACGGACCGACATCCTCTCTAACAGATCACATCCTCCGAGACGGACCGACATCCTCACCAATGGATCATCCTCCTCCCGAACGGATTACTTCCTTCGGGACGGACCATCATCATCTCGATCAGACAATATCCTTCGGGACGGACCAACGTCCTCCCGAACGGTCAAAATAAATATTTATACGGTTCTTCGGAACGAATACGTTTAGGAACGAACTTTATAATTTATATTTGGTAGTGATAAGGTTGGTTCAGTCGTAATAAGGTTGGTTCGGTTGTGATAATGTTGGTTCTCTATATATTTGGATGTGTTCGGTGGATTATTTATCTGTCTTCAGTAGTGATAAGGTTGGTTCGGTTGGTATAAGGTTGGTTATATATATATTGGGTTGTGATAAGGTTGGTTCTTTATATCTTTGGTAGTGATAAGGTTGGTTCGGTCGTAATAAGGTTGGTTCGGTTGTGATAAGGTTGGTTCTCTATATATTTGGATGTGTTCGGTGGATTATTTATCTGTCTTCGGTAGTGATAAGGTTGGTTCTGTTGGTATAAGGTTGGTTATATATATATTGGGTTGTGATAAGGTTGGTTCTTTATATCTTCGGTAGTAATAAGGGAAATTATTTATCTATCTTACGAGTGAACAAGAGGAGTGGGGCAGCGATATTGGGAGCCGACAATTTTAGTTCGGCACATGGAGTTCAGGCGCGATATTTTCTCTTCGGGAAATATGATCATTTTGTTGGGATATACTTGTATAGTCTCTCATTTATAAGTTCTTTATAAATAAGAGACTGGGGGGCAATGTTGGGATGTGATTATTTGGGTCTAGCCATGGTGCAACCCAATCTATTTAATGGTCCGGATCTGGTGATGGCCCATATGTATTTATTATTATAGTGGGAGAGTCCTTATTAAAATAGGATTGTATTCCCTTATTTGGAGGGATAAGGAATCATTTTCCTAGTTGGATGCAGGGGGAAGTTACTTCTATATATATGGCTATAAGCTAGGGTTTAGAGGGAGAAAGAACATAAGAGATACAACACAAATACACAACTTGTACTCTCAATATTATTATAGTGGATTACTCTCTCTCTCCGTGGTTTTTTTTCAATTGGGTTTCCACGTAAATTCTTGTGTTCATACTTTATATTTCTTTATTTATGTTTATGTGAGTGTATTTCGTGAGTTCAATTTCACAACAATTACTCCATCAAACCGTTGGCGCGATTTTGGCCTGCTGTTTTGGTGATTTCGTCAGGCGTACAAAATCAAGCGTTAACAATATACAATTTTTTTTAATTTGAAATTATAATTTTCCGCAACTGTCCGACATCAGAGTCCCATTTTAAACAATTAATTAAGTACATATTTTCATAGAAGTTATCAACTACCTAAGTTCCTACCTCGTTCTTCCCAAATTCCATGTTGGGATGTTACATTAATGTTTGCGATAGTTAAAATGTTCAAAACATAAAATTTTGATGTACTACTTTACCCTTCTTCAAATAAAGGAAAAACTTATGTACCCCACCTGCAAAATTTATCACATTATAAACTAAAAGGATAGGTAGAATTGGAACAATTCAATAAGGTTTTGGTTTCTTTAAACTTTCTGCCACCTAACAAAACATGCTTATGATTTTTGGACTAAATGTATATTTTCTAGTCAAACATTCCTAAAGTATCAACGTCTGATCTCTATATATAGTACACCTATATGGTTGAATCTTGAAATAAAGGGTGGTGTCTGGTTGGCTCCCAAAGTTGGGGACTTCTCCTCCCCTGCTCAATCAAAAAGTGGCACTTTTCAGGCTTTCAGTTGGTTTAGTGTAGTATCAAAATGTGTCTAGCTAGCTAAGTACTATATATGATGATATGGTGGAATAGGAGGAAGCACTTTTATATCATTTTGATCACGTTCCAAAACTGCCCCCAACAGATCTGCAACAACCTACCATGCAACAACACGAAACTAAAAAACTGAACTCGAATACCCCCCGCCCCGGCGACACTTTTTGACTTGGGGACTACCGCCCCGGCGGGTGCACAAGAATTCTGATGGAAGTGACTCCGCCCCGGCGTATTGGAAATTTATGGAAGATGATAAATTATAAAAGAAGTAAAATATAATTTTGAAGAACATTTAAGAATACTTTAATTTCACTTAATTAAAATGATCCAAGTATATGACTAATTTATAAGACTCATATGATACTTCTAGAACCACATTAATAATTACTACATGACCACATTCATGTATATGAACCTAACCATTACATGTTCCAAGACAATTTAAATACATTTATGTACTTAGATATCACCAATTCATCTGATTCCTTCAAACGCAAGAAACTCTTTTGTCATCTCCATTGATATATTATGTATATGACATGAATGCTTGAAGTTTCCATTTGTTCTTCTTGATCTTGCTTATAACTATCTTCTCACATTTTACATGCTTGTATTTCTTCTCCATTTCATTATTTCTGAACTCATTTTGATCAAAATACTTCTCCATATTAAACCATTCAATACCTTCCACAACTTGAGTTTCTTTTTTCTTGGTCTTTGCATTTTCGACCTTTGGTTTGCACTCTGCTTCCAACTTGGACTTTGTATATGATGTTTCTTTAGCAGTTTTTGTGACTTGAACCTTTTTGGCAATGTTCTTCCTTGTAAAAGTTCTGACAGCAACAGGATTAGATGATGAGACGTCCAATTGGCTAGTAACTTTTGAGTGTGCACTCTTTTCTTCAACATCCTTCTCCTCCAGCTCATTTTTCAAATTTGTCTCATTCTCTTCTTCCATTGCTTCACTCTCAGGTTCTTCTTTCTCAAAAGATGCTTTAATTATTATGACTTCAAATTCTTTATTTTTGACATGATCTATTTCTTTTGCTTTCCGACATATGTCTTCAAAGTCTTCATTTTTCTTTTCTTCTTCTTCAACTTCATCAATTTCTTCTACAAGTTTCTCATCCTCTTCCAAAAACCAAGACTCTTTAGGTAACGATGAACCTTTATAATTCTTGCAAATCAATTCAAGTTCATTACATAACTGAGATAGAGAATCAAAACTCGCAATACGCATCCAGACTTCTTCATGCATTACTCCTTGCAAAATCTTCCTTGTTCTTTTTTGAACTTTTTATGAAATACACTTTTCTGGATTTGCAATGACATCTTGCCATAAATTGCATTCTCCAAGAAATACTCGAACCCTTATACTCCAAACATTCTAATTTGTGAACACTAATTTGGCACCAAACCTAGGAAACATCATTTTTTTTATAATTTACCTCACCAAAAATGCTATCAATATGACAACATTTGTGACATGCTTCAACTCACAAACTTCTTCAAAAAATTTCTCAACTAGCACATTTGCTAGATTGCAATTCAGAGCTATAATGCGCACACTTTGCACTCGCCCAACGAAACACTTTGATAGCACTAAGTCACCTTTCTTGGGTCGTCAATTTTACCTTTAGCCACTTTAGTTTAACCTTCGAAAGGCCAATTTTAGGGAGGAAGTGAAATGTAACTTTGAGAATATAAAAACACTTTGATAGCACTAAGTAACCTTTCTTGGGTCGTCGATTTTACCTTAGCCACTTTAGTTTAACCTTCGAATTAACCTTAGCTCTTATACCACTTGTTGGAAATTTATGGAAGATGATAAATTATAAAAGAAGTAAAATATAACTTTGAAGAACACTTAAGAATGCTTTAATTTCACTTAATTAAAATGATCCAAGTATATGACTATTTATAGGACTCATATGATACTTCTAGAACCATATTAATAATTACTACATGACCACATGATTCGTGTATATGAACCTAACCATTACATGTTCCAAGACAATTTAAATACATTCATGTATTTAGATATCACCAATTCATGTACTAATATTAATTAAGATATTTCTTGAATAATCTAGATTATATTTGGTTTAGATGCTAACACAGCGACATTTTTTTGTCTGTGGATTGTCGCTCCGACGACATGTCTGTCCTGAAAATTCCTATTCTACCCTTTAAGTTCCCATTTCCTGCTTTTGCCATCCCAACCTGTTCCTGCAATACACAAACACTAAAAACACATAAAACCATACTAAAAACACTTAAGATAGCAATGATTAAACTTTAAAAAATAATTGATTCGCAAGTATGAAACAAACCCATTAAATACCCCCAAACTTAAAATCTTGGTTGTCCTCAAGCAAACACAATGCAATGTAACTAACTACATGCTTACGAATCCAACCATCAGACAATACAAAGTTCACAATTATGCCTCAGAGAAATCAGAATAGATGAGAATAGTAAATTTAACCAAGAATATGTTAGCAATCCATAACAATATTTATAAATCATCTCATGTTAAAACTGATGTAGTGCGTGTATGCTCAATAACCATAAGAACCAAATACAATCAAATATATCACATAATACGCTTTTTAGAGGAAAGGCCATAGTTTCTACTCAAGAGTTTCTATAAACCAGTTAGCTCCAGCTAAAACTATGCAATTACCAAGTTTAGAGGTCCCTGTTGAGGCTTATTCCTTATTTTTATTTATTCACGAGTGCGCTTTACGCTCTATCCCGCGTTGTCACTTGACTGTATAATGTCTAATTCTATTAGGGTTTCAGTATGCCTGTGTAAATAACTTTGGACTAATGACTTCCAAACCAGACGGTCTTAGGGCGCTGATTGTATAGAGACATCCCTAAGGGGTTACTTACTCGAGTAACAAAGGCTACAGAACTAGACTAGCCAAAATATTTATTCATCATCATTTCCCCCCTTTTTTTTATATTTTTCTCTTCTTTTTTTCCATAGTTCTCCTAAACTTAAGTTTTTGCCTAATCCTAGACTTCACCACTAGTTCACTGATTTTCTTTCAATTAAACCCCAGTTTCCCTCCAGAAGATAATTATATGATTATTTCAACTAAGTTGGTCAATATAGTCATCATACTATGCTATTTGGTTACATCAATTTCAAACAAGAAAATATTTATATCATGCCATGAAATTGCTTTAATGCCTTAATTATCAAAACCGAACAATATCTATGTAATTCCAATCTCATCATAGGCCAAGTTATATAACTTCATACTTACTGACTAGCCATAATCATGCAATATGACTAACTATGCAACAGATATGATACTAAATATTTTTTTTGTGATTTTCAGGTTTTTTAATTTCTTATTTTTTTTATTTTATAATATGCAACTATAAAAACAAAATTACCATACAATAACTATTAATCAAATATGCAATGGAAACTAGACACTGCTATGCCTACTATTAATATGCAACTAATACATAACCACCCCCAAACTTAAAATTAAATACACAATGTCCTCATTGTAAAAAATAGAAAGAATTCAAGTAAAGAAGACTTCCCTGAGAGGCTAAGCGTCAGGCTCAACAACCTCAACATCAGAGTCGGAGGATGGGTAAGTAGGTAATGGCTGAGGAGTAGGAAATTAAAATGGGTCAACATTGGGATTCAAATGGACAAATATGTCAGCCAAAGATACATTGAAATTGTTCTGAGTCGCAAACATGTGATCCTGCCTTTCTGCGATCCTCTTCAGTCGTTTATCCTCTAGTTTGTTCTGTGCATCTAAGTGATGCTGAAGACTCCTGAATTGGGTGCTAATTAAACATGAACTTTGTCTTCCGCGATGAATTAGGTTCAATAGCCTCCTCACCCTTAAGAACTACATCATCAACAAAATCTGCATAGTCCTCATCCTCAGCTTCATCCTCATCAGAATCTGAGGGAAATAAAAATGTAAGACCCCAACTTTTATGAATAAAGATTTAATTTTATCTAAATATTATTTTGAATAATAAGGTGTTGATTTGATATAATGCTATAATTATGAGTGATATGTGCAAATTTTATAAAGTAAGTAAGTTGTTATAAAAATATTCATTTGGTCGGGGAATATTCGTATGATGGTGCAATCATTGGTGGACCCCACAACGGAATAACTCTCTGATATAGAAAGAAAAAAAATAAACTTTTCATAAAATAATGGCAAGACTTTTACCGTTAAAATGTTAAAATACTCGGTGATAAAAGTACAATAATACGCGTTGTTCCATAGTGGTAAGCGATATTACACAGTAGCACACGATATTGCACAGTATTTTTGATTATTGATGCTTACGTAAAAAGTCACTCAATTTCATTCAATAATTGTCACATTAGGTTCTATATAGTATCTCATATTATTGATTCAATTATTATCACAGTATCATCTGCACAATATTTTATATTAATAAATTAATAATTGAGATGACACATTTATTC
Source organism: Panax japonicus (assembly GCA_020205505.1). Taxonomy (NCBI): domain Eukaryota; kingdom Viridiplantae; phylum Streptophyta; class Magnoliopsida; order Apiales; family Araliaceae; genus Panax; species Panax japonicus. Next base: position 39,837,954 of record CM035093.1, on the reverse strand, counting down.
ATATTATTAGTTGCATTATTGACAATGTCTAGAAATTAAGTTTTGTCGAGAAAAGGGGTTAAGTTATTTAATTGCGTGCCAATAAGGATAAATCCTTATCGGAAAGCCCCCTCTTTCCTGAGAATGATCTGGTTGTCAATATTGTGAGTTATAATATTAATGATGAATAATGGTTGAAAGATTAAAAATGTGTTAATTGAAGATAAGTGATTTGTGGTAGATATTTATTCAAATTTTGATATAAATAATGGGGTTTGTCATGAAGTATTTATTATAAGTTTGGCTTATTACATGGACCCCCACTTACTCATTTTTCAAAAACTTCGATAGAAAGTTGTCTCAGTTTTGTTTTATTATTATTATTGTTATAATAGTAACAAAATAGATTTTTTTATATAAAACAGAAACTTTTTATAATATATATAAAGTTATTGTTTTATTAGAATATAATAAGAATATATTATATATATATATATATATATATATATATATATATATATATATATATATATAAAGGTTTTTTTTTATTTGAATATTTTATTGCACAGTGATGAAAAGTAAAAATCAGATATTCGCCCGTGAATTCGTCCGAAATTTGACTGTTCATCCGTGATTAAATAATGCAATGCCATTATCCTATAATTAGGTTACTTAGTTAAGAAATGAAAAACATACCAGAATTAGAGAATTCTTCTTCTATAATATTATGCGTATTTTTTTAATAGTATAAGAATACTTTGAGTGTAGTTAATAGTGCAAGATTTTCTCAAGAATATCTCCGTTATACCAGTCAAATTTAGTCGGTTACTAAGGTAAAGGATGTGACGCTCCCAAAATAGATATACATAACCCATTATGAGTCACCAAATACATGGTACATAATTCAAATACAAACTTAATTTATACAACTGTTAAGTGTCGTGCAGAATATGACAAAACATAAGCTGTGAATTTTAATACAAATATTGTCTCCTAGACAATATCTGAACTTAAATGGAGTCCTTATTACAATTATTATCACGCTATTCTTATATAATAATGAGGACTACTATAGCAATCATCTTAGACCGTCACTCTATTCCCTGACTAGTCCCAGCTATATTCTCATTTCCTGAAGAGAACAATGAAAGCAAAGGGTGAGCTTAACTATCCCAGTAAAGAATATTATGACTAAGATAATGCAGAATAAATTATCCTTAGCCTTCAACTGTATAACAACTGATAGAATACGATAAAAAATAAGTTTTAGATCAACAACTGCAGCGGAATAAGCAATCCATTAGAAGAGTCAAGTAGAAAATGATATCTACTATCTTCTATGATTTAAAAGTTCATAAATTTTATCGCTGAGACTCAACTTAATAAATATTCCACATCATCAATTTTATCGCTGAGACTCAGCTTAATAAATAATTAATCCACATCCACGAATCATCCATGCACTACGGGCCAAGGATATTTGTTATTATCACCAATGATCATGATCATGCCAAACAACAGTTCATCTATACACCCTTGGCCGAAGAGAACCCATGGTCACAATCATACCAACAACTGTCCATCAATGCACTACGGGCCAATGAAGACTTTTACCACATCATTTGTAACATTACAAGTCATGATTATACCGATACATAGTCATAATCATACCAATCAATAGTCCATCTATGCACTATTGGCCAAAGATGACTTTTATCATAATATAAGCATGATGATGATGACAATGATATAAACATTAATCAAATGAAATCAAGGATAAATATTAAAGACTTTAAATTTATTCAAAGTTTAAAAATGTTTAAATTGTCAACATGATACTACTTTGTGGACTAAAATTAAAGAATAATATCCATGTATCAAAAATAAAAATTGGACAGAAAAGAAATCTATTTTTTGGGTGAATAGTACCTGAGTGAATAGTATTCCGTGAATAGTACCTCGTAAATAATACCTCGTGAATAGTACTGTACGTATGAATAGTGTCGTACGCATGAATAATGTCGTATGTATGAATAGTACCCATGAATAGTACTCCAATATGAAAAGCTTAAAATTTAGCAAGAATGTTCAGAAAAATATCCTTGTGAAACGATACTAGATGAAGCACAAATTTCAAGGATATTCTACTAATTTCAAGGAGTATAGAAGCAAAACTTATCAACATGAGTATAGAATTAGGAATATGAAACGAAATAATATTACTCACATACTACAGAGTATGGAAGAAAATATTATTTCTTACGAATACTAAACAAAAATAATATCACTTACAACTATTGAGCGAAAATAATATTCCTACGAATATTGAACGAAAATAATATTCCTGACGAATATTGAACGAAAATAATATTCCTTATGAATATTGAACAAAAATAAAATTCCTTACGAATACGAAAAATGATATTATAAGCGAATATGAAATAAATATTACCCCTTACCTCAAAAAGAGAGCGATTTCGACTGGTATAGCGTAGATATTCTTGAAGAAAACTTTCACTATTTTCTACATTCAAAGCTTCCTTAAACTCTAAAGAAATATGCTCAATATTATAGAAGAAGAATTTTATGATTCTGGTGTGATTTTCAATTCTAAACTGAGTATCCTATTTATAGGAGAATGGCTGGGCACTATTTGGATGCACAGTAAAGGAAAAGTCATGGGCGAATTCACGGGCGCAGAACAAATTTTTTTGATTTTACTATACAGCACTATGCAAATACTATGCAAACATTATGTATAATAAAATATAATATATTTTATTTTTCATAAAATAATAAAACTTATTATTATAATATATATATATATATATATATATATATATATATATATATATATATATATATTCATAATATTACACCCTCCTGTGAACCAGATCCCCCCCATAATCATTATATATATAATACTTATATACAGGCCGGATCAGGTTCGGACTCCCGGACTGGACCAAAATTTGGACTTTTTTTTGCTTTTTTTTTAAAAACAGATAAATTTTTTTTATGGAACTTGAATTTTTACATAATACTATACAGACATGTTTTGTTATATGTATCCAAATCACACCCAAAATACTGTATTATGTAAAATTTCAAGTTCCATAATTTTTTTAGCTGTTTTTTTTAAAAAAAAGTAAAAAAAAAGGTCCAGATTTTAAACCTGTCCGGGCTCCCGGACAGGATCCGACCTGTACTTATATATATATATATATAACAAAACTCAGATAACTTTCTTTCGATAATTTTGAAAAATACGTAAATAGGGGTCCATATAATAAGCAAAATTTATAAAAAATACTTCATAAACAATTTCCTCTATTTATCTCAATTCACTTGGCTTCACAAAACACATTTTTAATAATATTTATCATTAATATTATAAATCACAATATTAACAACCAGATCATTCCCAGGAAAGAGGGGGCTTTCCGATAAGGAATTTCTTCCTATTGGCGCGCAATTAGGTGAACAAATCCCATTCCTCGACAGAACTTTCTAGACATCGTCAATAATACAAATAATAATATGAATAACTTTTTTGAGTCAATTATTGATTTAATAATATAAAATATTGTGACAATAATTGAATCAATAATGTGAGATACTATGCATCAATTACTATGATAATAATTGAACAAAACTGAGTGACTTCTCACGTAAGCATCAATGATCAATACCGTGTGCTACTATGCAACCACGCGTATTACTGTACTTTTAACCTCGGGTATTTCAATAGTTAACGGTAAAACTTTCGCCGTTATTTTTATAAAAAGATATTTCTATCATTTTCACTCTGACAGTAATTCCGTTCTGGGGTCCACCAATGATTGTACCGTTATACGAATATTCTCTGTTAAAACGAATATTCTCTGACCAATCGAATATTTTATAGCAACTTGCTTACTTTGAAAAATTTATAAATATTACCCACAACTATAACATTATATAAAATCCACACCATAATATTCAAAAAATATATTTCGAGAAAAATTAATCTTTATTCATAAAAGTTGGGGTCTTACAACCTCCATTTCTTATGAAATTCCGTCCTCAAAATTGGTGTACGTACCTGGTATGCCGAAGAGGTGAGGATACCTTGATTTCATTTCAGATTCTAACTCTTGAAGTATAATCTTTGAGCGTAGAATATGTTTCTTCTTATCCAAGATTTTAACAGGTATCTCTCTATACGTTAAATCTTCTACTATCTCGTCTAGTTCTAATTCAATAATATGGTTCGATTCATCCACATATTTATGTAACATCGATATGTGAAAATATTATGAACACACGACATACTTAGCGGTAAGGCGAGTCTATAGGCCACAGTTCCTACTCGATCGAGTATTTTAAATGGACCAATGAATCGAGGGTTGAGATTTCCTCTCTTCGTCGATTCTTGCTTTTTGAATAACGCCTTCTTGCACCTTCTTCTTCATTTTCATCAGCTCCGGGTCTGTAGCTTAAGCAACTTTAAATTTATCGATTAAAGTCGGTTCTACTCGTATATTTGACATCATCACGTGGGTCCCTAGAGTTTTTAACTCTATCTCCATCATTTGTAAGTCATACAAAATGGGTCTTTGTGTTAACAACATCGCACTTGTAAACGCATACTATCTTCTACTAAACGCGTCAGCTACCACGTTCACTTTTCCAGGATGGTATTGAATGGTATGGTCATAATCTTTTCAACAACTCGAGCCAACGTCTTTGGCGCATGTTACGTTCATTTTTGGTGAAGAAATGTTTGAGGATTTTGTACTGGATTCAAGGTCGATACAAATTTTGATTTCACTCTCTGGGGGTAGGATAGGAAGTTCTTTGGGGAATACATCTGGAAATTTATTAACAATAGAAATATCATTCAAATCTGACGTATTTTTGTTTAAATCCATGACATGGGCTAAGAAAGCTTGACATCCGTTTTTCAATAAACGAATGGCTTTATGGCTTGATACCAACTGTGACTCTCATCCAAGACTTGGATAACACCTCACATTGATACCTATCAACTTGCCATCATTATTCACGGCGTCCCCTACTGAAAGACTGGCTTCGTTGCATCCCACACAAAGAAGTCACCAACGAAAGGCTTGGGGATCTTTACTTATGGCTTGATATGACATTGATTGACTTTAGTGGTTTGGTTGCTTGAATTCACATAATAGGTTGGTTAGGAATATAAAAACTAACAACCTTACGAAAACACTCAATTTTAGCATGATGAGTAGTTAACCAGTCGATTCCTAAAATCACATCAAATGCAAGTATAAGATCGACATGTAACTGAGGGTATCGATTTGAATCAAACAAGATTTATAAACACTGGAGATAACGAAGGTTTCTCCCAACAGAGTTTCAATAGATAAGTCAAAGTCTAATTTCTCTGGAGTCAAATTTAAACGTTGAGCGCAAGTAGGAGAAATAAATAAATGGGTAGAACCGCTATCGAATAATGTATAGACTTCGCAAAAGTTTATGATTAACTTACCCGTGATAACTTCGTTCGGGTTCCTCGTCACAAAAACGCTCTTCCTTAAACTACCGACTTTGACTTGTCTGGGATAGCCTTTGGTGTCTCCTTTTCAGCTGGACTTAACTTCACTACACGACAAAATTGGGCTAGGTGACCTTCTCTTCTGCAATTAAAACACGCTTTGGGTTTCTGCGTACAGATTGGACTGATGTGTCCCTCTTCTCCACATTTATAACATACGACCAGTGGTCGTTCTCCTTCCTTGAAAACGAGTGTTGGTGCTGTTGCCGACGTCTTTCCGTTAATGTCGAATCTTCTCTTCTTAAAGTTGCTCTTACTTAGTTCACCTTTCCTATTATCTTGGCCATGATTACCCCTGAAGTGGTTACCATTCTTGGCATGATAATTTTCTCCACGATGTTTATCATTGTTTTGATGGCCGTTGCCACCTGTATGATTATTATCATGTTGTTTATCGTTACCTTTTGGTTGAGTTGACTCATTATCCCACTCCACTAACTGAGCCATATTCACAACATCTAAATATAAAAAAATTTATGAGAAATGAGGTATTAACGTATTTTGAGTTTCAAACCTCTTAAAAACATTCGCGTCATTCGTTCCTCATTATCTACCAAATGGGATGAAAATCGGGATAACTCAGAAAACTTTGCCTCGTATTGCAATACGGTCATATTGTTTTGTTCCAGCTTGATAAATTCTACCTCCTTCATGTAACAAATACTTTCTAGAAAGTTCTTGTCGTTGAAAAATTCTTGGAACTTCTCCCAAGACATTTTTAGTGCGGCAGGTTGAGTACGCTTTACAGATTCCCACCAATGATATGCCTTTCCTCGCAACATGAAGGTGATAAAAGGAACCTTTTTCTCCTCGGAGCATCCCAAGACATCAAATATTTTGGTGATCTGCTTAATCCACGTCTCTGCCTTAAGTGGTTCTGGCTTTCCCAAAAACTCTGGTGGTCCCAGCCCCTTGAATTGCTTAACGGTGACCATTCGAGAGTTGTCAGTGTTTCTACCTGTATTTTGAACATGAGTCTCTCTCGTTTGGTGTAACATGAATTCTAAACTCCTAAACGTACCATCGTTCGTCATTTGGTCAGTGTTGTTGTGTACACGAGGATTATTGCCTTCTAGATGCATATTATCCTAGTTATTGGTTGTCAGTGACTCAACGGTCTCATGTGCTCCATTGCTTATCTCAATATTTTTAGATGTCATTTTAGAACACTACCGCAAAACAAGGGTTAATTGACATGCCACATATTATCCCTATATTCCGACTGACCAATTAAATAACAAATAAGCTTAGGTAGGTCATATTAGCGAAGGATTTACCCGTCTTACCCCTCCTAGTTCTAGTCTCAAATCTCAGCCAGAGATCATATCCCTAAGCTTTGATACCAACTGTAACGCCCCCAAAATAGGTATACACAACCCATTCCGAGTCACCAAATATATGGTACATAATTCAAATATAAACTTAATTTATACAGCTGTTAAATGTTGTGTAGAATATGACAAAACATAAGTTGTGAGTTTTAATACAAATATTATCTCCTAGATAATATCCGAACTCAAATGGAGTCCTCATTACAATTATTATCACACTATTCTTATAGAATAGTGAGGACAACTATAACAATCATCTTTGATCACCACTCCATTTCCTGACTAGTCCCAGCTATATTCTCATTTCTTGAAGAGAACAATGAAAGCAAAGGGTGAGCTCAACTAGCCCAGTAAAGAATATCTTGACTAAGATAATGCAGAATAAATTATCATTAGCCTTTATCAGTTTAATAACTGATAGAATATAATAGACAACAAGTTTTAGATCAACAGCTGCAGCGAAATAAGTAATCCATTAGAAGAGTCAAGTAGAGCATGATATCTACTATCTTCAATGATTTAAAAGTTAATAAATTTTATCGTTTAGACTTAGCTTAAAAAATAATCCACATCATCAATTTTATCGCTGAGACACAACTTAATTAATAAATAATCCACATTCATGAATCATCCATGCACTACGGGCCAAGGATATTCGTTATTATCACCAATGGTCATGATTATGCCAAACAATAGTTCATCTTTGCACCCTTGGCCAAAGAGAACCCATGGTCATGATCATAGCAACAACTGTCCATCAATGCACTACGGGTCAATGAGGACTTTTACCATATCATTTGTAACATTACAGGTCATGATTATACCGATATATAGTCATAATTGTACAAATCAATAGTCCATTTATGCACTACGGACCAAAGATGACTTTCATCACTATATATGAGCTTGAGGATGATGACTATGATATAAGCATTACTCAAACGAAATCAAGGATAAATATTAAAGACTTTAAATTTATCCAGAGTTTAAAAATGTCCAAATTATCAACATGATACTGCTTTGTGGAGTAAAATTCAAGAATAATATCCATGTACCAAAAATATTTTGGACAGAAAGGAAATCATTTTTTGGGTGAATAGTACCTGAGTGAATAGTATTTTGTGAATAGTACTTCGTGAATAATACCCCGTGAATAGTATAGTACGTATAAATAGTGTCATACGTATGAATAGTGTCATATGTATTAATAGTACCCATGAATAGTACTCCGGCATGAGAAGCTTAAAATTTAACAAGAATGTTCAAAAAAATATCGTTGTGAAACGATACTAGATGAAGCGCAAATTTTAAGGATATTCTACTAATTTCAAGGAGTAGAGAAGCAAAACTAATCAACATGAATATAGAATTAAGAATATGAAACGAAATAATATTACTCACATACTACAGAGTATGGAAGAAAATATTATTTCTTACGAATACTGAACAAAAATAATATCCCTTACAACTGTTGAACGAAAATAATATTCCTACGAATATTGAACGAAGATAATATTCCTTATGAATATTGAACGAAAATAATATTCCTTACGAAAATTAAACAAAAATAAAATTCCTTACGAATATGAAAAATAATATCGTAAGTGAATATGAAATAAATAATACCCCATACCTCACAAAGAGAGCAATTCCGACTGGTATAGCGGAGATATTCTTGAAGAAAACTTGCACTATTTTTTACACTCAAAGCTTCCTTAAACTCTAAAGAAATACGCTCAATATTATAAAAGAAGAATTCTCTGATTCTGGTGTGATTTTCAATTCTAAACTGAGAATCCTATTTATAGGAGAATGGTTGGGCATTATTTGGATGCACATTAAAGGAAAAGTCACGGAAGAATTCAGGGGCACAATTTTTTTTTTGATTTTACTATGCAGCACTCCAAATACTATGCGAGCACTAGGCAAACACTATGCATAATAAAATATAATAAATTCTATTTTTCATAAAAAAAACTTATTATAATTTTCCCCCTACATATATATATATATATATATATATATATATATATATATTTAACTGAGATAACTTTCTCCCGATGATTTTGAAAAAATGGGTAAGTGGGGGTCCATATAATAAGCAAAATTTATAACAAATACTTCATAAAAATTTTTCTCTATTTATCTCAATTCACCTGGCTTCACAAAACATATTTTTAATAACATTTATCATTAATATTATAACTCACAATATTAACAACCAGATCATTCCTAGGAAAGAGGGGACTTTTCGATAAGGATTTGTCCCTATTAGTGCGTAATTAGGTGACCAAACCTCTTTTGTAACGCCCCCAAAATAGGTCCACACAACCCATTATGAGTCCTCAAATACATGGTACAGAAAACAACTACAACTTCATTATTACAATTATCGTGCAAAATACGACAACACATATTGTGTGAGTTTAAATGCAAATATTATCTTCTAGACAATATTCAAACTCAATAAGTCCTCATTACAATTATTGATACACTATTTTACAAAATAGCGAGGACTGTTAAAATAATTATCTTGAACCATCACTCCATACCCCGACTAATTTCCGCTATATTCTCGCCTCCTAAGAAGAAAAATGGAACAAAAAGAAAAATGATGAGCTCAACTAGCCCAGTAAAGAATATTATGACTAAGATAATGAAAAATAAATTATCATTAGCCATCAATAAATCAGATAAAATATAATGGACAATAAGTTTTAGATCAATATTCACAACGAAAATAATAATTCATTAGAATAGTTAAGTAGAGAATGAAGTCTACTATCTTCTGTGATTTAAAAGTTCATCATCAATATTTTATCCCTATAACATCAATCAATATACATCTTGAATCAAATATTCATCTTTGCACTACGGGCCAATGATATTCATTCGTATCACCGGTTAGTCATGTTCATCTCAACACCTGTCCATCTTTGCACTACGGGCCAAAGATATTCATCAGGTAATCATTCATCTTTGCACTACAGGCCAAAGATATTCAAATATATCACAAGTTAGGATTGAGGATGATAAAAATATTTTCAAGAAAACAAATCCAGTGAGATAAAAGGACAAAGATTAAGGATTAGTACTTTAGTTTATCAAATTTTAAAAATACTCCATAATAAACAATTGTGGAAAAAAAATTCAAGAATGAAGATCAAAACATGGATACAGTCAAAGATAGTAACCATACTGGACAACTTGGACAAAGAATTTTTTTTTTTAATTTTTCTGTAAATAGTGTCTTATACGTGAATAGTGTCGTATACGTGAATAGTAACCCCGACACGAAAAGGAAAAAATCTCATAAGAAAAATCATACTTCGTGAATAGTACTCGTGAATAGTATCGTATTCATAAATAGTATTGTATACGTGAATAGTGCCGTATTTGTGAATAGTAACCTCGACATGAAAAGGTAAAAATTTTATAATAAAATTCACACCAATATTTCAGTATAATGATATTGAAAGAAATAACATCATTTATGAAAAAATAACATCTCTTACCTCAAAAGAATAGTACTTCTAACTGGAATATTGGATATAATGCTGAAGAAAACTTGCACTGAATAGCTATACTCAAGATATCTAAATACTCATAAAAATACGCTCGATATTATAGAGAGAAAAACTTCTAATTCTGGTGTAGTTTTCAATTCTAACCTAAGAACCCTATTTATAAGAAAATGCTTGGAACACCAAAGTAGAAGATTTAATAAATAATATTTTATAAAAAAATTTCACGCCCACCCTTAAAAATTAGATTTAAGCACACCAGTAGGGCCCATCAACATAAAAAAAGTTTTTCTTTTAAAAAATGTGTATAAATCAAAAAATTAATTATTCTGAAATTTTAATAATTCATAATAAATAGCCCTTTTATGAGAAAAATTCGAATCTTATGTTCATTTCATAGGAAATTTAATTCTCTACAACTTTTTAGAAGAAATTTTTCTAAATTCTAAACGAAAAATGACTGAAATTCACATACGGATGATCTTGCTGGCTATAATCAAATTTCAGTCAAAAATGGACCCCACAAACATATTTAACATGTTTTTTTAACAAAAATACTGCGGACCCAATTTTCTCTCTTCCTCCTCATTAATTCATATATCTTGCATTCATTATAAAAATATCACCGTTATTATATTATTATATTATTACATCATACACTTATAATGTAATATTATAATAATATATTTGAATGAATTATTTTATCAAAGAAAATAAAATATCAACTCTTAATAATTGTCTCTTTAAAACTTTCTCCATTAAATAAATAATTTCTTATCATTTTTATCAATAATTAATTATTCACAAATAATATTACAGATTCATAATAATGACAACCAGGTCATTCTCAGGAAAGAGAGGGCTTTCCGATAAGGATTTCTCCTTACTAGCACGCAATTAGGTGACCAAACCCCTTTCCTAGACTGAAATTCTTTAGACATTACCAATAATGCTATCTAATAACACTACAAGAAAAAGGTTTATCAGCGACCGACTATTAGCGACCGATTACGATTGCAGATAGACATCAGCGACCGCATGCGGTCGCTGATAGTCGTCGCATAAAATCTGGTCGCTGGGATGCACATCAGCGACCACTATTAGCGGCCGCCTTATCTGCGACCGCTATTAGCGATCGAAATGACAAATTCGGTCGCTAATTTGAGTCAACATGGTCCAGAACCAAACTGACGTGATCCACGTGGCAACGACCGATATCAGCGATGGCCTACGGTCGCTGATAGCCTCAAATGTTTGGCCTTCGCTAATACCTATCAGCGACCACATGCGATCGCTGATATGAAAAAAATATAAAAGCAGATTTTTGCTGTTTTACAGAATTCCCAAAAACCTGTACCTGTTTTGTACCTGCTTTATCCCAACACACAAACACAACAAGATAAACAGCATACACAACACTATAAACATCTATACCTTTTCTGCAAATAAAACAACAATAATAACATTACTAAACAATTATCCTTAATTAGAATATTATATAATTATCTATCATAATTAAAAAAAACATACTTGCAATTCAGCCCAAACAACATCATTGTGGGCGATAGGTGTGCTCGCCCACGTAATCACAGGTGTAGGCCAATTCTGTAAACACAGCTGTGATATGCAATTGACGATCTTATTATCTGAAAAATCACTATAATATACAACAATTTACATCAACGTTAAGTAGATATATTAAAACAATTTACATCTAAGTTCTATATATCTTGTATAAATGGAATCTAAAATGCTTATATATAAATGATGCGGGACGTACATGCTATTCGGAGGAGGGCGAATCTGAATAAGAATCCAATCATCCAGATTAGTAGGGGCATTGGACACATGACTAGGTCCCCTACCCATGCCGTGCTTTTTTTGCGTTGCTTCAGATGCCATCTGTATATTACAAATTTCAAGATGTATATATGAGTTATATTTGATTACATGTATATATGAATATATAAAATGATAATAAACATGACAGTGATATAAACATGTATATATATGAATATAAAATGACAATAAACAAAAATTACATTTAAATAGTTAAGTACATAAACATGACAATGATATAAAAAACATGTAATGCTAAACATACATTTCATTTGTTCAAGTGTCAATGTCTGATTCAGAATAATCTTGTATACGTGTTGAAGATTCATAACCATCATCTGCTTCAGATTCAGTGTCAGACTCAGTCAATAACTCTTCCTCCTCAGTATCAATGTCATCTGACACAAGTATTGAATCAGGATTTAATTCATGTTGTTCATCTCCACCATCTAACTAGATTACTTCATTGTCGTCCTCCACATTTATTATAGTTTGACTATGAAGCATCTGTTCTTGGTAAATCTCCCCATCAACTACTTCTACACGACTACGCGCGAGAGTATGAATTACAACTTGCCAATCTGTAGGCGGTCTATCCCTTTCCCTAACAGGACTAGAAGTGTAGTATACTTGTACTGTTTGAGTTGGTAAAACAAACGGTTCGTTAGAGTACACAGACCTATGGAGGTCAATATCGACAATTTCATGTCTATCAACACGTATCCCTTTTTCTGAATCAAACCAATGGCACTTGAACAAGTGAATATGACCCCCGTACGTGCCCTTGTACGACAACTCTACGATTTCCTCTAACTCCCCATAAAAGGCACGACCAAGCTCATTGTAACAATCTCCTTGGACACACACTCCAGAGTTCGTTGTTCTTTTTCCGCGCCCATATGCCTTTTTATGAAATTCACAACCAATTATTTTGTAACCATTGTGGCAGACTTGGTCCCTGTCTGGTCCCATAGCTAGGACTTGTACATTAGCCGAAATCATTGATCCCTCAATCAAAGCCTACAAAAACTCTATCTTATTAAATAAAGTCATAGTTAATATGGAGTATATATATATATATATATATATATTTATATTTATCATGCTTAAGAAATTGAACTTACTTTTTCCTTTAGCCAAAGTGCAATTTTTTTATCACGATTGATTTGAATATCTTTATCAGTTATGCCGGGATGCAACACTTTTAAATCATCATCGTACAATCTATACCATGTTATAAACATTAACATATTGGAATAAATTTTTAACTTAAAAGATAAATTATCAAGTTTACTTGTGTACCTCACAAATTCGTCAATCTCCTCGCAATTGAGAAGAATGTAAGTATGTGCAGCATGTAATTCTTGCTCAGAGAGGAATATGCACTTCCCTTTTTCATAAGCGCGGCCTAATAGACCAAATATAGAGAGTCGACCATTTAGTTCAACATTTTCCCCCATCATCATGTCACGATACTCGATTGGCCTTTTTCAAGACTTCGTCCGGAAAATAGTCTGAGACAAACGTAGATATCTCATCGAAACTGTATGCCTCACATATTGACCCCTCGACATAAGCTCTATTCTTCACTACTAAATTATACTAACAGTCCCCAAGCCTTCCATTATAAACAATCTATATCAAATAATTGCTATATACTTTGTATTCATGGTTTTCATAATTTTAACCAAAACATCCCCTTTGTATTTCTTCAATGCTCTTAAATCAACATGCTTATGTTTTTTTCAATATCTAAGCAATATATAAAATTAATCAATACCTATAATATGATGCCTATACAAACTTACTGGCGTAGAGTCTCATTGATAAATTGTTGTGTCGAGGATACACTTTTTTGAAAGCCCCCTTTCCTAGAACCTCTTTATACTGCAAATTACATCATCACATAAATCGGATTGAGGAAAAAGTTATAATGCAATAGGCTCAACTCAAAAGCAATGAACACATAATGATAATATCCAGTGCCTGGACTTGGGCCAGAATGCTTAATGGTATCAGCCCCATAGTCCAATAACATTTTTGAAAGAGAAAATCGAAGCCCAAGAACAAAACTATAACTGTTAGGAGATAGTTGGGCCGTCAGCTGCAGGCCATGAGTGTCGAAATTGTATTTGGAAATTATAAATAAAAATTTTGTTAATTTGAATTTTTGAAACATGAGAGATTTAAGGCATGTGATCAATATGGTGTTGTGTATTTATAGTATTATTATTATTATTATTATTAGTAGTAGTAGTAGTAGTAGATAGTGTTTTTGGTATCCACGCGATCAAGTAGGAGTAGTCAGTCCCCTCTCGGATTTAATGCGATTTGAATTAGCATTTTGCAATCATCAAATTGATGGATGGCTTCCTGATAATTATTTATACAAGCATGTTATAGTTTATCTTATTAGTTATAGTATTACTATAATTTAACTAGTTCATAATCATTTTGAAACTGTCACAAATTTCCTTTTCTTTTTATTCCAAGTTTGGTTTTTATTATAATTTTGACTTTTTTATTATTATATCCCAAAATTGAAATTAAGAAATAGTAGTTTGTGAAATGCTATAATAATTGAAAATGAAAAAGGAATAAAATAACTTTGGGTGACTATAGTTCTATTTGATAGGTAAAGTTTTCTAGGCATGATAAAATTTGTCTAGAACACACTTATTCATAAATTTTTTATTATTTTGGTTATACCCTTTTAAAATAATAAATTAAAAATTAAAATTTGTTAGCATGAACTAGAAACTTTTTAATTTGAATAAATAAATAAATAAACAAATACACAAGTCTTACAAACCAAAACGTGTTCGGATGGAGAGAGCCTTTTATGTTTGTGATGAACATTAAGCTGCAAATAATGAGTAAACACCATTCCTTGGTTTATTGAATAACAAAAATTAACAAATTAGGATTTGTCTAAACCACATTCAATTTATAACAAAAATGAAAAAAAATTTAGGGTTTGTCTAAACCACATTCAATTAACAAATTAACAACAGATTCAAGGTTTCTAATGGATTTCAAGTGAGTTACCTTTGTAGAGGCGGTGGCAGGTGGGTGGCAACGGCGGCGCGAAATTCTTCTCCTTCTTCTCTTCTCCCCCCTTTCTCCCTCTTCTCTCTATTTCGGTGACCTCCTTCTTTTTTTCCCTTCCGTGTTCTGTGTCGAGCGAACTGGTTACTGATAACATTTAGTTTTATCCGCGACTGTTATCAGTGACCACATGCGGTCGCTGAATTTTAATGACATGGACTTATTAGCGACCACATGCTTTCGCTGATAATAGGTGGTCGCAAAAAAACTACGCGCCAACATTTCCTGCCAAATTTTGGGTGGGAAATTTGTTCTAGCGACCGATTAACGACCGCATGTGGTCGCTGATATCACTTAGAGACTGGATTATAGAATGGTAGATATTAGTCGCTAGTACGAGTATCGATGACCGGATATGCGGTCGCTGATATAAGTGGTCGCTGATAGACCTTTTTCTTGTAGTGTAATATTATTCAAATAATATGAATTATTGATATGAGAATGGGAAATATTGTGCAGTGATAATTATTGAATTAATAATATAAAATATCAACGTAGCAATTATTGAATCAATAAAATAAAATATTGAATATAATTACTGTAACAATTTTTGAGTAGTGACTTCTTACGTAAGGATCAATAATTTGTGCAATACTGCATGTTACTGTGTAACATTGCGTATTAATGTATTTTTAACCACTGGGTATTCCAACAGTTTTAACAGTAACAACTACACCGTTATTTATAAAAAACTCATACTTGTCATTTTCTTCATCCGATATTTTTTCTATACGGGGCCCACAAATGGATGCGACGTCGTACAAATATTTCCCGACAACAATAATATTCCATGACCAAATGAATATTCCCGGACAATAATAAATATTTTATAACCACTTGCTTATTTAAAATATTTATGCATTTTACCCATAACTAATCACATTAATCAAATCAACCCCTTACTATTTGAAAATAATAATTAGAGGAAATTCTATTTTATTCATAAAAGTCGGGGTCTTACAACCTCCACTCCTTATGAAATTTTATCCTCGAAATTGACGTACGTACCTGGTATTTCGAAAAGGTGAGGGTACCTCACTTTCATTTCCGATTCCAAGTCCGAGGTCATTTCCTCAATAACATAGTTCCTCCACAAAACTTTGACTTGGGTATAACCTTTGTGCGTAGGACATGCTCCTTCTTATCCAAGATCTTGACTGGTACTTCCTCGTACGTTAAATCTTTGGCTATCTTGTTTGGTTCTAATTTAATAATGTGATTTGGGTCTTTCACATATTTACGTAGCACAGATATATGGAAAACGTTATGAACATGAGACATGCTTGGCGGTAAATGTAATGCCCCTAAAATAGGTATACATCACCCATCTTGAGTCGCCAAAAATGTGGTACAAAATTCAAATACAACTTAATAATACAACTGTTGTGTAAAATACGACAAAACATAAACTGAGAGTTTTAATACGAATATTATCTTCTGGACAGTATTCAACTCAAATGGAGTCCTCAATATATTTATTATCACACTATTTTATAGAATAGTGAGGACTACTAATGCTATCATCTGGACCGTCACTCCGTTTCCCGACTAGTCCCGGCTACGTTCTCATTTCCTGAAGAGGACAATAAAAGCAAAAGGGTGAGCTCAACTAACCCAGTAAGATATATTATGACTAAGATAATGCAGAATAATTTATCGTTAGCCTTCAACAGTGTTAAACTGATAAAATATAACAAACATCAAGTTTAACTGCAGCGGAACACGCAATCCATTAGAAGAGTCAAGTAGAGCATAAAATCTACTATCTTCTATGATTTAAAAGGTTTTTCATCACTTTTATCGCTGAGACTCAGCTTAATAAATAATCCACATCATCTAATCACCCTTGCACTACGACCAATGATATTTTTTAGTATCACGACAACAAATTATCCATGCCCTACGGGCCAAGGATATTCGTGTATTCATCAATGGACATGATCATGCCAATAATTGTCCATCAATGCACTACGGGTTAATGAGGACTTTTACCACATCATTTGTAACATTACGGTCATGATTATACCGAATAATCCCTGGGTTATAATCATACCAAGTCCATCTATGCACTACAGGCCACAAATGACTTTCAACAGAATATAAACATAAGGATGATGACAATGATATAAGAACTTTCTAGACATTGCCAATAATGCTATCTAATAATATTATTCAAATAATATGAATTATTAATTTGATAATGGGAAATAATGTGCATTGACAATTATTGAAACAACAATAATATAAAATATCAATGCAACAATTATTGAATCAATAAAATAAAATATTGAACAGTGATTACTGTAACAATTATTGAGTAGTGCCTTCTTACGTAAGAATCAATAATTCGAAAATACTGTGCAATACCGTGTGCTACTGTGCAACAACGCGTATTACTGTATTTTAACCACCAGGTATTCCAACAGTGTTAACGGTAACAACTACATCGTTATTTATATAAAAGATATTTTTGTCATTTTCTCAATTCGACAATAATTCCGTTGTGGGGTCCACCAATGATTGTGCCATCGCACGAATATTTCCTGTTAAAACGAATATTTCCTGACCAATCGAATATAATATAACAACTTGCGTACTTTGAAAAATTTATAAATATTACCCACAACTATAACATTATATTAAATTCACTCCATAATATTCAAAAATGATATTTATAGAAAATTCATCTTTATTCATAAAAGTTGGGGTCTTACAACCTCCCCTTCTTATGAAATTTCGCCCTCAAAATTAGGGTACATACCTGGTATGTCGAAGAGGTAAAGATACCTTGATTTCACTTCAGATTCTAACTCCCAGGTCATTTCTTCAACATGGTGGTTTCTCCACAAAACTTTGACTTGAGGTATAACCTTGGAGCGTAAAATATGCTCATTCTTATCCAAGATTTTGACAGGAACCTCTTGATACGTTAAATCTTCTACTATTTCACCCAATTCTAACTCAATAATGTGGTTTGGATCTTTCACATATTTACGTAACATAGATAAGTGAAAAACATTATGAACACGAGATATACTTAGCGGTAAGGCGAGTCTATAGCCCACAGTTCCTACTCATTCGAGGATTAAAAATGGGCCAATGAATCGAGGATTGAGTTTTTCTCTCTTTCCAAATCTCGTAACTCCTTTCCATGGAGCAACACGTAACAACACATATTCTCCAATATTGAATTCCACGTCCTTTCGACGAAGATCAGCATAACTCTTTTGTCGATCTTATGAGGTTTTTATACGTTGTCGGATTATTTGAATCTTTTTCGTAGTCATACGTACCAAATCCTGTACCAAGAACGTTGCTTCTCCCACCTCATCCCAACATACTGGAGAACGACATTTTCTTCCATACAACGCCTCGAATGAAGCCATGCCAATACTTTCTTGATAACTGTTATTGTAGGAAAACTCCACCAATGGTAAAAACTTGTCCCAACTCCCCTTGAAGTCAAGGACACAGAGTCTTAATAGATCTTTAAGAGTTTTAATAGTCCTCTCCGGCTGCCCGTCCGTTTGAGGATGATAAGCTGAACTAAATCGTAAATCTGTGCCCATAGCTTTTTGCAAACTAACCCAAAATCTTGAAGTAAA
This sequence comes from Panax japonicus, assembly GCA_020205505.1. Classification (NCBI taxonomy): domain Eukaryota; kingdom Viridiplantae; phylum Streptophyta; class Magnoliopsida; order Apiales; family Araliaceae; genus Panax; species Panax japonicus. The sequence continues at coordinate 39,818,993 of CM035093.1, read as the reverse complement.
TCTTGGGTCTCAATCAGAAACTATGGATACTGGCATACCATGCAATCTTACAATCTTGTTTATGTATATACGAGCAAGACGTTCAAGTGTATAAGTTTCTCGTATAGGTAAGAAATGAGCAGACTTGGTCAATCTATCAACAATGACCCAAATTGCATCTATGCCTTGAGAAATCTTGGGAAGACTAGTTACAAAATCCATGGTAATGTGCTCCCACTTCCATTCTGGAATTCAAGTGGTTGCAATGGACCTTTTGGTGCTTGATGCTCTGCCTTGACTCGTTGATAAGTTAAACACCTTGAGATAAAATCCACTATCTCTCTTTTCATATTTCTCCACCAAAATGTATATCGAAGATCATGATACATTTTGGTACTCCTAGGATGGATTTCAAACGGTGTGTTGTGCGCCTCCATCATGATTTTATACTTTAAATCAGGGTCATTAGGAACAAAAAGTCGGGAGTTGACTCGAAGTATTCCTTATTCATCAATTCTTTCTTCCGGCATAGCACCTTCTTGCACTTTCTTCCTCATACGCATAAGCTCCAGGTCTGTAGCTTGAACAAATTTAACTTTATCGATTAAAGTTGGTTCTACTCGTATATTCGCCATCATCACATGGGTCCCTGGAGTCTTTAGCTCTATCTCCATCCTTTGCAAGTCATACAAAATGGGCCTTTGCGTTGACAATATCGCACTCATACCCGCATATGATCTTCTACTCAATGCGTCAGCTACTACATTCACTTTACCAAGATGGTATTGAATGGTATGATCATAATCTTTCAACAGTTCAAGCCAACGCCGTTGCCGCATGTTGAGTTCCTTTTGGGTGAAGAAATATTTAAGGCTTTTATGATCCGTAAAGATCTCCACTTTCTCCCCATACAAGTAATGCCTCCAAATTTTAAGTGTGAAGACAACAACTGCCAACTCTAGATTATGAGTAGGATAATTCCTCTCATATTCTTTGAGTTTCCGAGAGGAATAGGCTATGACTTTCCCATATTGCATGAGAACACATCCTAACCCTTTGCCCGAAGCATCACTGTAGATGACAAATCCCTCCGAGCCAAATGGTATTGTCAGAACAGGTGCTGAAATGAGTCTTCTCTTGAGTTCTTGAAAACCCTTCTCACATTCCACGCTCCAACCGAATTTTGTATCTTTTCGAGTCAGCTGAGTTAATGGAGTAACGATTCGAGAAAACCCTTCTACGAATCTCCGATAATAACCAGCTAAGCCGAGAAAGCTACGTACTTCGGTCACTGATTTAGGTTGCTCCTAGCTTTGAATAGCTTCAATCTTTGTCGGGTCAACAGATATTCCATGACTTGATACTACGTGCCCAAGGAATGCTACTTCCTCAAGCCAGAACTCGTATTTCTTCAACTTGGCATAAAGCTTGTTTTCACGAAGCTTTTGGAGTATCAACCTCAAGTGTTGCTCATGATCTTCATGACTTTTGGAATATATGAGGATGTCATCAATAAAGGCAACCACAAAGTGATCCAAGTATTCCTTGTATACTCGGTTCATCATATCCATAAAGGCAACAGGAGCATTAGTCAATCCAAAAGACATGACTAGAAATTCATAATGCCCGTACCGAGTTCTGAAAGCCATCTTTGGAATGTCATTGATTCTAATCTTTAACTGATGATAACCGAAACGAAGATCAATCTTTGAAAAGAATTTGGCGCCTTGCAACTGGTCAAATAGATCATCAATATGTGGCAATGGGTACTTATTCTTGATGGTAACATGATTCAACTCCTGATAATCAATACAAAGTCGCATACTCCCATCTTTCTTCTTCACGAATAGAACAGGAGCACCACAAGGAGACGTACTAGGACGAATGAAACCGATGTCTAATAATTCCTGCAATTGGGTCTTTAACTCCTGAAGTTCAATAGGAGCCATTCGATATGGGGCTTTGGAAATGGGTTTTGTACCAGGTTCAAGGTCGATATGAAATTCAATGTCTCACTCTGGGGGTAGGCCAGGAAGTTCTTCAGGGAATACGTCAGGAAATTTATTAACAATAGAAATATCATTCAAAATTGACGTATATTTGTTTAAATCCGTGACATGAGATAAGAAAGCTTGACATCCATTTTTCAATAAATGAATAGCTTTATGGCTTGAGATGATAGTGATTGATTTTAATGGTTTAGTTTCTTAAATTCGCATAATAGGTTGGTTAGGAATATGAAAGCTAACAACCTTACAAAAATAATTAATTTTTGCATGATGAGTAGTTAACTAATCAATCCCTAGAATTACGTCAAATGTAAGTATTTTCAATGAAATAAGATCGACAGGTAATGTGAAGGTACCGATTTAAACCAAATAAGACTTATAAACAGTGGATGTAATGAAGATTTCTCCCAACGGAGTTTCAATAGATAAGTCAAAGTCTAATTTCTTCGGAGTCAAATTTAAACATTGAGCGCAAGTAGGAAAAATAAAAGAATGGGTAGAACCGGTATCAAATAAGGTATAGACTTTGCTAGAGTTTATGATAAGCTTACCTGTGATGACCTCATTCGGGTTCTTTGCTTTCTGGGAGGTCATGACAAACACTCTCCCTTAAACTACTGGCTTTGACTTTTTTGGGACGGCCTTTGGTGCCTCCATCCCAGCTGGACTTGTCTTCGGTGCACAACAAAACTGGGCTAGAAGACCTTCTCTTCCACAATTATAATACGCTTTGGACTGCATCGCGCAGTTTGGACTAATGTGTCCCTCCCCTCCGCATTTGAAGCATATGATAGGTGATCGTTCTCCTTCCTTAACAACGGGTGCTGGTGCTGACGTCTTTCCATCATTATTGAATCTCCTCTTCTTGAAATATCCACTCTTATTATCTTGGCCATGATTACCACCGAAGTGGTTACCATTTCAAATACAACTTAATAATACATCTGTCGTGTAAAATACGACAAAACATAAACTGAGAGTTTTAATACGAATATTGTCTTCTAGACAATATTCAGTTCAAATGGAATCCTTAATATATTTATTATCACACTATTTCATAGAATAGTGAGGACTACTAATGCTATCATCTGGACCGTCACTCCGTTCCCCGACTAGTCCCGACTACGTTCTCATTTCCTGAAAAGGACAATGAAAGATAAAGGGTGAGCTCAACTAGCCCAGTAAGAAATAGTATGACTAAGATAATGCAGAATAATTTATCGTTAGCCTTCAACAGTATTAAACTGATAAAATATAACAAACATCAAGTTTAACTGCAGTGGAACAAGAAATCCATTAGAAGAGTCAAGTAGAGCATAAAATCTACTATCTTCAATGATTTAAAGGGTTTTTCATCACTTTTATCGCTGAGACTCAACTTAATAAATAATCCACATCATTGAATCACCCCTGCACTATGGCCAAGGATATTCTTTAGTATCACGACCACAAATTATCCATGCACTACAGGCCAAGGATATTCGTGTATTAATCAATGGTCATGATCATGCCAACAACTGTCCATCAATGCACTACGGGTCAATGAGGACTTTTACCACATCATTTGTAACATTACCGTTATGATTATACCGAATAATCCCTGGTCATAATCATACCAAGTCTATCTATGCACTACAAGCCACAGATAACTTTCAATAGAATATAAACATGAGGATGATGGCTATAATATAAGAATTCAATAAAATAAGTTCAAGGATAAATTTTTAAAGATTTATAATTTAATTTATCCAGAAATCAATAACGTCCAAATTGTCAACATGATACTACTTTGTGGAGTAAAATTCAAGAATAATATTGTACCAAAAATAATTTGGACCAAAAACAAATCAATTTTTATCATGAATAGTACTCGAGTGAATAATATCCCATGAATAGTACTTCGAGAATAGTAACCCCGTGAATAATACTCCGGCATGAAAAAGTTAAAACTTATCAAGAATGCTCAGAATAATATTTCCGTGAAAAGATACTGGATGAAGCGCAAATATCAAGGATATTCTACTAATTTCATGGAGTATAGAAGCCAAAATTTTAACAAAACGAGTATAGAATTCGAAAACTGAAACGAAATAATATTACTTACATACTACAGAGTATGGAAGAAAATATTATTTCAAGCGAATATTGAACAAATATAACATCCCTTACCTTGAAAAGAAGAGTATTCCAACTGGTATAGTGGGGATATTCTTGAAGAAAAATTTCACTACTTTCTATGCTTAAAGTTTTCTAAAACTCGGAAGAAATAGGCTCAAGATTATAGAAGAAGAATTATTTGATTCTGGAGTGATTTTCAATTCTAACCTAAGCGTCTATTTATAGGAAAATGCTAGAACGTCATAGGAGACTAAATAATAAAATAATATTATTTTATTTATTTTCTACGCACATTTTTTTGACAAAAAACTCAGCCACCACTAGTGGGCCCCACCAATATCAGTAACTTTCCACACCAACCAAAAATTGGGTCCACCATGTTTTTAACAAAAATATTTATTTTCTAAAACTTCGATAATTCATAATAAATAGCTCTTTTATCAGAAAAATAAGAATTTTATGTTCATTCCACACGAAATCGAATTCTCTACAACTTTACAGAAGAAATTTTTTCCAAATTCTAAACAGAAAATATTTGAAATCCACAAACGGATGATTTTCAACACCTCTTAAAATTCATAACAAATCATATGCTAATTTTTAACGGTTCAAAATTTGTGGACATATACTCAACTTATATAAGTATAACATATTCAAAAATTACAACAATCCAACGGTCGGATTAAAATTATGACTCACACAATAGATCTTTAAGAACACCGATTTGATTGTTTAATACCTCCAATCCAACAAAATACTGATAAAATACCTCAACATTAGTTCCTTCATTTATAACTACATAAAATAATATTTTCCCATCCATCATTTATGTCCACATAAAATAAATATTTCCTTATCATATAAATCAATAATTAATTATTCACAAATAATATTACAGAATCACAATAATGACAACCAGGCCGTTCCTAGGAAAGAGGGGGCTTTCCGATAAAGATTCCTCCTTATTGGCGCGCAATTAGGTGACCAAACCTCTCATTGACAGAACTTTCTAGACATTGCCAATAATGCTATCTAATAATATTATTCAAATAATATGAATTATTGATTTGATAATGGGAAATACTGTGCAGTGACAATTATTGAAACAACAATAATATAAAATATCAACGCAACAATTATTGAATCAATAAAATAAAATTTTGAACAGTATTTAATGTAACAATTATTGAGTAGTGCCTTCTTACGTAAGAATCAATAATTCAAAAATACTGTGCAATACCTTGTGCTACTGTGCAATAACGCTTATTGTTGTATTTTAACCACCAGGTATTCTAACAGTTTTAATGGTAACAACTACGCCATTATTTATATAAAAGATATTTTTGTCATTTTCTCAATCTGACAATAATTCTGTTGTGGGGTCCACCAATTATTGTGCCGTCGTACGAATATTCCCTGTTAAAACAAATATTCCCTGACCAATCGAATATAATATAACAACTTATGTACTTTGCAAAATTTATAAATATTACCCACAACTATAACATTATATTAAATTCACTCCATAATATTCAAAAATGATATTTATAGAAAATTCATCTTTATTCATAAAAGTTGGGGTCTTACAGTAAAGCGAGTCTATATGCCACAATTCCTACTCGATCGAGGATTTAAAATAGACCAATAAATCGAGGGTTGAGATTTCCTCTTTTCATTGACTCTTACTTCTGGAATAACAAATTCTTGTAACTTCTTCTTCATACGCATCAGCTTCGGGTCTGTAGCTTGAACAACTTTAACTTTATCGATTAAAGTCGGTTCTACGCGTATATTTGACATCATCACGTGGGTTGCTAGAGTCCTTAACTCTATCTCCATCATTTGTAAGTTATAAGAAATGAGTCTTTGTATTCGACAATATTGCACTTGTACCCGCATACGATCTTCTACTCAACGCGTCAGCTACTACGTTTGCTTTTTCGGGATGGTATTGAATGGTATGATCGTAATGTTTCAACAGCTCGAGCCAACATCTTTGGCGCAAGTTACGCTCTTTTTGGGTGAAGAAATATTTTAGGGTTTTGTATCGGGTTCAAGGTCAATACAAAATTTGATTTCATGCTCTAGGGGTAGGCTAGGAAGTTCTTCGGGAAATACGTCAGGAAATTCATTAACAACATAAATATTATTCAAATCTGACGTATTTTTGTTCAAGTCCATGACATGGGCTAAGAAATCTTGACATCCGTTTTTTAATAAATGAATGACTTTATGGCTTGATATGAAAGTGTTTGACTTTAGTGGTTTGGTTAATTGAATTCGCATAATAGGTTGATTAGGAAATGAAAACTAACAACCTTAAGAAAACAATCAATTTTAGCATGATGAGTGGTTAACCAATCAATCCCTAAAATCACATCAAACGTAAGTATCTTTAAAGACATAAGATCAACAGATAGGGTGAGGGTACCAATTTGAATTAAGCAAGATTTATAAACTATAGATGTAACGAAGGTTTCTCCTAACGAAGTTTCAACAGATAAGTCAAAGTCTAATTTCTCAGGGGGTCAAGTTCAAACGTTGAGCACAAGAGGAGAAATAAAAGAATGGGTAGAACCGGTATCTAATAAGGTATAGGCTTCGCAAGATTTTATAATTATCTAACCCGTGATAACTTCATTTAGGTTACTTGCTTTTTGAGAAGTCACAAAAAACACTCTTCTTGAAACCACCGACTTTATTTTGTCCGTATCCGCCTTTGGTGCCACCATCCCAACTGAACTTGATTTCGCTACAGGACAAAATCGAGCTATGTGATCGTCTTTTCCATAAATAAAACATACCTTGAAAGGCTATGAACAGTTTGGACTTATGTGTCCCTCCTCTCCGCATCTGTAGCATCTAACTGGCGGCCATTTTCCTCCCCTAGAATTTGTTACTGGTGCTGTTGTTGACGTCTTCCCGTCATCGTTAAATCTTGACTTCTTGAAATTTCCACTTGAATCATTTCTTCTATTATCTTGGCCATGATTACCACCGAAGTGGTTACCATTTCTGGCATGATAATTTCCTCCACGATGGTTATCATTGTTCTGATGACCATTGCCACCTATACGATTATTATCGTGTTATTGGTCGTTATCTTTTGGTTGAGCTGACTCGTAATCCCGCTCCAATAACTGAGCCCTATTTACTACATATGAATACAAACACAATTTGTGAGAAATGAGGTATTGACCTATTTCAGGTTATAAACCTCTAAGAAATATTCGCTTTATTCGCTCCTCGTCATCTACCAAATAGAATGCAAACCGGGATAACTCCGCAAACTTAGCTTTGTACTGCGACACTTTCATATTGTTTTGCTTTAGCTTGATGAACTCTACCTTCTTCATGTGACGAATACTTTCGGGAAAGTACTTGTTGTTGAACAATTCTTGGAACTTCTCCCAAGTCATCTTAAGTGCGGACTGATGGGTACGTTTTACAGATTCCCACCAGTAATTTGCCTCTCAGCGAAACATGAAGGTGGCAAAGGGAACTTTTTGCTCTTCAGTGTATCCCAATACATCAAATATCTTGGTGATCTTCTTTATCTACGTCTCTGCCCTAAGTGGTTCTGGCTTTCCCAAAAACTCTGGTGGTCTCAGCTCCTTGAACTGCATAGCGGTGACCATCCATGAATTGCCAGTGTTTCCACCAACATTTTGAACAATAGTCTCTCTCGTTTTGTTTTACAAGAATTCTAGAAAGTTTCTAAACATACCATCGTTCGTCATTTGGTCGGTGTTGTTGTTTACACGAGGATTATTTCCTTACGGATGCACATTATCCTGATTATTGATCAACTGTGACTCAACGGTCTCATGTGCTCCATTGCTTATCCCAACATTTTCAGATGCCATTTTAATATCACAAAACAAGGGTTAATTAAAGAAATTAACATGCCATATATTATCCCTATATTTCGACCGACCAAACAAATAAGCTTAGGTAGGACACACTAGCGAATGATTTACTCGTCTCTCCCCTCCTATTTCTATTCCCCGATCTCCGCCAGAGACCATAGCCCTAAGCTCTGATACCAACTGTGACACCCCCAAAATAGGTCCACACAATCCACTCTGAGTCACCAAATACACGGTACAGAAAACATCTACAACTTCATTATTACAATTGTCGTGCAAAATACGACAAAACATATGTTGTGAGTATAAATACAAATATTTTCTTCTAGACAATATCCAAACTCAAATAAGTCCTTATTACAATTATTGATATACTATTTTACAAAATAGTGAGGACTGCTAAAACAATTATCTTGAACCATCACTCCACACCCCGACTAGTTCCCGCTATATTCTCGCATCCTAAGAAGAAAAATGGAACAAAAAGGAAAAGGATGAGCTCAACTAGCCTAGTAAAGAATATTATTACTAAGATAATAAAAAATAAATTATCGTTAGCCTTCAATAAATCAGATAAAATATAATGGACAAAAAGTTTTAGATCAATATTCGCAGCAAAAATAACAATTCATTAGAAGAGTTAAGTAGATAATGAAGTCTACTATCTTCTATGATTTAAAAGTTCATCATCAATATTTTATCCCTATAACATCAATCAATATACATCTTGAATCAAATATTCATCTTTGCACTACGGGCCAAAGATATTCATTCGTATCAACAGTTGGTCATGTTCATCTCAACACCTGTCCATGTTTGCATTACGGGCCAAAAATATTCATCAGGTAATTATTCATCTTTGCACTACATGCCAAAGATATTCAGTTATATCACCATTTAGGACCGAGAATGATAAAAATATTTTCAAGAAAAAGAATCCAGTGAGATAAAAGGACAAAGATTAGGGATTCGTACTTTAGTTTATCCAAGTTGAAAAATACTCCATAATAAACAATTGTGGATCAAAATTCAAGAATGAAGATCAAAATATGGATACAATCAAAGATATTAACCATAATGGACAACTTGGACAAAGAAAAGAAAATTTAATTTTTCTGTGAATAGTGCCGTATACGTGAATAGTAACCCCGACATGAAAAGGAAATAATCTCACAAGAAAAATCATACTTCGTGAATAGTACTCATGAATAGCACCTTATTCGTGAATAGTATCGTATACGTGAATAGTAGCCTCGATATGAAAAGATAAAAATTTCATAATAAAATTCATACCAATATTTCGGTATAATGATATTGAAAGAAATAACATCATTTACGAAAAAATAACATCTCTTACCTCAAAAGAAAATTACTTGTGATGCCCCCAAAATAGGTATACATCACCCATCTTGGGTCGCCAGATACATGGTACAAAATTCAAATACAACTTATTAATACAACTGTCGTGTAAAATATGACAAAACATAAGCTGAGAGTTTAAACAAGAATATTGCCTTCTAGACAATATCCACTCTCAATGGAGTCCTCATTACAATTATTATCACACTATTTCACAGAATAGTAAGGACTACTAAAACAACCATCTAGGCCGTCAATCCGTTTCTCGACTCGTCCCAACTATATTCTCATTTCCTGAAGAGAACAGTGAAAGAAAGGGTGAGCTCAACTAGCCCAGTAAGAAATATTATGACTAAGATAATGCAGAATAAATTATCCTTAGCCTTCAACAATATAACAACTGATAAAATACAATAGACAATAAGTTTTAGATCAACAACTGCATCGGAATAAGCAATCCATTAGAAGAGTCAAGTAGAGCATAAAATCTACTATCTTCTATGATTTAAAAAGTTTTTCATCAACTTTATCACTGAGACTCAGCTTAATAAATAATTCACATCATCAAATCATCCCTGCACCACGACCAAGGATATTTATGTAATCATCAATGGTCATGATTATACCGAATAATCCCTAGTCATAATCATACCAACAACTATCCATCAATGCACTACAGGCCAATGAGGACTTTTACCACATCATTCGTTACATTACGGTCATGATTATACCGAATAATCCCTGGTCATAATCATACCAAGTCAAACTATGCACATAAGCCAAAGATGACTTTCATCATAATATAAGCATGAGGATGATGACAATGACATAATAATTCAATAAAACAAGTTCAAGGATAAATTTTAAAGATTTATAATTTAATTTATCCATGAATCAATAACGTCCAAATTGTCAACATGATACTTCTTTGTAGAGTAAAATTCAAGAATAATATTCATGTACCAAAAATAATTTGGACAGAAAAGAATCAATTTTTTGTCGTGAATAGTACCCCGTGAATAATACTACAAGAATAGTACCCTGTGAATAGTACCCCAACACGAAAAGTGTCCCAAATATCCGAGTGAATGATACTAGAGTGAATAGTAATCAGGTGAATAATAATCCATGAATAGAGTAACTCGTGAATAATACTTCGACATAAAAAGTGTCCCAAATACCCGAGTGAATGATACTAGAGTGAATAGTAATCGGGTGAATAGTAACCCGTGAATAGTTACTCATGAATAGTACTCCGACACAAAAAGTTCCCCGAATACCCGAGTGAATAATACTAGAGTGAATAGTAATTGGGTGAATAGTAACCCATGAATAGTAACTCGTAAAAAAAATACCAAAGAAAATGATATTCCATGACGAGTACAAAAGAAATGATATCTCAGACGAGTATAATAGAATATACAAAACTGCAAATAGATTTTTACCAGCCATGCGGTAATCCATGAAGACCGATCATTTCCATAATTTAATAAAGAATGAATACGAATGATCATTCACCATGCATGCGGTAATCCACATAGACAGGTTATTCCAATAAAATAATAAAGAATGAAATAACAGAAGAATTCACCAGGCATGCGATAGACCGTACAAACAGGTTATTTCAACAGAATAATAAATAATGGAACCAGGTCATGCGTAATACGCACAGATAAGATATTCCAACAGAATAATAAAGAATGAAACCAGGTCATGCGTAATCTATACAGACAGGATATTCCAACAGAATAATAAAGAATGAAATAATAGAAGGATTTCACCATGTATACGGTACTTCGCATAAACAGGTTATTCCAACATAATAATAAAGAATGGAATAACAGAAGAATTTCACCATGTATGCGGTACTTCGCATACACAGGTTATTCCAACATAATAATAAAGAATGAAATAACAGAAGCTCTCTTCATGAATATGAAAGAAATAATACCCCTTACCTCAAAAGAAGATTGGATACTGGAATAGTGAGGTAGCGGACGTCTCTTCTTCTTTCTCTCTATAATTTCTCTCTATAATAATTGCTCTATAGATATAGTGAATTGGTGAGAAATGAAGGAAGAATGAACTTCTATTTATAGGAAAATATAGTTTCGATAATTGCACGTTTTGGGGCTTGAAATATTATAATATAATACCTTCCTCTTTTCTTTCATTATTAATTTAGTCCTGCAAGTATTATCAAACTTGCACCACCTCCCCTAATAGTAAATCATGTGAATCAATAGTCTTAGACATGTGAAAATATGAATTACAGTATAGTACCTCCATCTATACCTCTGCTTTTAACTTAGTCATGCAAGTATTATCAATCTTGCACCAACTCCCCTAATAGTAAATGAATGTGAATCAATAGTACACACATGTGAACAAATAGTTATAATCATGCGAATTAATAACAATTAATTGCTCATTTATCCGGTTAATTACCCGATTGGTCAATATAACTTCCAGACATAAATTATTATCGAAATAAATGTCGATTTTCACTAACACTAATAATTCCAACATAATGGAACTATCAATTTCATCTTTAATCAACACGAACTTATTCATCATTAATATTATAATTCACAATATTTAACAAGCAGGTCGTTCCCAAGAAAGAGGGGGCTTTTCGATAAGGATTTCTCCTTATTAGCGCGTAATTAGGTGACCAAACCTCTACTTGACAGAACTTCTAGACATTGTTAATATTGTAAATAATAATATGAATAACTTTGTCGTCTCAATTACTGATTTAATAATATAACATATTATACAGATGATACTGTGACAATAATTGAATCAATAATATGACAGATATGATGCAACAATTACTGTAGCAATAATTGAGTATAACTGAGTGGCTTCTTACGTAAGCATCAATAATCAATACCGTGTGCTACTATGTAACCACGCGTATTTACTGTACTTTTACTATCGAGTAGTTCAACAGTTTTAACGGTAACACTCTCGCCGTTATTTTTATAAAATAATAATTCTATCATTTTCTAACTACGACAATACTTCTGTTGTGGGGTCCACCAATGATTGTGCCATCGTACAAATATTCCATGTTCAAACAAATATTCCCAGACCAATCGAATATTATATAACCACTTACCTACTTTACAAAATTTATAAATATTACCCACAACTATAACATTATATCAAATCCACACCATAATATTCAAAAAATATTTCGAGAAATTTAAACCTTTATTCATAAAATTTGGAGTTTCACAATCTTCCCTCCTTATGAAATTTCTCCCTCGAAATTTACGTACGTACCTGGTATGATGAGGATACCTTGACTTCATTTCAGATTCTAATTTTTGAGGTATAACCTTTGAGTGTTGAATACGATCCTTCTTATCCAAGATTTTAACACGTATCTCCTCATACGTTAAATCTTCTACTATCTCGTCTAGTTCTAATTCAATAATGTGGTTTGGGTCGTCCACATATTTATGTAACACCGATACGTAAAAAAAACGTTATGAAGACACGACATACTTTGCGGTAAAACGAGTCTATAAGCCACAGTTCCTACTCGATCAAGTATTTTAAATGGGCCAATTAAATCGAGGGTTGAGATTTCCTCTATTCGTCAATTCTTGCTTTTAGAATAACGCCCTTTTGAACCTTCTTCTTCACATTCATCAGATTCGGGTGTGTAGCTTGAGCGGTTTTAACTTTATCAATTAAAGTCGATTTTACTCGTATATTCATTATCTTCACGTGGGTCCCTATAGTCTTTAACTCTATCTTTATCATTTGTAAGTTATGCGAAATGGGTCTTTGTGTTAACAACATCGCACTCGTAAACGCATACGATTTTCTATTTAACACGTCAGCTACCACGTTTGCTTTTCCACAATGGTATTGAATGGTACGATCGCAATCTTCAACAGCTCGAGCTAACGTCTTTGGCGCATGATACGTTCATTTTAAGTAAAGAAATATTTAAGGGTTTTAGAAATTGGTTTTTTTACTGGGGTTAATACAAATTTAATTTTACGCTCTAGGGGTAAGCTAAGAAGTCTTTAAGAATATGTCAGGAAATTTATTAACAATGGAAATATTATTCAAAAATGTGACCCTCATCCAAGACTTGGATAGTACGTCCCATTGATACCTATCAACTTGCCATCGTCATTCACGACGTCGCCTACAGAAAGTCTGGCTTCGGTGCATTCCACACAAGGAAGTCAACAACGAAAAGATCGGGGCTCTTTACTTATGGCTTGATATGACAATGAATGAATTTAGTGGTTTGGTTACTTGAATTCACACAACAGGTTGGTTAGGAATTTGAAAGCTAACAACTTTACGAAAAATATGATGAGTAGTTAACCAATCGATTCCTAAAATCACATCAAAGGCAAGTATTTTCAAAGAGACAAGATCGACAGGTAACGTGAAAGTGTCGATTTGAATCAACAAGATTTATAAATAGTGGAGGTAACTAAGGTTTGTAGCGACCCCAAAATTCATATAATTTAATTCCCAACGTTGGTCGTTAATAACACATCTACCTTCTGATTTTACATCATCATTCGATATTAAACTTTATAAAATGCAGAATAATTTTAACTTTTATGTCTTCTTACTTTAATTCCCTAAATCAAAACCTTTATCATCTATAGGTCTTTGAATTAATCTTATTTTATGATTCACTTTATCACTATTATTATAAAATTTTACATTTCAATCTGATAACCTTTACATATCAGATAACTCTAACATTAGCTTTACAACTCAACATAAAATTATACATCATAAAACATTTAGTACATCTCATGAGTCTTAATCATGGTATAAAGAATTAACAACTTTAGCTAAAATATTAATCTTCGTGTATTATTTCTGATCCATGTCATTCAAGTAGCACATAATGTTACCTTCAATCCTTAACCTGCAAAAATGGTTATTTGTAAGGTTGAGCTCGACAGCCCAACAAAATCTAAAAGTTTTCATGCATCACGTAGCACATAGTAACATGCTCAACATATATCTCATAAACATTTGACTAACATAACATACATGTTACAATTCATATAACAAGTATAAAGATTGAGATCCTTACTCAATCAGTATGCTTTACTCAATCAACGTAGTCATAAGTTGACTTTAACATTTAATACATTCAACATATATATAACACAACATGCTCTTTGCAATAAAGATTTAAAATGGTTAATCACTAAGTTCACATAACAAATAGGAACTGAAAGACTTGCCTTGATCGTTGTTTACCAATAACAGTTTAATCAACTTACAGTTATCTGCACTTCATGTGCCCTACACAATTATATAATCATGCACATCAACTATTAGTCAATAGCAACGCATAGTAGTTGCAATGTAAACTTTAACTTATGCCTCATAACCCTTCCTATCATAGATACACAATGTTCATTTGATTGTGTTAACTTTCGACTTATATCTCACTATATTTCGTATTCGAAGTTCATTCAACTGTTTAAGTCTTGGTAGGAATCATTATTGGTTTTATATTAAACCCATTTCATATCTTATAATATTCATTTCATTAGACTTAAAACACTTTTTACGTTTATTATCACTTATCACTGCGTTTCGACGTTTATTCATCACACGCCCAATTTGGCACTCTTGTGTGTGCTTAGTATGCATATACAACTTATCTAATATATCATTTATTAACGTTAATCATCATTATACTTCATAATATTTATGTTCAATAACTTAGAACAACATATTTTATCGTCAAGAGTACTACACTTGCATACGTGCATGCCCGACGCCCTCCGATTGTCCCCAAAAACACAACAGTCCCAAAAATGACCTTTTTACCCCTGTTCTCAACCTCAAATTTAAACACTCAAAGAATAAAAGTTACAAGTCTATTCGTTCTCGTTCCGGATTATCTTGAATCACCTTAATCGGAGTTTGTATGAAAAAGGTATGCTTAATTTACTACAATAGATTAGAGTAGTACACCATACACTGATGTCCGGTGCAGCTGCGCCCTAAATGGCCTTGGGGGCAGTGCAGCTATGCCCCAAGTCGCAGAACAGGCCCTCAAGCTCTACTCTTCGCGATTACACAGACCAAAACTCCATCCAATGATCATAAAATGAGTTATACTCATCCAAATTAGTCTATTATTGATTCTATGGGTAAGTAACTCATAAAGCTACAACATACCAATTACCCATCAACTAACATAAACATTAACTAACCCAAATATGAATTTACAACTCATGTTCATACTAATTGTTCATGTTTGACAATTATGGATTTTGACTATTACATATTCGTTAACCCATTCATTTCCTTTTCTAAGGATCGTTATCCTATACTCAACTCACAAATACTCGGGATATTACATTCACCCCTTCTTCTACAAATTTCGTCCTCAAAATTTTATTTACTAGTATTCGTTCATTCCATTTATCAAAATAGATTTTATGCTAATATCTATTTATTCATTAGGTTCTGCAACCAAATTCTTTATCTAAGAATCTTTCTAAGATCATCATATTCCTTAACTCATCCTCTTGTAAGAGTTTCACATTTCTCTTCTTTCTGGAATTTCATTTCTTTCTTGAAATTATTATGTTTTACTTAATTTTCTCTTCCTATCCACTTTCACCTTTCAGAATAATAAGAATCTTCCACAATTGCTCAATAATTGGGAAGCTATATGAATAAGAGGAATTTAAAAGATTCCAAATCATGCTGAGGGGTCATAAGACCTTGAACTACGTCCCTAGGTTATCAAGTATCTCGACTTGAATCTTTAACAGTCATAAGACTATACGGACCTTGAACTCTTCTCCAGGTTTAACAATGCATCACCACCATAAACCATCTTTAACAGAATGTTTAGCAATCACACAGACTGAAAACACTCTCTGCAAGTACTCTAGGTGATCAGCCTATCGTACCCCTACGTTGTGCACAACGTATTACATCTTAACATCGTAACGACTATATGCATTACTTTCGGAATCATTGTCTTCGATAACATGTCCCCTTTTACAGGGTTGTTCACCTCAGCTTTTCAACATCTGAATCCGCACCAAAATAATTTGGTTTGGCATAACTTCTCAAGAAACACTTTAATTTCATGAATATCTTTCAATATTCGTCTAGCTGAACCAAATAGCATTAACTTCTACAACAATTCGGACATCAATCGAAATATACATATACATATATATATATATATATATATATATATATATATATATATTTTCATATCTTAAAGAAATCTCAAAATCTTTTATGGCGTCATGATTATGACGTTGTCATACTACATCTCACCATAGTGGGCTGACGATCGTATGATCACATCCAACACCAGGTTCCATTACATTGATGACTCCATCGTTTATCATATCACCCGATACATATAGTTAAAATATATTTTGAAAATTTTTAAAAAAATCATTTTTTTATCTAGCATAGATATGCGAATAATAGCACTGTTTAAAAAAAATTCTTTGGTTCACTAGTGTGACCTAGCCTTTTTCTAAAATCAAAAGTATAACCATTGGCACAAAGTCAATAAATTTTGAAAATCTAGCAAAGCTAGAAGATTTGGAAAACCTATGTCTCCACTTTCTATACTGATCCATTGCTTAATAATTATATCTATTCTTGTAATTCTCAATTCTTCATTCATAACTTATCTATACCCCAGTATAGTTCATCAAGCTTATCGCACATTGGAAATTCAGGAACTTGCCATAATAATATGAGTTTAAGAACTTATCCTAGTCAGACCATAGGCGTCCATTCGCCGAGGGCTTCAAAACATACCATATTATTGTGAGTCACGAACTTACCATATGCATTAGTTTTAAGAACCACACCTAATCCTAATAATATCTGACTAATCTTAATAGTTTCTAACTATCAAATATACACATGAGAAAAGAATCACCTTTTCGCCACATATACATTGATAGCGCGACACCAACATTCCAATGATTATCAATGTGAGAAACTAAGTGCAATCACAAAACCCTCGCCCATACAAAGATTTATACAACTTAGCCATCACATGAGTTCTCAATTGAAAGCCCACCTAATTATATCTTACTCTTAACTTGCTATTTGCTCGATACGAATTCCTCGTACCACATCATCTATAACTCCTCATGATTTATCTCGTACTTTTCATAGTACATCAACTTCATAGCATCAAGCTATAATTATTCAAACATTACAGACCATTTTTCCTTTATAACTTAAATAGATCACGTCCTGATCTTATTCAATAATCATTTCCCTTAAAAGTCTTTCCTTAACTTGTGATCGTTTTGTTTTATTATCCCCTTTTCTTTCCTTTTTCATCATTTACGACATTTTTGTTATATTGGCTATTAGAGTTAGGCAACTCCCATTTATTATCTTTATATCTTTTCAAGATTCCTCTTTAAATTTTCTTATTTATATAACAATTCTTACTTTAAGAATTTCTAGCTTCATTTACATTGCTCAACATTTCATTTGAGTTCCACATTTTGATCATACGTATCCACTTTCTATACGTGGTACACATCAAGTCTCTAATAGTTTCAATATGGTACGCTGAGTGGTTTTTCATAAATAACCAACAAACTAGGTTCCGAGTTGCTAGTTCGTATTTACCTCCGCTCTATGAAGGAATCGTTTAGCCCATATACTATACATTAACCATTAAAGAGTACAACTGTACCATACTTAACTATAATTTTTTTATTCTTAACTTCTTTATCATTCTCTTCTTATAGACACCGTCTATTTATTATCACCTTTCATTCTTATTATTGGAGTTGGGTAACCCCACATTCATATTCCTTATAACTCTGTGAGATTCTTCGTTGAATCCTCTCACGTATGTTTTAAACCCTTCTTTAAAAATTTCTTAAATTACTTCCTATTGTTCAAACTCTATTTGAGCTCATTCTTTCATTATCTTCACCTCTCTTCTCTAAGGTTATAGCTTAAGGTACTCCTACCTAAGGTTTATAACCTACGGCTTTGATATCAACTGTAACGACCCCAAAATTCATATAATTTAATTCCCAACTTTGGTCTTTAATAACACATATACCTTCTGATTTTACATCATCATTCGATGTTAAACTTTATAAAATGCGGAATAATTTAAACTTTTATGTTTTCTTACTTTAATTCCCTGATCAAAACCTTTATCATCTACATGTCTTTGAATCAATCTTATTTTATGATTCACTTTATCACTGTTATTATAAAATTTTACATTTCAATCTGATAACCTTTACATATCAGATAACTCTAACATTAGCTTTACAACTCAACATAAAACTATACATCATAAAACATTTAGTACATCTCATGAGTCTTAATCATGGTATAAAGAATTAATAACTTTAGCTAAAATATTAATCTTCGTGTATTATTTTTGATCCACATCATTCAAGTAGCACATAGTGTTACCTTCAATCCTTAACCTGCAAAAATGGTTATTTGCAAGGTTGAGCACTCGACAGCCCAGCAAAATCTAATAGTTTTCATGTATAATGTAGCACATAGTAACATGCTCAACATATATCTCATAAACATTGGACTAACATAACATACATGTTACAGTTCATATAACAAGTATAAAGATTGAGTTCCTTACTCAATCAACATGCTTTACTCAATCAACGTAGTCATAAGATGACTTTAACATTTCATACATTCAACATATATATAACACAACATGCTCTTTGCAATAAAGATTTAAAACGGTTAATCACTAAGTTCACATAACAAATAGGAACTGAAAGACTTGCCTTGATCGTTGTTTACAAATAACAGTTTAATCAGCTTAAAGTTATCTGCACTTCACGTGCCCTACACAATTATATAATCATGCACATCAACTATTAGTCACATAGCAATGCATAGTAGTTGTAATTTAAACTTTAATTTATGTCTCGTAACCCTTCCTATCATAGATACACAATGTTCAATTTGATTATGTTAACTTTCGACTTATATCTCACTATATTTCATATTCAAAGTTCATTCAAGTGTTTAAGACTTGCTCGGAATCATTATTGGTTTTATATTAAACCCATTTCATATCTTATAATATTCATTTCATTAGACTTAAAATACTTTTTACGTTCATTATCAGTTATCACGGCGTTTCTACGTTTATTCATCACACGCCCAATTTGGTTCTCTTATGTGTGCTTAGTATGCGTATACAACTTATCTAATATATCATTTATTAATGTTAATCATCATTATACTTCATAATATTTATGTTCAATAACTTAGAACAACATCTTTTATCGTCAAGAGCACTACACCTGCATACGTGCATGCCCGACGCCCTCCGATTGTCCCCTGAAAACATAATAGTCCCAAAAATGACCATTTTTACCCCTGTTCTTGACCTCAAATTGAAAATATGAAAGAATAAAAGTTGTAGGTCTATTCGTTCTCATTCTGGATCATCTTGAATCACCTCAATCGGAGTTCGTATGAAAAAGGTATGCTTAATTTACTACAGCAGGTCAAAGAAGTACACCATACATTGATGTCCAGCACAGCTGCGCCCTAAATGGCCTTGGGACAGTGCAGCTTCACCCCAAGTCGCAGAACAGGACCTCAAGATCTGCTCTTCGTGATTACACAGACCAAAACTCCATCCAATGATCATAACATGAGTTATACTCATCCAAATCAGTCCATTTTTAATTCTATGGGTTCGTAACTCATAAAGCTACAACATACCAATTACCCATCAACTAACATAAACATTAACTAACCCAAATATGGATTTAAAACTCATGTTCATACTAATTGTTCATGTTTGACAAATTTAGCGAATTCATTCACTACGAATTCATTTCTTAACCAAATTGGTTCGTTTAACTTTAGTTGTTTTCGTTTCTTGATATACTAACACAATATATAACCAATTAATAGATTCTACCAAGGATTGAACATCAAATTTTGGACTTACTAAGCCATTTTCATAAACAAAACACTGTTATTTGAAATCTTTTACTATAACCCAATTCTCACGAATTTGATCATCGAATTGTTCTCACAAATGATAATTAACAGATTATAAACCCTATATAGAAGTATTTATATCAATCCAACCTAATTATCAATAGAAATTCCAAAAAATAAAGTTAAAATTAGGGTTATACCTTATTCGTTTGATTGTTTGCTAGCAAGAGATGATGTGAAGGCTTAGAAATTCCTCTCCTACCTCTAGACAATCTCAGAAAATTCTCTCTTTCACTTTTTTTCTCTTGCTTTCTTCAATACTCTCTCTATACTCTGCTCTTAAGCCTTAGAAAAATAAGACGTGTGAAAACATAAACTGATATGGCCTCACCTCCCACGTACTTCAGTTAAAAAACAAAAAGGCTTCAGTTAGAAACAAGCCAAATGCCACAAGGCCTTGTTTGGCTGTACCACATAATTCTCATACTAATTTATTTTTATATTATTATCTTATAAAGTTTTCATGTCACACCATTAATTTAGTTAATTAAATAACTTTAGCTTTAGCTAATTTAAATAACTTACAATAATAATAAAATTCTTATTATCATTATACATTATAATTAACAAATAATTATATATCTAGTTTAATTAATAAATTAGACATATCACTTTGTTTAATTTATTTATTTCCTTTAAATTAAACAATTCCCTTAAATTAAATCCATCAGATAAAATTATCAATACTCAATTTAATTAACATTAATCAATTTAGTTACTAAATTAATTCACCACAACTCATCAATTATTTATTTTTCTCAATAAATAAATTATTTAAAATATTTATTTAATTCAATAAATATTTAAAATAATTAACAATTTCAGTTAATTTCTTCAATAGTTAACTTAACTATTAAACTTCACTTTTCCAATACATGAATATATATATATATATATATATATATATATATATATATATATATATATATATATATATATCTTCACACCAGATCATATATTTTAAAGTATATATATAACATTATATATATAGCATGTATATATACATGCTCAAACTCAAAACATCTCATAATAAGAATTTTAATTATTAAATTCCTATTTTAATAACTTATAAAAATTCGGGTTGTCACAAGGTTTCTACTAACGAAGTTTCAACCAATAAGTCAAAGTCTAACTTCTGTGGGGTCAAATTATAACGTTGAGCGCAAGCAAGAGAGATAAAATAATGGGTAGAACCGGTATCTAATAAGATATAGACTTCGTAAGAATTTATAATTAACTAACCCGTGGTAACGTCGTTCGGGTTACTCGCTTTTTGAGAAGTCACAAAAAACGCTCTTCCTGACACCACCGACTTTGTTTTGTCCGCATCCGCCTTTGGTGCCACCATCCCAGCTGGACTTGACTTTGGTGCACAACAAAATCGGGCTAGGTGACATTCTTTTCCACAACTAAAACATACATTACTTTCTTTTTGGATTGTAACTTCCCGGTTATTTCCTCTCTATCATGATTTTCCCATTTTTCATCTCCTGTATTTCTGATATCATTCTAGAATATAGTTTCAAAATAAGGGTTAATTGACATATCAAATATTATCTCTATACTCTGACCGACCAATTAAATACCAAATAAACTTAGGTAGGTCATACTAGCGAAGGAATTCTCCGTCTCTCCCCTCCTAGTTCTTGTATCACATCTCAGCCAGGGATCATATCCCTAAGCTTTGATACCAACTGTGACGCCCCAAAAACAGGTATACATCACCCATCTTGGGTCGCCAGATACATGGTGTGAGACCCCGAGATTTATGAAATAAAAGTATTCAATTTTTCTATTTTTGTAAATAGTTAAATTGATAAAAGTTTAAAGTTAAGGGTAATATGTGAAAATTTTGCAAAGTAAGCAAGTTGATATAAAATATTTGTTGTGTCGGGGAATATTCGATTAGTCGGGGAATATCCATACGACGGTACAATCATTGGTAGACCCCACAATGAAATTATTATCGGATTGAGAAAATGACAAATATTTTTATGAAAATAACGACAGAAGTTTTACCGTTAAAAATGTTAAACTACTCGTTAGTAAAAGTACAGTAATACGTGTGGTTGCATAGTCACACACGGTATTGATTATTGATGCTTACGTGAGAAGTCACTCAGTTTTGTTTAATTATTGCTATAGCAATTGTTACTGTGACACCCCAAAATCTAGGTACTTTATTCCCACAAGATTTGGTGCTCACTATTCAAACATTCATACTTTCTACCCAAATAAATATTATTTAAACCATAAAATCCTCCCTTTAAATAGGTTTACATAATTAAACTCAAAACATCCCAGGTTATTCAAATGCAGAATTAAATTATTACATAACATCATTAAAATAAAGTCTAAGATCATCATAATAAATAAAAGTACAAATCATAATCACTTGTACAATTTTCCCTTTCCTTTGCTAGTTGAAGGTTTATCTACCTTCTCCACTTTAGCTGCAATGAGTTTATAAATATGCAAGAGTGAGCAAAATAATTGCTCACCGGATATAACAATGAATCAATAAGAGAATAATAATAATAACTGCCAACTAATAGGCTCATCAAAACTAGATAGTACTCTAACAATGATAATCAAGAACTAAAATCCAAAATATGGAATAAACATAACTGAGGGTCATAAGATCATGAACTATATCCAAAGTTGTAAGTAATCTTTCAAATCCAACTTTAACAATCATAAGACTATAAGAACTCCTCGTACTTAGGGGGATCAGCCCTTCGTACCATGTATTGTGCACAAACATTTAACGCTACGTGTAAGTTATCCCCTAATAATAAAAGGGTTGTTCATCTCAGTATTTAGAGTACAAGTCCACACCAAAGAGAGTTTGGTTTGGATAATAAGCTTTCAAGGGTAATTTGAAGTTTAACAAACATCAACTAGAGGACTAGTTGAATTAATAGTGTTTGAGAATCATAACAGATGTTTAATAACAATATAACATAGAACAATTGAGAATCATAAATGAACTGACTATTAATGTTAAACTCATACTTGAAATAACTATAGAGCATAAGTATTTAACAAAATCAAGAAAATAGTAAACCTTTGCTTGAATAATAAATAAGCTAAGGTAAGAGTCTTATAACATTTAGAAAAGAAATTACAGATTGTACCATAACCAATAGCAAGCTGAAACTAAAAACTTGCCCAAAAAGGTATTAAATTCATCCAAGGGTTAAAACAGTTCAATAATAGAGACGAGAGTTCAAACTGTGTTCATTATACAAGAATATAACTCAAGAAACTTGTTTAACCATAAACAAGTTAGAGTAAATCAACAAAATGAGAATTCAAATAGCATTAGATTTAAAATTTACTCGAATGAGCTCTAGGGACAATTGTCTTATTCAATCAACAGTTGAAATAGGAAGCTTGCTCAAACAAAGAATAAAGCTACATAATGTAATAATGGAACTAGCTCAACGAAAGTAAAGAATTAGGAAACTTTCTTAATGTAAAAGATAGAGTTTAGAAAATTGCCTTGAGCGTAAGCTATAAAATTAAACTCACGATCACCTACACATAATTTTAGAACCACAATACCTATTAGATGTGCTAACATACCATAACATGTTCATTTCTAGCTAAACTTATCATTGAAGCACAAGTCCTTCATTACCATATATATTTCAGAAAATCAAAGTGTTTTACTTCGCAACACTTATCTAACGCTCATTATGTATACTAAGTTACCACATAACGCGTTCTCGATTTACTAACCATTTTTGCAACTTTGAACTTTCTGACCCCAATTTACTATGTTATGTTAACCTTAACATTACACGTTTAACATGCTAACACACTTTCAGACCATACCATGTTGCTATCTCAAATCTGCAGCAACAGCAGAAACCAGAATCTCAAACCAGGGTATGGCACAGCTGCGCCATACAAAGGCTTGGGACCGGCGCAGCTGCGCCATTTTTTGCCTTGGCACTGGTGCAGCTGCGCCGGTGTTCAGACAGACGCAGAGAGGCTAATGAATAGTAGCCGACTTTAGCCCAATAAACACAAATTTCACCCACCAAATAGTGAAATTAACAAGTAAAATAAATATACAACTATCATAAACATGATTGCTCACCTATTCAATCACTTAGCACAATTTAACAACCACTAAAGCTATTTTAATTTCTCAATTTTCATGTTTTTCATAAAAATTCAATCTTCTTGATATTCATTCTAGAAATCATCACTGTGACTTCATTATTTGGCCAAATCACTCAATTTCAATTATGTTATGTTCGTATCTCAATGAACTAACATATCCAAGCTTCAATTTATAATTTCACACATTAATTGACCACTAAAATTGATACTTTTCATGAACATATGAAAAAATACATATAAACATACACTGTCGAAATTTTCTTCTACTATAAACCGAGATTAGCATGCAATTATTGTTTAAACACAACATAAAATCATCATATATGCATGTAATCATCATAACTAAGTTACCTCACAACAATTCAAAAAAAAACATCTTTCACAGAGTATAGCAAACTTTACCGAGATACTCATAAATAATATCAAAATAGTAGAACATACATTTTGTTGCTTGACAGAAATTCTTGCTAAAAACACTGAATTTGCTGTGAAAATCCTAAGCTTTCTCTCAATTTCTCTCAACTCTCAATTCTCTCTATTGCCTAGCACAACTATAATGAAACTCTGATAGCTAGAATGCGTAACATAAAAAAACACAAACTGATAAAAACACAAACTGATATGGCCTTAATAGCCATCATCAATTATCAAAATAACGTCTATAACATAAATACATTATATTTATTATTTATTTTATTTTATTTATATTATTTATTTTAAATTTCAAAAAGTAAAAATATCAAATGCCCTAAGGCTTATTTGGCAAACCATTTAAATTTTAAAGAATTAAAATACTTAAGCCTTGTTTGAGAAAAACTAAATTAAACCCTTTTTAATTTATTCTAATAAACACTGTAGTTTATAACTTATAATCACATATTATTTTTATATCCAACATTAACCCATTAAATTAATCACCTACTATATTTTAATCAAATATATCCTTATAGGAAAAATCATCAAATTATAATTTTCATTATAACTTTATTTAATAATTTAATATATCATCTAAATTATTAAATCAACAATATAACATCTCATGTTATTTTATAGATCTCTAAATTATAAATTAATTTGATTTAGAAAATTCTCTAATAAATTTAGATTCATCAATTCAACAATAGACACACCAAATAAATATTTATATTATTCAATAAATATTTAATATTACACTTTAAAATTTCGGATCGTTACAGTTACATAGTATCTCATGTTATTTGATTCAATTATTGTCGATTTTTATATATTATTAAATCAATAATTGAGACGACGAAGTTATTAATATTATTATTTGCAATATTAACGATATCTAGAAGTTCTGCCAAGGAGAGGTTTGGTCACCTAATTGCGCGCCAATAGGAAAAAATCATTATTGGAAAGCTCCATCTTTCTTGGGAACGACCTCGTCGATTAATATTGTGAATTCTAATAAAGGTGATAAGTTTGGTTTTATTATTATTATAAATATAATAAAAAAGAAAACTTTTTATATAAAATAGAATACTTTTATAAAGTTATTCATTTTATTGGACTATAAATAGAATATATAATATTCTATTATGCATAGTATTTGTATAGTAAAATCTTTTTATATAAAACAGAATACTTTTATAAAGTTATTCGTTTTATTAGACTATAAATAGAATATATAATACTCTATTATGCATAATATTTGCATAGTAAAATCTTTTTGTATAAAACAGAATACTTTTATAAAGTAATTCGTTTTATTAGACTATAAATAGAATATATAATATTCTGTTATGCATAGTATTTGCATAGTGCCTGTATAATATTTGTATAGTAAAATCTTTTTATATAAAACAAAATACTTTTATAAAGTTATTCATTTTATTAGATTATAAATAGAATATATTATATTTTATTTAAAAGATTTTGTTTTATTAGAATATTTTATTAATACTGCATAGTAAATCAATATAGACCGTTCGTTTAAAAGTAAATCAATCTGGACCGTTCATGAATTAGTTACTATTCAATCTATTCTTCAATAAATAGAAGCTTATTCCTTCAATAATTCTTACGAATTCACTGAAACTTTAGAGAGAAAGAAGAAAAGTATTCAGCTACTTCACTACTACTATATTCAGTTTCTTCTAAGGTAAGGGATATTATATATTGTATTCATAAGGGATGTTCTTTTCGTATTGTAAGGGGTATTATTTCTTTCGTATTCATGAAGAGAGCTTCTGTTATTCCATTATTTATTATTATGTTAGAATAACATGTCTATGTGAAGTACTGCATACATGGTAAAATTCTTCTGTTATTCCATTCTTTATTATTCTGTTGGAATAACCTGTCAGTGTGGTCTATCGCATTACTGGTGATTTCTATTGTTATTCCATTCTTTATTATTTTGATGGAACATCTTGTCTGTGCGGATTACGCATGACCTGGTTCCATTCTTTATTATTCTGTTGGAACATCCTATCTATTCGGATTACGCATAACCTGGTTCCATTCTTTATTATTCTGTTGAAATAATCTGTCTACGTGGATTACCGCATAGCGGGCGAAAATTCATTTGCTGTTTCAAAATTTTTTTGACCCTCAAAAATTCTGGAAAAATTTGAAATGATAATTTGATGAGTTTTCTATATTGTGTCCAAAAATGGCTATTTTTGGATGTATAGATTAAGAGTTATGAATTTTATGGGAGAAAACTATTTTAAAAGTAAACCCTTATAACTCATTGTGGTTAACTCTAAAATTGGTAAAATTTTTATTGGGAGTACATGTATATAATAGAAGTATACTGTAAAGTCCCCGAATCCGGATACTTGAAACCCAAATTCGGTACTTCACGATACCATTTCTATGAGCGGAATAATACTAATAATAATCACAATAATATAAAACTTAAACTTAAATTTACATTTACATCAGAGTCTATCTCCCAAGTACGCAACCTTTACTATATTCTTTACATGATATATATAATACATATCATTAATTTAATACACTTTATCTATTATAAATTATACCAATAACATATTCTATTTGCTTTCCTTTTCATTTGTTCTTGGCCGAGCCTTCTAGCTGTTCACACTTAGCTGAAAATATTTAAAGTAAGTAAGGATGAGCATTTGAGTGCCCAACAAGTATTATATATATATATAAGCTGAAAGAATTTAAATGTTTTCTTTATAATACCCTTCTACAACCGATCAATAGTTGTGAAGTAATCTGTACCAATAATAAATACATAACAACCCTCGTTCAAATTTTTAAAACAGTGTATTGACTATACATGGGGTTTCTATGACATACTATGAACATTGTTTCGAAAAGGTTTAAACAGAAATTCATCTATAAACCGTCATGACTTACGGGCACGGAGGGTGATCAGCCCCGTTGTACCCTGTATTGATCAATACTACATTACAAGAACGATGTTATCGTTCACTCTGTCCGCCTTGGGTACATAAAAATTTTCCCATAATCGGGATGTTCGTACCTGTCGGGTTTTCATAACAAAGGTCTTATCTTGATCAACAATAATCTATAATTCAACATTTATGTATATCAAAGGTGTATCAACATGTGATTAAATACAATGATTATCCAAGTGGGGACACTTGTATAGTCATTTATAGAAATTAACGAACAGAATATATATCTGAATTATCATATACTAACATGTTGATAATCAATGGGCGTATATAATATAGGTTTAACAATCTGTACAGTAATAATATAATTCTGAAACATTCTTACACTTGTCCATTGCATAAAGAAAATGCAAAGTTAGGATATTTGCCTGATGCGCTGCTTACTATTCTCAACTTAGTTTTATCTTTTTTATCACGACCTATCATTAATCAAATCATTCGTTCGATTAGAACAATATAACATAACACATAGTACTTCATATTGCAGTCATCACATTCCTAATCACAAAGTCACATAACCTTATCACCTTATCACACATGATCAATAGTCATGGAATCACAAATAAACATCAACTCATTCCTAATCACATTGTCACACAATTTTAACCACCATTGATTCTCAAATAAACAGTTATCTAACTAAATTATCTAAGTCTAGATCAATTTCTAAACCATATCGGTCTACCGACAGCTTTATCGGGTAAATATCGAGTCTAAGACTCTATCTCAAAGTTCAACATTCGTAAATATCAGTCATATAATTTTTAAATGACTTATAATAATTTTTAAATAATTATTATCATTTATCATAATTTTTGAAATATCAGAATCATTATTAAATGATTTAAATATCAAACAATTCTATTATCATTAACATTTAATCAATATTAAACTGTTAATGAAACCATTGCCAAAATATTAAAGTTATGTATAATAACTCAAAATATTCTTCACGTATTTATATTACCCTTAAATAATTTTTAAAACATTTAAAATCATAATTATCATTAATATTTAAATATTAATGTACCATTATCCAAATAGTAAAAGTCATTAATTATAACTTAAAATATTTTTAATTCATTTATATCCCTTTTTAAATGATTTTTAAATTAATAAAACCATTTTAAAACTATTTATTTAATATAATTATTAAATAAATTCAATATCATTAATCATTAAATAAATATCATTAATATTAATTTATTAATGAAAATATCCTTTAAATATTAAAAGTTATATTTTATAACTTAAAATATCTTTAAACACTTTATTTTCATTAAAAATGATTTTTAAAATAATAAAATAATTTTTAAACTAATTTATTTAATATAAATTTTAAATAAATTTAATATCATTAATATTAATTAAGTAATGAATATTATCACAAAATATCAAAAGTCATTAAAAATAACTTAAAATATTTTCTTATACCATAATATAATTTTAAATGATTTTTCATGATTTAAAATCATTTTTAAATAACTTATTTAATATTATAATTAAATAAATTAAATACTTTTAATATCCCAAAAATATTAAATATTTATGAAATATATTCAAAATAATTAAAATATAATTTCCAGACTTTAAAATAATTTTTCAGAATTTAATATGTATTTTTAATAATAAAAAACTAATTTTTCTAATTTTTTTAAATAATTTTTGGAATTTCCAGAAATTAAAAATAATACAAAACCGTCGCTAAAGGCTTTAGCGACGCTTATCTGTCGCCTTAGGTGTTCTTGAGCCTCAAGAACACTGACAAGGCAGTTTCGAGGAGGCTAGTTTGACCACGATTTTAGATCGGATCGTGATGTTTCTGGGCAATTTAATACATACATCTTGTAGTACTCATGTAAGATTATAATTAACAATAAACATCATGGCTAATAAAACATCAGATCTAAGCGTTATTAGCCATCAACAAATCTGACAAGGCTGTTCTTCAATTAAAGAACAGTCAAGGTGCCTACATTGGATCCTTATAACTTAATGATCGTGTAATGTTTGTGTGATATATTAATTGCAGTGTATAGACAACATGTAGGACTACAACTATAAAACATCATAACACATTAACATCAAAGCATGAGCAAGATCTGACCGGTCAAACTAGAACACGGAAGTTGTTCTTAAAAATTATGGGTTTGTGTTCTTGAGCAGTTTCGGTCAACGGGTTTTGACCTTGAATAACTTGTGATCTACAACATATATGAACTTGATTCTTTTTTCATATTAAAGACCATATATCAGACTACACATAACAACTTTTAAATAACAAAAATCATGATCGAGCAAAGATCTATGGCCACTGACATGTGACTGTCAGACCACAGTTTCGGTTTTTCCAACTTGCTCAAATATTCAAATTCGTGCACTTTGATGTTATGGGTCTTTGATTTATCAACTTAGAACATTAATAGACTCCCTATTACACAACTTTAAACAATCAATTGCATCAATTAACATAGAATTGAAGGATTTCTAATTTTTGGGATTTTTTACCTTTTCAAGCTTTGATTTCTTGATTTCTGACTTTGATGCTTCTGATTTGTTGTTTGTGATCGTGGGGCTTAATAATGGGACTGAAATGCTTGGAAATTTCTGAGGTTTGAGAGAGAATGAGAGTTGGTGAGAGCAAACTTGAAAATGAGCAAGTTTTTATGATTTTTCTCTCTCTAAATCTCTTATATACTTCTTTGATTCATGCATGAGCTGAATTGGCTGTCAATATAGAGCACATGGGGATGTTGGATTTGGTCACCAACTTCCCCTATTGTCAAAACCTACCATTTAGCCTCAATTATGCAAGAGGGGCATAAATGTCATTTGTCTTTTAAAATTAACGGCAATCTTAGTAATACTTGTAAACCCTTAGGGTTTAGGGTTTGGGTTAGGGTTTAAAAATAATTTCTAGAATTTTCAATTTAGGGTTTGAAAAATAAATAAATAATAAAATAATAAAATTTTAGTTTCTAAAATACAAAATTAAGGTTTCTTAATTAATTAAGTTTCCTAATCACATAGACTTGATAATTAACTTTATGTTTTACTAATTATCATTAAGTGTGCTTAATTGGCAATTAGGGTTTACAATTAGAAAATTAGGGTTACTAATTTACAAATTAGGGTTTCTAGCTAATTAGGGTTTTGAAAATTAGGGTTCTTCCTAATTAGGGTTAATATCTATAACACCAATCATAAATCACATTAACATCATTACCAATAAATTTTGAACTCTAATTTGAGTTTTAAATTAGGGTTTCCATTATACAATTAAGGTTTCTAGGAATTAAATTAGGGTTCTAGGTTTTAGGGTTTTACTTTACTAATTAAGTTTATTTTAATTAGCAATTAAAGTCTATCACACGTGCTATTAATCACTGTAACACAATTCTTGACATATCAAACTTCTGGTTTAGGTTTCCGGATTAGGGTTTCTAATTAAAAAAAATTCAAATATAATTAAGGTTTTAAATTTAAAATTAGGGTTTCCTAATTAACATATCATGAAGTAACACATAACATATATCATATAACACATATATTTAACAGTCTTAAATTTCCCATTTAAATTGATAAACAGGGTTAAATCAATTAATGCTAGGGTTTGGTCAATATACCACAATTGACCAACCATCAACAATACAGACATACAGTACATATTCATAGCACTGAAAAATTAAAATATTATATTATTATTATCATTTCTTGATAAAAACCCAGAATTAGGGTTTGGATTCCATATCTGATTTATTCTTCATATTTAACCTTAATAATTAAGGTAAAATAATTAACTTAATAATATATACTAAAATTCATATAATAAAATAATTATTATAATTATTCTAAAAATCACTTCATATATTATTTAAATAATATATGATTATATATTCATGAAAAATAATTAATAAAAATATTTCTATCTTAAAATTAATTATTATAAGAATATACTTTATGATAATCAATAATTCTAAAATAAATTTACTTGTAAATATTCATGTAATAAATATATTTTTATTTACCACATAAATACATATACACATAATCTTGTACAAATCCTCATCTTTAAAATATAAAAAAAAATTATATGCAAAATTTCTTATTTATTTATGTAGAAAATATCGGGTTGTCACATTCACCATCCCTTATAAAGATTCCATCCCCGGAATCACCTCTTTAAAAACCTACACATATCCGGATACATAGCATACAAAATCTTCGCAAGTACATCTCGATTATTTTTGATCGAACTGATCTTTAACTAATCACATAAAGCTTGTCATTCTGATTAAACGAAAATTTGATTTCTAAAAGAACTCAATTTCCTCCTTCAAAATTTCTTTATAAAATAATTTATTATTTATGTAAGAAAATAATATATGAGAAAATAAAATTGGCTCGAGTAATACCTGGAGTTGCATCCCTGTTTTCTACAGTTTCTTAAACGGATATGTTAAAGATGCTTGCGGTTTATTCTATTGATTTACTTGTTGATGTCGGTCCCGTTGTTTCCAATGTCCTGCTGTCTTTTCCCCGTATTCGCATTCCTTACTTCTATTCTCCTTCTTGAATAGTCTCCCACCTTATTTTCCATTGATCCACACTTGAAACACCTACTATTCATTCTAGGATTGAGACAATCGGGAGAGATATGTCCCTTCTGCCCGTATTTACAACATACAAACTTCCCTTTCAAACATTCCCAAAGTGGTTCTTTCCATAGTTTTGCATATTACACCACCTGCTTCTCCTTCACACCTTCTTGCTTCACCTGCATACTCCCAAAGTTGTTCGCCTTCCTCTTTTCATTTCCACCCTTACTTTCACTATTAATTCCTACCTTCCCAGTTCTCTAAACCTTACCCTTGTTCCTCCTTACCTTGTTGTAGAGCTAGGGTTTGAATCCCAGCTCAAACCTTTGTGCCTCTCTAGCCTCCGTATCGACTTGATGCGGAGCAAACCTAGCTAATTCATTGAATTTCACTGACATATCACCTTGCTTTAACTCCAAAAATTTCACCTCCATTCTACCCTGTATACTAGCAGAAAAATAATTTTTGAAAAAATACAGTCTTAAACCTATCCCATGCTACCACACCTGCTCCTGCACTCGTCTAATTCGCTTTTCACCAGAAATTTGCCTCACCCTTCATCATGTAGGTGGCAAAAGAGGTCTTTTGCCCCTCAGCTATCCTAGCTATCACTAACGTTGCTATAAGGTCATTTGATCTTCTAAATCCTGGTGATACGATTGTCTTAAAATCTTTGAAGTTTATCGATCGATTATCTGGCTGATTTCCCGTGACTGGTATTTCGTTCTGCATAGTTTGATCGTCTTACATTTGTAAAATTCTGTGTCGGGTCTGGTTGTCCTCCAGCTTTGTTCGCAGGTCCTTCTATCCTTTGGTTTCGTTTTCGTCTTGACGACATTTTTTCATAAATTATTCTTACATATTAAGCCTTATCGTAAACGCTTAACATATAACACAAAACTTTATATTCAAATAATCATGTACTCAAAATATTAGATTTTGAAAACTCGGTCTACTGTAATAACTAGTGACCAAATAAATATCTACTATCTTTATACCAACTTATCCCATTAATCCAACCTAGACTCATATTCATATCACTTGACATACCATAACACATTCTATTTTAAACATTCGTTATCCCTTTGTGACTTCAAAAGTCGGGATTTACAACTTTGTCCACACAAAAATTATAGAAACATACTTATCACATATACCACACAGAAACACACATATTCTACTAATACTAATACTACCTATTCCTTACACATTCACTAACGATCAATTGCTTAGTAACCTATCTATTTCCATTATCCTCAACACTTCATTCACACATAACTATACCTAGTTCATAAAACCACACTTATGAGTTCATTAATTGCCATAATCATATGAGTTTAAGAACTTGTCCTAGTCTGACCTTTGGCGTCCGTTCGCTGAGGGGTTTATAAACATTTCATATAACTATGAGTCAAGAATGTCACATAAGTGTGAGTTTTAAGAACTCGTACTTAAACCTATATTCTCTACCTATGACCTATCTATCTGTTATACACATGAGAAAGGAATCACCCTCTTAACATGCATATAGCAAATAGTGCGACACAACATTTCAATGATTATCAATGCCAGAAACTAAGTGGTTGTCAAACCAAACTCGGCAACTAATCAATATAGGAGGCTAAGCGGACAATTCCCCGCCCATACAAAGAATTGGTCAACCTAACCACTACATCGACCAGGAAGCTAAGTGATTCTAAAACCAAGTACAAATTCCCCGCCCATACAAGGAATCATACAACTCAGCTGCTGACATGAGTCCTCAATGAAATCCCCACCTAATTTTAACCCCTTTTTAATCCATTCGTATTTTATTTAATCCGTATTCATAATCCTTTCTTGAATCTGTACCATTCACACAGCAATCTTGCTTTAAACTTTCCAATCATAAGATTGATTCTTTCTGGCTGTTATAATTTTTATTAGATCACTTGGTGATCTCATCGTATATATTATGATTCAATTCTATGCCTTAATTGTTTTTGTTTTACGATCTCCTTTCCATGCACTTTTAGTCTTTTAGACTCGATCTATTCACTATTACTATTCAACTTTATTATCAGAGTTAGGAAACTCTGTGGCTTAACAACTCGCCTAGATTCATCTTTGAATCATACCAACCAACTAACTCTATATGAGTTATTTGTATTTTCAACGTTTCCTTCTGTTCTAAGGTTATAGCCTAAGGTCTAACCCACCTAAAGTTTTTAACCTTATAGCTCTGATACCAAATTATAAAGTCCCCGAATTCCTTGAAACCCAAACTCGGTACTTCACGATACCATTCTTATGAGCGGAATAATACTAATAATAATCACAATAATATAAAACTTAAACTTAAATTTACATTTACATCAGAGTCTATCTCCCAAGTATGCAACCTTTACTATATTCTTTACATGATATATATAATACATATCATTAACTTAATATAGTTTATCTATTATAAATGATACTAATAACATATTCTATTTGCTTTCCTTTTCACTTGTTCTTGGCCGAGCCTTCTAGCTGTTCAAACTTAGCTGAAAATATTTAAATTAAGTAAGTATGAGCATTTGAGTGCCCAGCAAGTATTATATATATATATATATATATATATATATATATATATATATATATATATATATATATATATGCTGAAAGAATTTAAATGTTTTCTTTATAAATCCCTTCTACAGCCGGTCAATAGTTGTGAAGTAATCTGTACAAATAATAAATACATAACAACTCTCGTTCAAATTTTTGAAACTGTGTATTGACTATACATGGGGTTTCTATGACATATTATGAACATTGTTTTCATTTTCGAAAAGGTTTAAACAGAAATTCATCTGTAAACCGTCATGACTTACGGGCACGGAGGATGATCAGCCCCGTTGTACCCTGTATTGATCAATACTACATTACAAGAACGATGTTATCGTTCACTCTGTCCGCCTTGGGCGCATAAAAATTTTCCCATGATCGGGATGTTTATACTTGTGGGGTTTTCATAACAAAGGTCTTATCTTGTTCAACAATAATCTATAATTCAACATATATGTATATCAAAGGTGTATCAACATGTGATTAAATACAATGATTATCCAAGTGGGGACACTTGTATAATCATTTATAAAAATTAACGAACAGAAAATATATCTGAATTATCATATACTAACATGTTGATAATCAATGGGCATATATAATATAGGTTTAACAATCTGTACAGTAATAGTATAATTCTGAAACATTCTTACACTTGTCCATTGCATAAAAAAAATGCAAAGTTAGGATACTTGCCTGATGCGCTGCTTACTATTCTCAACTTAGTTTTATCTTTTCTATCACGACCTATCATTAATCAAATCATTCGTTCGATTAGAACAATATAACATAACACATAGTACTGCATATTGCAGTCATCACATTCCTAATCACAAAGTGACATAACCTTATCACCTTATCACACATGATCAATAATCATGGCATCACAAACAAACATCAACTCATTCCTAATCACATTGTCACACAACTTTAACCACCATTGATTCTCAAACAAACAGTTAACTAACTAAATTATCTAAGTCCAAATCAATTTCTGAACCATGTCGGTCTACCGACAACTTTATCGGGTAAATATCGAGTCTAAGACTCTATCTCAAAGTTCAACATTCGTAAATATCAGTCATATAATTTTTAAATGACTTATAATAATTTTTAAATAATTATTATCATTTATCATAATTTTTGAAATATCAGAATCATTATTAAATGATTTAAATATCAAACAATTCTATTATTAGTAACATTTAATCAATATTAAACTATTAATGAAACCATTGCCAAAATATTAAAGTTATGTATAATAACTCAAAATATTCTTAACGTATTTATATTACCGTTAAATAATTTTTAAAATATTTAAAATCATAATTACCATTAATATTTAAATATTAATGTACCATTATCCAAATATTAAAAGTCATTAATTATAACTTAAAATATTTTTAATTCATTTATATCCCTTTTTAAATGATTTTTAAATTAATAAAACCATTTTTAAACTATTTATTTATTATAATTATTAAATAAATTTAATATCATTAATCATTAAATAAATATCATTAATATTAATTTATTAATGAAAATATCCTTTAAATATTAAAAGTTATATTTTATAACTTAAAATATCTTTAAACACTTTATTTTCATTAAAAATGATTTTTAAAATAATAAAATCATTTTTAAACTAATTTATTTAATATAAATTTTAAATAACTTTAATATCATTAATATTAATTAATTAATGAATATTATCACAAAATATCAAAAGTCATTAAAATAACTTAAAATATTTTCTTATACCATAATATAATTTAAATGATTTTTCATGAATTAAAATCATTTTTAAATAATTTATTTAATATTATAATTAAATAAATTAAATACTTTTAATATTCCAAAAATATTAAATATTTATGAAATATATTCAAAATAATTAAAATATAATTTTTGAACTTTAAAATAATTTTTCAGAATTTAATATGTATTTTTAATAATAAAAAAACTAATTTTTCTAATTTTTTTAAATCATTTTCAGAATTTCCAGAAATTAAAAATAATACAAAACCGTCGCTAAAGGTTTTAGCGATGCTTATCTGTCGCCTTAGGTGTTCTTGAGCCTCAAGAACACTGACAAGGCAGTTTCGAGGGGGCTAGTTTGACCACGATTTTAGATCGGATCGTGATGTTTTTGGACAATCTAATACATACATCTTGTAGTACTCAAGTAAGACTACAATTAACAACAAACATAATGGCTAACAAAACATCATATCTAAGCGTTATTAGCCATCAAAAAGTCTGACAAGGCTGTTCTTCAATTGAAGAACAGTCAAGGTGCCTACTTTGGATCCTTATAACTTAATGATCGTGTAATGTTTGTGTGATATATTAATTGCAGTGTGTAGACAACATGTAGGACTACAACTATAAAACATCATAACACATTAACATCAAAGCATGAGCAAGATCTGACCGGTCAAACTAGAACACGGAAGTTGTTCTTAAAAATTCTGGGTTTATGTTCTTGAGTAGTTTCGGTCAACGGGTTTTGACCTTGAATAACTTGTGATCTACAACATATATGAACTTAATTCTTTTTTCATATTAAATACCACGTATCAGACTACACATAACAACTTTTAAATAACAAAAATCATGATCGAGCAAAGATCTATGGCCACTGACATGTGACTGTCAGACCACAGTTTCGATTTTTCCAACTTGCTCAAATATTCAAATTCGTGCACTTTGATGTTATGGGTCTTTGATTTATCAACTTAGAACATTAATAGACTCCCTATTACACAACTTTAAACAATCAATTGCATCAATTAACATAGAATCGAAGGATTTCTAATTTTTTGGATTTTATACCTTTTCAAGCTTTGATTTCTTGATTTCTGACTTTGATGCTTCTGATTTGTTGTTTGTGATCGTGGGGCTTAATAATGGGACTGAAATGCTTGGAAATTTCTGAGGTTTGAGAGAGAATGAGAGTTGGTGAGAGCAAACTTAAAAATGAGCAAGTTTTTATGATTTTTCTCTCTCTAAATCTCTTATATACTTCTTTGATTCATGCATGAGCTGAATTGGCTGTCAATATAGAGCACATGGGGATGTTGGATTTGGTCACCAACTTCCCCTATTGTCAAAACCAACCATTTAGCCTCAATTATGCAAGAGGGACATAAATATAATCTGGCTTTTAAAATTAAGGGCAATCTTGTAATACTTGTAAACCCTTAGGGTTTAGGGTTTAGGGTTTGGGTTAGGGTTTAAAAATAATTTCTAGAATTTTCAATTTAGGGTTTGAAAAATAAATAAATAATAAAATAATAAAATTTTAGTTTCTAAAATATATAATTAAGGTTTCGTAATTAATTAAGTTTCCTAATCACATAGACTTGATAATTAAGTTTATGTTTTACTAATTATCATTAAGTATGCTTAATTAGCAATTAGGGTTTACAATTAGAAAATTAGGGTTACTAATTTACAAATTAGGGTTTCTAGCTAATTAAGGTTTTGAAAATTAGGGTTCTTCCTAATTAGGGTTAATATCTATAACACGAATCATAAATCACATTAACATCATTACCAATAAATTTTGAACTCTAATTTGAGTTTTAAATTAGGGTTTCCATTATACAATTAAGGTTTCTAGGAATTAAATTAGAGTTCTAGGTTTTAGGATTTTACTTTACTAATTAAGTTTATTTTAATTAGTAATTAAAGTCTATCACTCGTGTTATTAATCACTGTAACACAATTCTTGACAGATCAAACCTCCGGTTTAGGTTTCCGGATTAGGGTTTCTAATTAAAAAAATTCAAATATAATTAAGGTTTTAAATTTAAAATTAGGGTTTCCTAATTAACATATCATGAAGTAACACATAACATATATCATATAACACATATATTTAACAGTCTTAAATTTCTCATTTAAATTGATAAACAGGGTTAAATCAATTAATGCTAGGGTTTGGTCAATATACCATAATTGACCAACCAACAACAATACGGACATACAGTACATATTCATAGCACTGAAAAATTAAAATATTAAAATAATATTATCATTTCTTGATCAAAACCCAGAATTAGGGTTTGGATTCCATATCTGATTTATTCTTCATATTTAACCTTAATAATTAAGGTAAAATAATTAACTTAATAATATGTACTAAAATTCATATAATAAAATAATTATTATAATTATTCTAAAAATCACTTCATATATTATTTAAATAATATATGATTATATATTCATAGAAAATAATTAATAAAAATATTTCTATCTTAAAATTAATTATTATAAGAATATAATTTATGATAATCAATAATTCTAAAATAAATTTACTTGTAAATATTCATGTAATAAATATATTTTTATTTACCACATAAATACATATACACATAATCTTGTACAAATCCTCATCCTTAAAATAAAAAAAAATTTATACGCAAATTTTTTTATTTATTTATATAGAAAATATCGGGTTGTCACATATACCGTGTAAATTTCAGAATTTTTGGAGAAAGTACAGTTTATAAAAAATGTTTAAATATTCGGCGGTTTTGGCCATGTGAAAAAGAGTAAATGAATTTTAAAAATTCCAAGAAAAATATATGTTTAATATGAGACTATATTCTGCTAAATCTCATAAAAGAAATATTTTTGGAACTGATTTGGTATTTTTCATGAAAATGGACTAGTGATGAGTAAATGAATTAAATATGTTATGTAAAGTAACAAAATTGAAAAATAGGATTTTATGGCTTGAGAATCCTATATAAGGTATATGTAGATCTTTGTTAAGGGTTTTGGTTATTGATGAGGAAATCTTATGAGTTTGGCATTTTAGGATGATTAAATGCATTAATTAGTAAAGTGTAAACAATTAAAATAATTTTTTTATAAGTTTAAGAAGTGATTAAAATATTGTTATAATATTAATAATATTATATTATGAGTTTATTAAGTGATTGTTAATATTTGGATAAATTTAAAGTCTTTAATATTTATCCTTGTTTTCGTTTGATTAATGCTTATATCATTGTCATCATCCTCATGCTCATATTGTGATGAAAGTCATC
This sequence comes from Panax japonicus, assembly GCA_020205505.1. NCBI lineage: Eukaryota > Viridiplantae > Streptophyta > Magnoliopsida > Apiales > Araliaceae > Panax > Panax japonicus. The sequence goes on along the minus strand of CM035093.1, from coordinate 39,778,828 downwards.
TTTGGCTTACGTGTATAGATGGACTGTTGGTTGGTATGATTATGACCAGGGATCATTTGGTATAATCATGACCCGTAATGTTAAAGATGATATGTTGTTTGATATCTTTGGCCCGTAGTGCAAAGATGGACAGGTGTATGACATGATCATGACCACTGGTGATACTAACAAATATCCTTGGTCGTAGTACAGTGATAATTCGATGATGTGATTGTCAGGATCTTGACCATTAGTTAACAGTTGAATGTCTTTGGCTGTAGTATACTGACATGCAATTGATTGGTATGATCATGACCATTGGTTTTATAGTTGAATATCTTTAGCCAGTAGTGCAAAGATAGACAACTGATTGGTATGATCATTGTTATTATATTTGAATATATTTAGCCTTTTGGGTAAAGATATTGAGTAAATGTTCTATTAAGCCTGTGTTGCAATGAGGAATTGTTGATTTACATGATTATAAATATGAATTGTGAACTTAATTATAATCTTTAGTGGTTCACGTGAAGACAGGTGATGAAAGTTCTCTTTGTCTTGGGTACAACAAAGAACTGTTGATGAGTATTACAGGAATGAAATGTTAATGATGGAATTTTAATTTGGAGGAGATAGTAGACATTATGTTCTACTTGACTCTTTTAATAAATTGCTGATTCCGCTGCAATTATGGTTGAAAACTTTTATCATCTACCATATGTTCCAAATCTCTGATTTATTATTGATGAAAGCTATTGATAATGTAATTATCCTTAGTCATAATATTCTTTATTGGGCTAGTTATGCTCACCCTTTTGCTTTACAATTCATTTCAGGTAATAAGAGTGTAGCCGGGTCGAGCGGGGATAACATGGAAATAGTGTGATGGTTCGAGACTGTCGAACTTTCTCAATACATTATAAAACGGCATGATATGTAACAGATAATTGTATTGAGGATCTAAGATGTGTGTGCCGTATTTTATACATCACTTAATAATTGATTTTGGCAAACAATAATAGGGTGATGAGAACCCGACTTTGAAAGCGTCAAAAGTGCACCTCATTAGAATGAATATGATAGTAATCTTCTCGTTCTTCTTTGAGGTCTTAAAATATTTGCTGCTATTTTTTATATGGCATTGTAACAATTTAAGTTTGGATACTGTCTACGAGACAATATTGTATTAAAACTCACAGCTTATGTGTTGTCGTACTCTACACGACAGTTCAACAGTTGTATAAAAGAAGTTTGTATTCAATTTTTATAGAGTTATATCTGGAAACTCAGAATGAGTCATGTGGACCTATTTTGAGGGCGTCACATTTGGTATTAGAGCTTAGGGATATGGTCGCTGGCGGAGATAAGAGTCTAGAACTAGGAGGGGAGAGACGAGTTATATACTTCGCTAGTGTGTGACTTACCTAAGCTGAAATTGCTTACTTGATAAGTTGACAAATAGTGATATGTCAATTAACCTTTGTTTTGAAGCTATATTCTAGAATGATATCTGAAATACAGGAGATGAGAAATGGGAAAATCATGATAGCGAGGAAATTACCAGGAAGGTACAATCTGAAAAGAAAGCAAGGTATTCTCATCTCTTCGAATATCAGGTATGTACGTAAATTTCGAGGGCAAAATTTCATAAGGAGGGGAGATTGTGAGACCCCGAATTTTATGAAATAAAATTATTCAATTTTTCTATTTTGGTAAATAGTTAAATTCATAAAAGTTTAAAGTTAAGGGTAATATGTGAAAATTTTGCAAAATAAGCAAGTTGATATAAAATATTTGTTGTGTCGGGAAATATTCGATTAGTCGGGGAATATCCGTACTACTGTATAATCATTGATGGACCCCACAACAGAATTATTGTCGGATTAAGAAAACAACAAAAATATTTTTATGAAAATAACGGCGGAAGTTTTAACATTAAAACTGTTGAACTACTCGATAGTAAAAGTACAGTAATACGCGTGGTTGCATAGTCGCACACGGTATTGATTATTGATGCTTACGTGAGAAGTCACTCAGTTTTGTTCAATTATTGCTATGATAATAGTTACATAGTATCTCACGTTATTTGATTCAATTATTGTCGATATTTTATATATATTATTAAATCAATAATTGAGACGACGAAGTTATTAATATTATTATTTGCAATATTAACGATGTCTAGAAGTTCTGCCAAGGAGAGGTTTGGTCACCTAATTGCGCCAATAGGAAGAAATCCTTATTCGAAAACCCCCTCTTTCCTGGGAACGACCTGGTCGATTAATATTGTGAATTATAATAAAGGTGATAAGTTTTGTTTTATTATTATTATAAATGTAATAAAACAGAAAACTTTTTGTATAAAATAGAATACTTTTATAAAGTTATTCGTTTTATTAGACTATAAATAGAATATATAATATTTTATTATGCATAGTGTTTGTATAGTAAAATCTTTTTATATAAAACAGAATACTTTTATAAAGTTATTCATTTTATTAGACTATAAATAGAATATATAATATTCTATTATGCATAGTGTTTGGATAGTAAAATCTTTTTATATAAAACAGAATAATTTTATAAAGTTATTCGTTTTATTAGACTATAAATAGAATATATAATATTCTATTATGCATAGTGTCTGCATAATAAAATCTATTTATATAAAACAGAATACTTTTATAAAGTTATTCATTTTATTAGACTATAAATATAATATATAATATTCTATTATGCATAGTGTTTTCATAGTGACTGCATAGTGTTTGCATAGTAAAATCTTTTTATATAAAACAGAATACTTTTATAAGGTTATTCGTTTTATTAGATTATAAATAGAATATATTATATTTTATTTAAAATTTTTTGTTTTATTAGAATATTTTGTTAATACTACATAGTAAATCAATATGGATCATTCGTTTAAAAGTAAATCAACCTGAACCGTTCATGAATTAGTTACTATTCAGTCTATTCTTCTATAAATAGAAGCTCATTCCTTCATTATTTATTACAAATTCACTGAAACTCTAGAGAGAAAAACTATAGAGAGAAAGAAGAAAAGTATTCTGCTACTTCACTACTCCTATATCTAGTTTCTTCTAAGGTAAGGGATATTATTTGTTGTATTTATAAGGGATGTTCTTTTCGTATTGTAAGGGGTATTATTTCTTTCGTATTCATGAAGAGAGTTTCTGTTATTCCATTCTTTATTCGGAATTTTTGTAGAAAAGTATAGTTTATAAAAAATGTCTAAATATTCGGCGATTTTGGCCATGTGAAAAATAGTAAATGAATTTTAAAAATTTCGAGAAAAATATATGTTTAATATGAGACTATATTTTGCTAAATTTTAGAAAAGAAATATTTTTAGAACTGATTTGTTATTTTTCATGAAAATGGACTAGTTATGAGTAAATGAAATAAATAAGTTATGTAAAGTAACAAAATTAGAAAATAGGATTTTATGGCTTGAAAATCCTATATAAGGTATATGTAGATCTTTGTTAAGGGTTTTGGTTATTGATGAGTAAATCTTATGAGTTTGGCATTTTAGGATGATTAAATGCATTAATTAGTAAAGTGTAAATAATTAAAATAAATTGTTTATAAGTTTAAGAAGTGATTAAAATATTGTTATAATATTAATAATATTAGATTATGAGTTTATTAAGTGATTGTTAATATTTGGATAAATTTAAAGTCTTTAATATTTATCCTTGTTTTTGTTTGATTAATGCTTATATCATTGTCATTATCCTCATACTCATATTGTGGTGAAAGTCATCTTTGGCTTACGTGCATAGATGGACTGTTGGTTGGTATGATTATGACCAGGGATCATTTGGCATAATCATGACCCGTAATGTTAAAGATGATATGTTGTTTGATAGCTTTGGCCCGTAGTGCAAAGATGGATAGGTGTATGACATGATCATGACCACTGGTGATACTAACGAATATCCTTTGTCGTAGTGCATGAATAATTCAATGATGTGATTGGCAGGATCATGACCATTAGTTAACAGTTGAATGTCTTTGGTCGTAGTGTACTGACATGCCATGTGAAAAATAGTAATGAATTTTAAAAATTTTGAGAAAAATATATGTTTAATATGAGACTATATTCTGCTAAATCTTAGAAAAGAAATATTTTTGGAACTGATTTATTATTTTTCATGAAAATTGACTAGTTATGAATAAATGAATTAAATATGTTATGTAAAGTAACAAAATTAGAAAATAGGATTTTATGACTTGGAAATCCTATATAAGGTATATGTAGATCTTTGTTAAGGGTTTTGGTTATTGATGAGTAAATCTTATAAGTTTGGCATTTTAGGATGATTAAATGCATTAATTAGTAAAGTGTAAATAATTAAAATAATTTTTTTATAAGTTTAAGAAGTGATTAAAATATTGTTATAATATTAATAATATTAGATTATGAGTTTATTAAGTGATTGTTAATATTTGGATAAATTTAAAGTCTTTAATATTTATCCTTGTTTTAGTTTGATTAATGCTTATATCATTGTCATTATCCTCATACTTATATTGTGGTGAAAGTCATCTTTGGCTTACGTGCATAGATGGATTGTTGGTTGGTATGATTATGACCAGGGATCATTTGGCATAATCATTACCCGTAATGTTAAAGATGATATGTTGTTTGATAGCTTTGGCCCGTAGTGCAAAGATGGACAAGTGTATGACATGATCATGACCACTGGTGATACTAACGAATATCCTTGGTCGCAGTGTATGAATAATTCGATGATGTGATTGGCAGTATCATGACCATTAGTTAACAGTTGAATGTCTTTGGCTGTAGTGTACTGACATGAAATTGATTGGTATGATCATGACCATTAGTTTTATAGTTGAATATCTTTGGCCAGTAGTGCAAAGATAGACAACTGATTGGTATGGTCATTGTTATTACATTTGAATATCTTTAGCCTCTGGGGTAACGATATTGAGTAAATGTTCTATTAAGCCTTTGTGGCAAGGAGGAATTGTTGATTTATATGATTATAAATATGAATTGTGAACTTAATTATAATCTTTAGTGGTTCAGGTGAAGACAGGTGATGAAAGTTCTCTTTGTCTGGGGTACAACAAAGAACTGTTGATGAGTATTACAGGAATGAAATGTTAACGATGGACTTTTAATTTGGAGGATATAGTAGACATTATGTTCTACTTGACTCTTCTAATGGATTGTTGATGCCGCTGCAATTATGGTTGAAAACTTTTATCATCTACCATATGTTCTAAATCTCTGATTTATTATTGATGAAAGCTATTGATAATGTAATTATCTTTAATCATAATATTCTTTACTGCGCTAGTTGTGCTCACCCTTTTGCTTGACAATTTCTTTCAGGTAATAAGAGTGTAGCTGGGTCGAGCGAGGATAATAGGGAAATAGTGTGATGGTCCGAGACTGTCGAAGTTTCTCAATACATTATAAAACGGCATGACATGCAACAGATAATTGTATTGAGGACCTAAGATATGTGTGTCATATTTTATACGTCACTTAATAATTGATTTTGGCTAACAACAATAGGGTGATGAGAACCCAACTTTGAAAGCGTCAAAAGTGCACCTCATTAGAATGAATATGATAGTAATCTTCTCATTCTTCTTTGGGGTCTTAAAATTTTTTCTGCTGTATTTTATATGGCATTGTAATAATTTGAGTTTGGATACTGTCTACGAGACAATATTGTATTAAAACTTACAGCTTATGTGTTATCGTACTCTGCATGATAGTTCAACAGTTGTATAAATGAAGTTTATATTTGATTTTTATAGAGTGATATCTGGCGACTCAGAATGGGTCGTGTGGACCTATTTTTGGGGTGCCACACATGGTACAAAATTCAAATACAACTGTCGTGTAAAATACAACAAAACATAAGCTGAGAGTTTAAACAAGAATATTGCCTTCTAGACAATATCCACTCTCAATGGAGTCCTCATTATAATTATTATCACACTATTTCACAGAATAGCGAGAACTACTAAAACAACCATCTGGATCATCATTCCGTTCCCTGGCTCGTCCCAACTATATTCTCATTTCCTGAAGAGAACAATGAAAGAAAGGGTGAGCTCAACTAGCCCAGTAAGAAATATTATGACTAAGACGATGCAAAATACATTATCCTTAACCTTCAACAGTATAACAATTGATAGAATATAATAGACAATAATTTTTAGATCAACAACTGCAGCGGAATAAGCAATCCATTTGAAGAGTAAAGTAGAGAATCAAATCTACTATCTTCTATGATTTAAAAAGTTTTTCATCAACTTTATCGCTGAGACTCAACTTAATAAATAATTCACATCATCGAATCATCCCTGCACCACGGCCAAGGATATTCATGTAATCATCAATGGTCATGATTATACCGAATAATCCCTGGTCATAATAATACCAACAACTGTCCATCAATGCACTACAGGCCAATGAGGACTTTTACCACATCATTTGTTACATTACGGTCATGATTATACCGAATAATCCCTGGTCATAATCATACCAAGTCATTCTATGCACGTAAGCCAAAGATGACTTTCATCATAATATAAGCATGAGGATGATGACAATGACATAATAATTCAATAAAACAAGTTCAAGGATAAATTTAAAAGATTTATAATTTAATTTATTCAAGATTCAATAACGTCCAAATTGTCAACATGATACTTCTTTGTAGAGTAAAATTCAAGAATAATATTCATGTACCAAAAATAATTTGGACAGAAAAGAATCACTTTTTCGTCATGAATAGTACCCCATTAATAGTACTTCAGGAATAGTACCCCGTGAATAGTATCCTGACAAGAAAAGTATCCCAAGTACCCAAGTGAATGATACTAGAGTAAATAGTAATTAGGTGAATAGTAACCCATGAATAGTAAATCCTGAATAGTACTCTGGCACAAAAAGTGTCCCAAATACCTGAATGAATGATACTAGAGTGAATAGTAATTAGGTGAATAGTAACCCGTGAATAGTATATTGACACAAAAAGTGCCCCGAATACTCGAGTGAATAATACTAGAGTGAATAGTAACTGAGTGAATAGTAACTCATAAAAAAATACCAAAGAAAATGATATTCCATGACGAGTACAAAAGAAATGATATCTCAGACGAGTATAATAGAATATACAAAATTGTAAATGGATTTTCACCATCCATGCGGTAATCAACGAAGACAGTTCATTTCCACAATTTAATAAAGAATGAATACGAATGATCATTCACTATGCATGTGGAAATCCACATAGACATGTTATTCCAACAGAATAATAAAGAATGGAATAACAGAAGAATTCACCAGGCATGCGATAGACCGGAAAAACAGATTATTCCAACAGAATAATAAATAATGGAACCAGGTCATGCGTAATACGCGCAGACAGGATATTCTAATAGAATAATAAAGAATAGAACCAGGTCATGCGTAATCCGCACAGACAAGATATTCTAACAAAATAATAAAGAATGGAATAATAAAAGGATTTCACCATGTATGCGGTACTTCGCATAGACAGGTTATTCTAACATAATAATAAAGAATGGAATAACAGAAGAATTTCACCATGTATGCGGTACTTCGCATACACAGGTTATTCCAACATAATAATAAAGAATGGAATAACAGAAGCTCACTTCATGAATACGAAAGAAATAATACCCCTTACCTCAAAAGAAGACTAGATACTGGAATAGTGAGGTAGCAGACTTCTCTTCTTCTTTCTCTCTATATTTTCTCTTTATAATAATTGTTCTATAGCTTTAGTGAATTGGTGAGAAATGAAGGAAGAATGAGCTTCTATTTATAGGAAAATATTATTTCGATAATTGCACGTTTTAGTGCTCAAAATATTACAATATAATACCTTCATCTTTTCCTTCATTATTATTTTAGTCCCGCAAGTATTATCAAACTTGCACCACCTCCCCTAATAGTAAACCATATGAATCAATAGTAAATCATGTGAATCAATAGTTCTAGACATGTGAAAATATGAATTACAGTATAGTACCTCCATTTATACCTCCATTTTTAACTTAGTCATGCAAGTATTATCAATCTTGCACCAACTCCCCTAATAGTAAATGAATGTGAATCAATAGTACACATATGTGAACAAATAGTTATAATCATGTAAATTAATAGCAATTAATTTCTCATTTATCCAGTTAATTACCCGATTGGTCAATATAACTTCCAGACATCAATTATTATCGAAATAAATATCAATTTTCACTAACACTAATAATTCTAACACAATAGAACTATCAATTTCATCTCTAATCAACACGAACTTATTCATCATTAATATTATAATTCATAGTATTTAACAACCAGACCGTTCTCAGGAAAGAGGGGGCTTTCCGATAAAGATTTCTCCTTATTGGCGCACAATTAGGTGACCAAACCTCTCCATGATAGAACTTCTAGACATTGTCAATATTACAAATAATAATATGAATAACTTTATCGTCTCAATTATTGATTTAATAATATAACATATTATACAGATGATACTGTGACAATAATTGAATCAATAATATGAGAGATATGATGTAGCAATTACTGTAGCAATAATTGAGTATAACTGAGTGACTTCTTACGTAAGCATCAATAATCAATACCGTGTGCTACTATGCAACCACGCGTATTTACTGTACTTTTACTACCGAGTAGTTCAACAGTTTTAACGGTAATACTCTCGCTGTTATTTTTATTAAATGATAATTCTGTCATTTTCTAACTACGACAATACTTCCGTTGTGGGGTCCACCAATGATTGTGCCGTCGTACGTATATTCCCAGACCAATCAAATATTATATAACCACTTGCTTACTTTGTAAAATTAATAAATATTACCCACAACTATAACATTATATCAAATCCACACCATAATATTCAAAAAATATTTCGAGAAATTTAAACTTTTATTCATAAATTTTGGGGTCTCACATTACTTCTGACTGGAATATCGGATATAATACTGAAGGAAACCTGCACTGTATAGGAACACTCATGATATCTAAATACTCACAAAAATACGCTCGATATTATATAGAGAGAGAAAAACTTATGATTCTGGTGTGATTTTCAATTCTAACCTAAGCATCCTATTTATAGAAAAATGCTTAGAACACCAAAGCAGAAAATTTAATAAAATAATATTTTATAAAAAAAATTCACGCCCACCCTTGAAAATCAGATTTCACTGAATAATTGATTTTTAGAGTTTTAAATATTTTTTTACAGAAAAATGTTTTTTTATGTTGGTAGGCCCCACTAGTGTGCTGAAATCTGATTTTCAAGGGCGGGCGTGAATTTTTTTTATAAATATTATTTTATTAAAGTTTCTACTTTGGTGTTCTAAGCATTTTTCTATAAACAGGGTGTTTAGGTTAGAATTGAAATCACACCATAATCAGAAGTTTTTCTCTCTCTATAATATCGAGCGTATTTTTGTGAGTATTTAGATATCTTGAGTTTGCTATACAGTGCAAGTTTCCTTTAGTATTATATCCGATATTCCAATCAGAAATACTGTTCTTTTCATAAACGATATTATTTCTTTCAATATCATTTCACCGAAATATTGGTATGAATTTTATTATAAAAATTTTACATTTTCATGTCAAGGTTACTATTCATGTATACGACACTATTCACGTATGCGACACTATTCATGAATACGGTAGTATTCACGAAGTATGATTTTTCTTGCGAAATTTTTGCCTTTTCGTGTCGGGATTACTATTCACGTATACGACATTATTCACAAAAAATTAAATTTTCTTTTCTTTGTCCAAGTTGTCTATTATGGTTACTATCTTTGATTGTATCTATGTTTTTATTTTCATTCGTGAATTTTGCTCCACAATTGATTATTATGGAGTATTTTTGAACTTGGATAAACTAAAGTACGAATCCCTAATATTTGTCCTCTTATCTCTTTGGATTCATTTTCTTTTAAATATTTTTATCATCCTCAGTCCTAAATGGTGATATAACTGAATATCTTTGGCCTGTAGTACAAAGATGAATTATTACCTGATGAATATCTTTGGCCTGTAGTGCAAAGATGGACATGTGTTGAGATGAACATGACCAACTGATGATACAAATGAATATCTTTGGCCCGTAGTGCAAAGATGAATATTTGATTCAAGATGTATATTTATTAATGTTACAGGGATAAAATATTGATGATGAACTTTTAAATCATAGAAGATAGTAGACTTCATTTTCTACTTAACTCTTCTAATGAATTGTTATTTTTGCTGTGAATATTGATCTAAAACTTGTTGTCCATTATATTTTATCTGATTTATTGAAGGCTAACGATAATTTTTTTTCATTATTTTAGTCATAATATTCTTTACTAGGCTAGTTGAGCTCATTCTTTTCCTTTTTGTTTAATTTTTCTTCTCAAGAGGCGAGAATATAGTGAGAACTAGTCGGGGTGTGGAGTGATGGTTCGAGAGAGTTGTTTTAATAGCCCTCACTATTTTGTATAATAGTGTATCAATAATTATAATGAGGACTTATTTGAGTTTGAATATTGTATAGAAGATAATATTTGTGCTTAAACTCACAGTATATGTGTTATCGTATTTTGCACGACAATTATAATAATAAAGTTGTAGTTATTTTCTGTACCATGTATTTATAATAATGTATTTCATCTTTGCACTACAAACCAAATGTAAAAACCCAAATTTTATGAATAAAAAATTTATTTTCTCGAATTTTAAAAAAAATTTATGATGTGGATTTGAGATAATGTTATAGTTGTGGGTAATATTTATAAATTTTAAAAAGTATGCAAGTTGTTGTTTAATATTCAATTGGTTGGGGAATATCCGTACGACGGTACAATCATTGGTGGACCCACAACGGAATTATTGTCGGATTGAGAAAACGACAAAAATATTTTTATGAAAATAACGGCGGAAGTTTTACCTTTAAAACTGTTGAACTACTCAGTAGTAAAAATACAGTAATAAGCGTGGTTGCATATTAGCACACGGTATTGATTATTGATGATTACTTGAGAAGTCACTCAGTTTTGTTCCATTATTACTGCAGTAATTGTTGCATAGTATCTCACGTTATTTGATTCAATTATTATCGATATTTTATATATTATTAAATCAATAGTTGAAACGACAAAGTTATTAATATTATTATTTGCAATATTAACGATATTTAAAAGTTTTTCCAAGGAGAGGTTTGGTCACCTAATTGCACGCCAATTGGGAGAAATCCTTATTGGAAAGCCCCCTTTTTCCTGTGAACGACCTGGTCGATTAATATTGTGAATTATAATAAAGGTGATAAGTTTTGTATTATTATTATTATTAATGTAATAAAACAAAAAATCTTTTTATATAAAATAGAATACTTTTATAAAGTTATTTGTTTTATTAGACAATAATTAGAATATATTATATTCTATTATGCATAGTATTTTGTATAGTAAAATCTTTTTATATAAAACAGAATACTTATATAAAGTTATTTGTTTTATTAAACTATAAATAAAATATATTATATTCTATTATGCATAATATTTTGCATAGTAAAATCTTTTTATATAAAACAGAATACTTTTATAAAGTTATTTGTTTTATTAGACAATAATTAGAATATATTATATTTTATTATGCAAAGTGTTGCATAGTGCCTGCATAGTGTTCTTCATAATAAATCATTATGGACCGTCCATTTAAAAGTAAATCAATCTAGACTGTTTATGAATTAGTTACTATTCAGTCCATTCTCCTATAAATAGAAGCTCATTCCTTCATTATTTCTTACGAATTCACTGAAACTCTAGAGAGAGAAACTATAGAGAGAAAGAAGCAAAGTATTCTGCTACTTCACTACTCCTATATCCAGTTTCTTCTAAGGTAAGGGGTATTATTTCTTTTGTATTCATGAAGAGAACTTCTGTTATTCCATTCTTTATTATTATGTTGGAATAACCTGTCTATGCGAAGTACCTCATACATGGTGAAATTCTTCTGTTATTCTATTCCTTATTATTATGTTGGAATAACCTGTCTATGCGAAGTAACGCATACATGGTGAAATTCTTCTGTTATTCCATTCCTTATTATTATGTTGGAATAACCTGTCTATGCGAAGTACTGCATACATGGTGAAATTTTACCACAATCATACCAAAAACTGTCCATCAATGCACTACGGGCCAATGAGGACTTTTACTACACCATTTGTAACATTACGGTCATGATTATACCGAATAATCTCTGGTCATAATCATACCAAGTCCATCTATGCACTACAGGCCATAAATGACTTTCATCATAATATAAGCATGAGGATAATGACAGTGATATAAAGAACCAATAAAATGAGATAAAGGATAACTATTAAATATTTATAATACATTTTATCCAGCGTTCAATAATAACCAAATGTTATCAATCACTTAATAATCTCATAATTTAATATCATTAATATTATAACAATATTTTAATCATTTCTTAAACTTATAAATAATTTATTTCAATTATTTACACTTTATCAAATAATGCATTTAATCATTCAAAAATTTCATACTCATAAGATTTCATCATTAATGATCAAATCCCTCATCAAAAATCTATATATACCCTATATAGGATTCCCCAGCCATAAAATCCTATTTACCAATTTTGTTACTTCACATAACATATTTAATTCATATGTTTGTAACTAAACTATTTTCATGAAAAATTCCAAATCAGTCCCAAAAATTATTCTTTTCTGGGATTTAGCAGAATATAGTCCCATATTGAGCATATATTTTTCTCGGAATTTTTAAAATTTATTTACTATTTTTCAAAAATCAATTTCTAATTAATTCCTTAAGAAATTAGCTACCTCAAGTTTAACTCCAGAAATTCCCAAATCTTGGCAGGATCTTACACAAGTTAACGTGAGCTTCCAGTTTAAATTTCATGGTCATCGGAGTTATAGAACTCCGGTTATAGCATTTTTCGTCAAAAAAACCTAAATATTGAAATAGTCATAACTTGCTCATTTTAAGTCGGAATGAACGCATTTTTGGACATGAGGTACTTTATACCATATATTTCCATGTCCCAAAAGGCCGGAATTTTTCTCACAATTTAAGTGGCCAAAAATGCCCTTTTAAATTTCTGGGTAGTAGCTTTTTGGTAATTTGCAGTTTTTGACTCCTTTGGTAAAATTAATCCACACGAAAATCTACAACACCTTTTTTCAGTGATTCCACTTGGATAAGTTAGAAAAATCATAGATCTAACTCTAGAATTTGACCAGAATCAAAAATTCGGAATATAATAGGAGATATGGTCAATTGAATTTCATGTTCCATTTTCACAAAAATCTGATTTTCAACCCTTTGTGATTTCTAAGAAACTTTCATGTTTTCACATAATAACCATCATAACTCATTATAACACTTACTAATACTACATATACCCATGATTTTCATCAATACAATGCTTTTATTATGACTTTCATCATAATCAACAGTCCAATGCTTTTATTATGACTTTCCAGAATTTTTGAATGTCCAAAAAATTATGAAACTGTAAATGGATTTTCGCCCGCCATGCGGTAATCCACGTAGACAGATCATTTCCATAATTTATTAAGGAAATGAATACGAAGGATCATTCCCATGCATGTGGTAATCCACATAGACAGGTTATTACAACAGAATAATAAAGAATGGAATAACAGAAGAATTCACCATGCATGCGATAAATCGCACCAATAGGTTATTCTCAACAGAATAATAAATAATGGAACCAGGTCATGCGTAATGCACAGACAGGATATTTCGATAGAATAATAAAGAATGGAACCAGGTCATGCGTAAACGCACAGAAAAGATATTTCGACAAAATAATAAAGAATGGAATAATAGAAGAATTTCACCATGTATGAGTACTTCGCATAAACAGGTTATTCTAACATAATAATAAAGAATGGAATAACAGTTCTTACGAGTATTGAAAGAAAGTAATTCTCTTCATGAATACGAAAGAATAATACCCCTTACCTTTGAAAGAAGAGTATTCCGACTGGTAGGGCGATGATATACTCAAAGAAAACTTGCACTACGCTCAAAGCTTTCTTAAACTCTAAAGAAATACGCTCAAGATTATAGAAGAAAAATTCTCTCTATAGTTTCTCTCTCTAGAGTTTCAGTGAATTCGTAAGAAATAATGAAGGAATGAGCTTCTATTTATAGGAGAATGGACTGAATAGTATTTAATTCATGAACGGTCCAGATTGATTTACTTTTAAACGGACGGTCCAGATTGATTTATGATAAAATATTCTAATAAATTTTTTTTTAAATAAAATATAATATATTCTATTTATAATCTAATAAAACGAATAACTTTATAAAAGTATTTTGTTTTATATAAAAAGATTTTAATATACAAAAACACTATGCACAATAGAATATAATATATTCTATTTATAGTCTAATAAAACAAATAACTTTATAAAAATATTCTATTTTATATAAAAAGCTTTTCTATTTTATTACATTAATAATACTAATAAAACAAAACTCATCATCATTATTATAATTCACATTATTAATCGACCAGGTCGTTCCCAGGAAAGAGGGGGCTTTCCAATAAGGATTTCTCCCTACTGGCGCGCAATTAGGTGACCAAACCTCTCCTTGGCAAAACTTCTAGACATCATTAACATTGCAAATTATAATGCTAATAACTTCGTCGTCTCAATTATCGATTTAATAATATAAAAAAATATCGACAATAATTCCGTTGTAGGGTCCACCAATGATTGTGCTGTTGTAAGAATATTCCCTGATAAAAAGAATATTTCCCCACTAATCGAATATTTCCCGACACAACGAATATTTTATATCAACTTGCTTACTTTGCAAAATTTTCACATATCCCCTTTAACTTTAAACTTTTATCAATCTAACTATTTACCAAAATAGAAAATTGAATACTTTTATTTCATAAAATTCGGGGTCTCACAATTATGGCTATGGATTCATCTCGGCCAAGGGTGCAAAGATGAATTATTTTATGGCATGATCAGAACCGTTGATGAATATATGATTATCTTTAGCCCGTAGTGCATGGATAATTCGTGGTCGTGATACTAAAGAATATCCTTGGCTTGTAGTGCAGGGATGATTTGATGATGTGGATTATTTATTAAGCTGAGTTTCAGTGATAAAAGTGATGAAAAACCTTTTAAATCATACAAGATAGTAGATTTTATTCTCTACTTGATTATTCTAATGGATTGCTTATTTCACTGCCGTTAAACTTGATGGTTGTTATATTGTATCAGTTTAACACTGTTGAAGGCTAACGATAATTTATTCTGCATTATCTTAGTCATAATATTTCTTACTGGGCTAGTTGAGCTCACCCTTTTTGCTTTCATTGTTCTCTTTAGGAAATAAGAACATAGCAGGGACTAGTCGGGGAACGGATTGACGGTCCAGATGATAGCATTAGTAGTCCTCACTATTCTATAAAATAGTGTGATGATAAATGTAATAAGATTGAATTTGAGTGTGGATATTGTCTAGATGACAATATTCGTGTTAAAACTCTCAAATTATGTTTTGTCGTATTTTGAGTTTGAATATTGTCTAGAAGACAGTATTTGTATTAAAACTCACAGTTCATGTTGTATAATTAAGTTTGTATTTGAATTCTGTACCATATATTTGGTGACTAAAGATGGGTGATGTATACCTATTTTGGGGGCGTCACAGTTGGTATCAAAGCTTAGTGATATGATCCCTGGCTGAGATGTGAGACAAGAACTAGGAGGGGAGAGACGGGGAATTCCTTCGCTAGTATGACCTACCTAAATTTATTTGGTATTTAATTGTTCGGTCAGAGTATAGGGATAATATGTGATATGTTAATTAACCCTTGTTTTGTGGCAGTATTTGAAAATGACATCCGAGAATGTTGAGAATAACAATGGAGCACATGAGACCGTTGAGTCACCAACGATCCATACCTAGGATAATATGCAACAAGAAGATAATAATCCTCAGGTAAATAACAACACCGATCAAATGATGAACGATGGGATGTTCAGAGGCTTTATGCAATTCATGCAACATCAGGTAAGAGAGACTCCTGTTCAAAATATAGGTGGAAATAATGGCAACCACGGTCGGTCATCGCTAAGAAATTCAAGGAGCTGGGACCACCGGAGTTTTTAGAAAAGCCAGAACCACTTAAGGCGGAGACGTGGTTAAAGCAGATCACCAAGATATTTGATGTCTTGGAATGCTCAGAGGAGCAAAAGGTTCCATTCGTCACCTTTATGTTGCGTGAAGAAGCAGATCATTGGTGGGAATCTGTAAAACGTACCCAGCCTGACGCATTCAAGATGTCTTGGGAGAAGTTCCAAAAATTGTTCAACGACAAGTACTTTCCTGAAAGTATTCGTCACATGAAGGAGGTGGAATTTATCAAGATGGAGCAAAATAATATGACCGTGTTGCAGTACGAGGCTAAGTTTGCGGAGTTATCCCGGTTTGCATCCCATTTGAAAGATAATGAGGAGTGAATGACGTAAATATTTCTAAGAGGTTTGAAACCCAAAATACGTCAATACCTTATTTCTCACAAACTTTGTTTATATTCAGATGTTGTGAATAGGGCTCAGTTATTGGAGTGCGATAATGAGTCAGCACAACCAAAAGGCAACGACCAATAACACGATAATAATTGTACCGGTGGCAATAGCCATCGGAACAATGATAACCATCGTGGGTAAATTATTATGCCAAGAATGGTAACCACTTCGGTGGTAATCATGGCCAAGATAATAGAAGTGGAAATTTCAAGAAGAGAAAGTTCAATAATGGCGTGAAGACATCGGCACCAGCATCCATTTCAAAGGAAGAAGAACGACCATCAGTCGTATGTTTCAAATGCGGACAGGAGGGACACATCCATCCAAACTATACACAGCAACCCAAAACGTGTTTTAATTGCAGAAGAGAAGGTCACCTAACTCGATGTTGTCGTATGGTGAAGTCAAGTTCAGCTGGGATAGTGACGCCAAAGAATGTCCCAGACAAGTCAAAGTCGGTAGTTTAAGTGAGAACATTTATTGAGGAACCCGAACGAGGTTATTACGGGTAAGTTAATCATAAACTCTTGCGAAGTCTATACCTTATTAGATACCGGTTCTACCCATTCTTTTATCTCTGTTGCTTGCGTTCAACGTTTAAATTTGACCCATAGAAGTTAGACTTTGACTTATTAGTTGAAATATCGTTAGTAGAAACCTTCATTACCTCCACTGTTTATAAATCTTATTGATTCAAATCGACACTTTCACGTTACCTGTCGGTCTTATCTCTTTAAAAATACTTGCCTTTGATATGATTTTAGAAATCGACTGGTTAACTACTCATCATGCTAAAATTGATTATTTTCGTAAGGTTGTTAGCTTTTATATTCCTAACCAACCTGTTATATGAATTCAAGCAACCAAACCACTAAAGTCAATCATTGTCATATCAAGCCATAAGTAAAGAGCCTCGAACCTCGTTGGTGACTTCCTTGTGTGGAATGCACCTAAGCCAGACTTTCCGTATGGGACGTCATGAATAACGGTGGCAAGTTGATAGGTATCAATGTGACGTGCTATCCAAGTCTTGGATGAGGGTCATAATTTTGAATGATATTTCTATCGTTAATAAATTTCGTAACGTATTCCTGATGACTTCCTAGCCTACCCCTAGAGTGTGAAATCGAATTTTGTATTAACCTCAGTCCAAAACCCATTTCTAAAACCCTCAAATATTTCTTCATCTAAAACGATCGTAGTATGCGCCAAAGACATTGGCTTGAGCTGTTGAAGATTACGATCGTACCATTCAATACCATCATGGAAAAGCGAACATGGTAGCTGACGTGTTGAGTAGAAGGTCGTATGCGTTTACGAGTGTGATGTTGTTAACACAAAGGCTCATTTCGTATAACTTACAAGTGATGAAGATACAGTTAAAGACTCTAGGGACCTACGTGAAGATAACGAATATATGATTAGAACCGACTTTAGTCGATAATGTTAAGGCTGCTAGAGCTACAGACCCGTAACTGATGAATACGAAGAAGAAGGTTCAAGAAGGCGTTATTCTAGAAGCAAGGATCGACGAAGAGAGGAAATATCAACCCTCAATTTAATTGGCCCATTTGAAATCCTCAATCGAGTAGGAACTGTGGCTTATAGACTCGCTTTACCGCTAAGTATGTCGCGTGTTCATAACATTTTTAACGTATCGATGTTACATAAATATGTGGATGACCCGAACCACATTATTAATTTAGAACTGGACGAGATACTAAAAGATTTAACATATGAAGACGTACTTGTTAAAATATTGAAATATATTTTACGCTCAAAGGTTATACCTTAAGAGTTAGAAACTGATGAAGTGTCCTCATTTGTTCGGCATACCAGGTACGTACGTAAATTTCGAGGGCGAAATTTTATAAGGAGGGGTGATTGTAAAATCCAAAATTTTACGAATAAAAAATTTATTTTCTCGATTTTTTTTAAAAAAAATTTATGGCATAGATTTGAGATAATGTTATAGTTGTGGGTAATATTTATAAATTTTGAAAAGTATACAAGTTGTTGTATAATATTCGATTGGTCGGGGAATATCCGTGTGACGGTACAATTATTGGTGGACCCCATAACAGAATTATTGTCAGATTGAGAAAATGATAAAAGTATTTTTATGAAAATAACGACGAAAATTTTACCGTTAAAACCTTTGAACTACTCGGTAGTAAAAGTACAGTAATACGCGTGGTTACATAGTAGCACACGGTATTGATTATTGATGCTTACGTGAGAAGTCACTTAGTTTTGTTCAATTATTGCTGCAGTAATTGTTGTATAGTATCTCACGTTATTTGATTCAATTATTATCAATATTTTATATATTATTAAATCAATAGTTGAGACGACGAAGTTATTAATATTATTATTTACAATATTAACGATGTCTAGAAGTTCTGCCAAGGAGAGGTTTGGTCACCTAATTACGCGCCAATAGGGAGAAATCCTTATTGGAAAGCCCCCTCTTTCCTGGGAACGACCTGGTCGATTAATATTATGAATTATAATAAAGGTGTTAAGTTTTGTTTTATTATTATTATTAATGTAACAAATCAGAAAAACCTTTTATATAAAACAAAATACTTTTATAAAGTTATTTATTTTATTAGATAATAATTAGAATATATTATATTCTATTATGCATAGTGTTTTGCATAGTAAAATCTTTTTATATAAAACAGAATACTTTTATAAAGTTATTTGTTTTATTAGACTATAAATAGAATATATTATATTCTATTATGCATAGTGTTTTGCATAGTAAAATTTCTTTATATAAAATAGAATACTTTTATAAAATTATTTGTTTTATTAGACAATAATTAGAATATATTATATTTTATTATGCATAGTGTTCTTCATAGTAAATCAATATGGACCGTCCGTTTAAAAGTAAATCAATATGGACCGTTCATGAATTAGTTACTATTCAGTTCATTCTTCTATAAATAGAAGCTCATTCATTCATTATTTCTTACGAATTCACTGAAACTCTAGAGAGAGAAACTATAGAGAGAAAGAAGAAAAGTATTCTTCTACTTCACTACACCTATATCCAGTTTCTTCTAAGGTAAGGGGTATTATTTCTTTTGTACTCATGAAGAGAACTTCTGTTATTCCATTCTTTAATATTCTGTTGGAATAACTTGTATACGCGGGCTACCCTATACTTGGTGAAATTCTTCTGTTATTCCATTCCTTATTATTATTTTGGAATAACCTGTTTATGCGAAGTACCGCATACATGGTAAAATTCTTCTATTGTTCCATTCCTTATTATTATGTTGGAATAATTTGTCTATGCGAAGTACTGCATACATGGTGAAATTCTTCTATTATTCCATTCTTTATTATTCTGTCGAAATATCCTGTCTATGCGTTTTACGCATGACCTGGTTCCATTATTTATTATCCTGTCGGAATATCCTGTCTGTGCGTTTACGTATGACCTGGTTCCATTATTTATTATTCTGTTAGAATATCCTGTCTGTGCGTTTATGCATGACCTAGTTCCATTATTTATTATTCTGTTGGAATATCCTATCTGTGCGTTTACGCATTACCTTGGTTCCGTTATTTATTATTTTGTTGGAATAACCTATCTGTGCGGTCTATCGCATGCCTGGTGATTTCTTTTGTTATTCCATTCTTTATTATACTCAGTTGGTTAAAGTTTTGACTTCTATACTCTATGAAATTGGTGGAATATCCTTGATATTTGTGCTTCATCCAGTATATTTTCATGGAAAAATTATTCTGAGTATTCTTGAATTCTACTCTACAAAGAAGTATCATGTTGACAATTTGGACATTATTAGTTCCTGGATAAATTAATTCTTGAACTTATTTTATTGAATTATTATGTCATTGTCATCATCCTTATGTTTATTTTATGTTAAAAGTCATCTGTGGCCTGTAGTGCATAGATGGACTTGGTATGATTATGACCAGGGATTATTCGGTATAATCATGACCATAATGTTATAAATGATGTGGAAAAAGTCCTCATTGGCACGTAGTGCATTGATGGACAGTTTTTGGTATGAATATGACTATGGATTCTCTTCGGCCAAGGGTGCAAAGATGAATTATTTTATGGCATGATCATGACCGTTTATGAAAACATGATTATCTTTAGCCCGTAGTGCATGGATAATTCATGGTCGTGATACTAAAAAATATCCTAGGCCTGTAAAGCAGGGTTGATTTGATGATGTGGATTATTTATTAAGCTGAGTTTCAGCGATAAAAGTGATGAAAAACCTTTTAAATCATAGAAGATAGTAGATTTTATTCTCTACTTAACTCTTCTAATAGATTGCTTGTTCCGCTGTCGTTAAACTTGATGTTTGTTATATTGTATCAGTTTAACACTGTTGAAGGCTAACGATAATTTATTCTGCATTATCTTAGTCATAATATTTCTTACTGGCTAGTTGAGCTCATCCTTTTTGCTTTCATTGTTCTCTTCAGGAAATGAGAACGTAGCAGGGACTAGTCGGGGAACAGAGTGATGGTCCAGATGATAGCGTTAGTAGTCCTCACTATTCTATGAAATAGAGTGATGATAAATGTAATAAGATTGAATTTGAGTGTGGATATTGTCTAGATGACAATATTCGTGTTAAAACTCTCAGATTATGTTTTATCGTATTTTGAGTTTGAATATTGTCTAGAAGACAATATTTGTATTAAATCTCACAGCTCATGTTGTATAATTAAGTTTGTATTTGAATTATGTACCATGTATTTGGCGACTCAAGATGGGTGATGTATAACTATTTTGTGGGCCTCACATCAAAGATATTCTGTTATATCACCATTTAGGACTAAAAATGATGAAAATAATTTAAAGAAAACAAATCCAGTGAGATAAAATGACAAAGATTAGGGATTCGTACTTCAGATAATTCAAGTTCAAAAATACTCCATAATAAACCATTGTGGAGCAAAATTCAAGAATGAAGATCAAAACATGGATACAATCAAAGATAGTAACCATAATGGACATCTTTGGACAAAGAAAAGAAAATTTAATTTTTCTGTGAATAGTGCCATATTCATGAATAGTGCCGTATTTGTGAATAGTGTCGTATACGTGAATAGTAACCCCAACATAAAAAGGTAAAAATTTCACAATAAAATTCATATCAATATTTCAGTATAATGATATTAAAAGAAATAATATTCCCTCTGTCCCAAATTAACTGCTCAGTTTTGACTTTTTTAAGTCAAATTGACTATTTTTAGAATTAATAATTAAGCATATATAAATATATTTCTAAAATTATAAAAATTAGGATTAGTAATAAATTGTATATACTTTCTTTTGGTTATAATCTCTTCACCTATATTTTAGTAAAAATAGTAAAAAGATTAGTTTTAAAAATGGTCAATTTGACTTTAAAAAGTCAAAACTGAGCAGTTAATTTGGGACGGAGGGAGTATCAATTATGAAAAAAATAACATCCCTTATATCAATAGAATAATACTTTTGGCTGAAATATCAGATATAATACTGAAAAAAACTTTCACTGCTTATCAATTCTCAAAGTATCTAAATACTCACAAAAATACGCTCGATATTATAGAAAGAGAAAACTTTTGATTCTGGTCTGATTTCATTTCTAACTAAGCACCCTATTTATAGGAAAATGCCATAACACCAATGTTGACTAACCTGCTACCATTGGCATCTACCATCTGCCATTCACGCACAATACACTTGAAATTTCGACATTTTTTCCACCAAAAAACAAAAGTGGGGCCCACCCATATTTTTAATAAAAACATTTATTTCTAAAACTTCAATAATTCATAATAAATAGTTCTTTCATCAGAAAAATATGAATCTTATGTCCATTCCATAGAAAATTTAATTCTCTACAACTTTGTAGAAGAAATTTTTTCCAAATTCTAAACAAAAAATGGCCGAAATCCACAAATAGATGATTTTCAACACCTCTATTCCGACAAAATAATGATAAAACATCTCATCATTAATTAATTTATTTATATCTACATAAATAAATATTTCCTTATCATTTAGATTAAAGATTAATTATTCATAAATAATATTACAGAATCACAATAATGACAACAAGGCCATTCCTAGGAAAGAGGGGACTTTCCGATAAGGAATTCTTACTTACTGGCACGCAATTAGGTGACCAAACCCCTTTCTTAGACAGAACTTCCATACACATTGCCAATAATGCTATCTAATAATATTATTCAAATAATATAAATTATTGATCTGATAATAGGAAATACTGTGTAGTGATAATTATTGAATTAATAATATAAAATATCAACGTAACAATTATTGAATCAATAAAATAAAATATTAAACAGTAATTACTGTAACAATTATTGAGTAGTGACTTCTTATGTAAGAATCAATAATTAAAATTATTGTGCAATACCGTGTGCTACTGTGCAATAACGCGTATTACTTTACATTACCCACTGGGTATTCCAATAGTTTTAACGGTAACCGTTACGCCGTCATTATTAAAAAAAACTCATACTTGTCGTTTTCTTCATTCAAAAGTTTTTTGTTATGGGGCCCACAAATGGCTGCGCCGTCGTACGAATATTTCCCGACAACAAGAATATTCCACGATCAAACGAATATTTCCTGACAAAAATAAATATTTTATAACCACTTGCTTATTTAAAATATTTGAGCATTTTACCCATAACTAACCATATTAATCGAATCAACCCCTTACTATTTCAAAATAATAAATACAGAAAATTCCATTTTATTCATAAAAGTTGGGGTCTTACTACCGAGAAGGCCAAAATGATAGTATTCAAGAGATTAACAAATTAGAAAGAAGATTCAAAGAGCCAGTCTACGAATCGCCATGAACCACCAAGAGAAAAACAAGAACAGATAAAGAACCAAATCTGTACACAAGCCAACCAAGGTTCAGGGGATGTTAAGTGCTAGACGAAGTCTACCAAAGATGCAAAGATGTAAAGACTTAGGAAACCTCATGTGGTGAAGAAGTGAAAGTTGAGATCAGAAAAGGACCAACCACAAGATCAGCTGCACCAAGGAAGAAGTGACAAACTGCTAAGTACTCAAGAGATCAAGCTTCATGAACAACTTAGCAATAGGTCTAATGGTGATCCAGTCTCGATGCAGAATCCAAAGAGGATCACAGCAAGCTGCTAAGAATCAAGTATTAACAAGCTTAAAGTCATCTTGGAAGCTTAGCACCAATAACAACAACAACAAGAGCCAGGGCCAGAAGGGTCCTTTTCCAAGTGACTGAACTAAGTTCCAAGGCTGCAGGCCTTGAAGAGTTCTTAGTGAAATGAAGTTCCAAGTCAGCTGGACTTCAAGAGTTCTAAGTGAACTAAGAAGTTCCAAGGCTGCTGGCCTTGAAGGAATCTGAGTGATTCAGTGATGTAAAGACTACCTTAATGGAATCCCTACTTGTTGAGGCAGATGAGTGGATTAGGAGCTTGAGTCTCTGAACCACTTAAAATCCCTTATGTCCTTTACATTATGTCATTTACATTATAACTGCTATAACTGCTAAACATGATAACTACTTACAACTAAACTATCTCTAGATAAATGGTTAACATAACATCTATGAAGGGGAACCTTAACTTATTCCATTGTACTTAAAATAATTCTTAAGTTTGTCATATGTTATTTTTCTCATAAATGTAAAATAAAATAGAAAGGATTTTTGAAATTAAAAAGTATCTATTTAACCCCCCTTCTAGATCTATTGTGTGCACTCTGGGAACTAACAATTGGTATCAGAGCAGGTTCTCATACTACATTCTAAAAGCTAACTCTTTGAGTCTGATCCGAGGCACAAACCATGGTTTAAACTTAGTTTAGTAGTAAACTGCTTGTAGTTACTAATGAGCTCACACGTTGGAAATTATGCATACAGATAAATGTGCACATTCACCTGAAGCTGCTCAGATTGGTCCCTGTTCCAACTTAATGCATCTACAAGACCAGTCCATAACCAAAAAAAATCAACAGTCTGCAGACTTGTGATGGAAAGTCAAGAAGGGCGTCAAAAACAAAGAGTCTGTGACGCCCCCAAAATAGGTATACATCACCTATTCTGAGTCACAAAATACAGGGTACAAAAATCAAATACAACTTAATTATACAATTGTTTTGCATATACGACAACACAATAGCTGAGAGTTAACACGAATATTATCTCATAGACAATATCCAAACTCAAATTCAATCCTCATTACATTTATTATCACACTATTTCCTAGAATAGTGAAGACTACTATGGCAACCATCTCGGAACATCACTCTGTTCCCCGACTAGTCCCGGCTACGTTCTCATTTCTTGAAGAGAACAATGAAAGAAAAAGGGTAAGCTCAACTAGCCCAGTAAGAAATATTATGACTAAGATAATGCAGAATAAAGTATCGTTAGCCTTCAATAGTGTAAAACTTATAAAATATAATAAACATCAAGTTTAACTGCAACGGAACATGCAATCCATTAGAAGAGTCAACTAGAGCATGATATCTACTATATTCTATGATTAAAAAAAGTTCATCATCAATTTTATCACTGAGACTCAACTTAATAAATAATCCACATCACTGAACTATCCATTCACTACGGGCCAATGATATTCATTAGTATCACGTCCACAAATTATCTATGCACTACGGGCCAAGGATATTCGTGTGATCACCAATGGTCATGATCATGCCAATAACTGTCCATCAATACACTACGGGCTAATGAGGACTTTTACCGCGTCATTTGTAACATTACAGGTCATGATTATACCAAATAATCCTTGGTCATAATCATACCAATCAACAGTCCATCTATGCACAACGGGCCAAAGATGACTTTTATCACAATATAAGCATGAGGATGATGACAATGATATAAGAATTCAATCAAATGAGAGCAAAGATAAATTTTAAAGATTTATAATTTAATTTATCCAGAATTCAATAAAGTCCAAATTTTCAACATGATAATGCTTTGTGGAGTAAAATTCAAGAATAATATTGTATCAAAAATGATTTGGACAGAACAGAAATCAATTTTTATCATGAATAGTACCCCGAATGAATAGTACTTTGGGAATAGTACCCCATGAATAGTACTTCAGGAATAGTACTCTATGAATAGTACTTTATGAATAGTATCGTATTTATGAATAGTGCCCGTGAATAGTATCATATTTATAAATAGTACCGTATGCATGAATAGTGTTGTACGCATGAATAGTGCCGTATAAATGAATAGTATCCATGAATAGTACTTTGGCATGAAAAGCTTAAAATTTAACAAGAATGTTCAGAAAAAATATCCTTGTGAAATGATTCTAGATGAAGCGCAAATTTTAAGGATATTCTACTAATTTCACGGAGTATAGAAACAATACTTTAACAAAATGAGTGTAGAATTAAGAATACAAAATGAAATAATATTAATTACATACTACAAAGTATGAAAAAATATATTACTTCATACGAATATTGAACAAAAATAATAACCTTTACTAATATTGAATGAAGATAATATTCCTTTCGAATACGAAAAATAATATTATAAGCGAATTTGAAATAAATAATACCCCTTACCTTAAAAAGGAGAGTATTCCAACTGCTATAGCGGGATATTCTTGAAGAAAAACTTGAACTATTTTCTACACTCAAAGCTTCCTAAAACTCGAAAGAAATACACTCAATATTATAGAAGAAGAATTCTCTAATTCTGGTGTGATTTTCAATTCTAAACTAAGCATCCTATTTATAGGAGAATGGAAGGATACTATTTGGATGCACAGTAAAGGAAAAATTCACGTATTGCACAATACTTTTTATACGAAATCACGGGCGCCGACGGAAAATTTTCTGATTTTAATATGCAATCACTATGCAGACACTATGCATAATAAAATATAATATATTCCATTTTTCATAAAAAACAAAACTTATTAATATATATATATATATATATATATATATATATATATATATATATATATATATATATATATATATATATATATATATATCCTCCCTCCATTTCACTCCACTCTTTTTTTTCCAATTCCCATGATATCCCCCCCCCCCATTTCCCCCTGGTGACCCACATGTCATTATCACACATGGGCCCCACCATATTATATATACAGAATAACTTTTTATCTATTATTTTGAAAAATAGATAAATAGGGGTCCAAATAATCATCAAAATTTACAATAAATACTTCATAAAATCCCCTCAATATTTTTAACAATATTTATTCATCATTATTATAACTTGCAATATTAACAACCAGATCATTCTCAGGAAAGAGGGGGCTTTTCGATAAGGATTTCTTCCTATTGGCGTGCCAACCAATCGAATATTTTATAACAACTTGCTTACTTTGCAAAATTTGTAAATATTACCCACAACTATAACATTATATTAAATCCACACCATAATATTCAAAAATATATTTCGAGAAAAAAAATTAATCTTTATTTATGAAAGTTGGGGTCTTACAGAGTCTTTCATCCACTATTCTACAAGATGAAAGGCCTATACATGCAGAGAAATGTCTATTCAAGAGAAGAAAGAAAAACTCAGCTAATCAGTCGGATCTGATCCTTGAGACTCAAGATTATCAAAGAACTAAAGCTGCCAAGACATTCCTATGTTATCAATTCCAAGACGATGCCTGATTGATCTAAGGTCAACTAGAGCAACAAGCTGTCAGCAATGAATGTAAAGATTTTCACATCAATGTCTAACATCATTATAGCAAGACAAATGACTTTCAAGAAATTGACAGTGTAAAAGTACGGTTCCTCATTAACAACTTACATGAATATTGTGTTGCATCACCTTATGCACTACAACAATACTCTATCAAGAGACCACATTCTTCCTGAAAGGGGAAGAGAGAGAGTACATTAAGGTTGGATACTTAACTGTCAACAAACTCTCTCTTCACTCAAAGTTCAGGTTGAAGATAGCTTCTTGAAAGAAGTTTGAAGTATGTCGTAAGTTAATCTCAATCCTATAAAGCTTAAGTGGAGTAACTCTTGCTAAAGGATTGTTATGTATGCAAATATATACAAAACCAATGTTCTGTGTTCTTGATAAAATATAGAGTATGATCAACAATAGAGGAGTTGTAATAGCCCCGAATCCAGGCCCCAAATCACCTCGGATCCGATATACTATTTCTATAACTATTTACGGAAGATATAAACATAAATTGTTTATACATTACATTACACACTATTCCCCAAGGTCGAGTAACCTTAACTTAGTACACATTTCATAACTATTTATCACACAACAATATTTATCAAAGTATACTATTACAAACTAGCCGCACATTTTATCCCAAGCCGGACTTGGCATTATCTTTTCCTTTATCCGAACGCATTCGCCTTATCTGCAATGTTTTATCATGATATAGCAAGGGTGAGCATGAAAGTTGCCCAGCAAGTTTAAATACAACAATATAACGATATATCATGATTGAAGAGTATGAATAATAAGCCGGCTATAATTCATCAATATAATTAAGAACTAGCACGAACAAACTTTTGACTGAACAAGTTTTAAACATGAACAAACATTTCTGAACCAACTGGTAATGAAGGTGATCAGCCTTTCATACCTGACTTATACATGCAAGATGTATAGAGTATAATTTTCATGGCAATCAACAATGATTAACCATAAGCTTGAATAAAATACTCTTATTAGAGTTAAGTAAAAGAAACTTGACTGAACCATTGATTACCACAACGCAATTTATAACGCTTTATCCGAAGACCTAATATTAATAATATAGATCTCCAATATTAGAATAATATCATCACAGTATAATACTGTTATATTTATACACACAGAATAACCTAAACACATTACCACATAAGCCTATCAGTCTATACAACACATAAAACTAGGTATCAAGTCAAACTATTGCAGTCTGAGTTGAACCCGCCATAATTCTAACATCCCGACGGTCTAGTCGGACTTTTATCGAGTTTAAGTTCAATTAAACCCTGTCTAACCACTTAACCATTAACACAGATAATTTTTAATCAGACAAAACATTTTTCCTAGGCTCGTAATAATTTTCGGATAATTATTACCATTTATCAACATTTTTCGATCCTTAAAACCGTATTTAAATAAATTAAATACCCCGTAATTCCTTAATCATTAATATTCATTTAATATAAAATATTAATGAAAATCATTCCATAATATTATAATATAATTATAATATATCAAAGTATTTTTAATACCTTAAAATCATAATTATATGATTTTTAAACACTTAAATCCATTATCCGATAATTGATATTAAAATATTAATATTTTCATGCCAAAATATCAAAAGTTATATTTTATAACTTAAAATATTTTTATAACACTTAAATCATTTTTATATGATTTTTAAATCATTATTTCTAATTTTCCATAATTTATTTAATATATCTATTAAATAAACTAATTATCATTAATATTGATTAATTAATGAATTTCATCACAAAATATCAAAAGTCACTTAAAATAACTTAAAATATTTTCTTATACCATAATATTATTTTTCATGATTTTTCATGAATTAAAATCATTTTAAATCATTTATTTAATTATTATAATTAAATAAATAAATACCATTTATATTCCAAAAATATTAAATATTTTTGAAATATACTCAAAATAGTTAAAAACTATTTTTCAGAATTTAAAATAATTTTTCAGAATTTATTTAGTATTTTTAATAATTAAAACCATTTTTTTCTATTTTTAATCATTTTTTCTGGAAAATAATAATAAAACTGTCGCTAAAGGGCTATAGCGACACTTTCTGTCGCTATAGGTGTTCTTGAGCTTCATAGTCAGAGTTCGGGTGGGTAGGTTTGACCGGCTTTTAATCTATGATCTATTTGTTTTCGAGGCTACTTGATGGTTTAGAACTGTAGTATAAATGTAATACTATCATTATCTATAAATTTCATGGCAATCCAACAACTGAACATCAAGATCTGGGCAGCCGAAAATCATGTCAGTCCTGTTCTTCATTTTCTGGGTTACCTAGAAATGAAGAACAGCCAAGGTACCTACTTTCAAGCCTTTGATCTTAGTATTCTGGGCTCGTTTGGTGTGATATAAAAGTACACAACTGTAGTATTGATGTCAGAGTACAACTTTGTAACATCATAACAACATAAAAACATTATCTACCAAAGATCTGGTCCGGTCAAACTACCTGACATGAAATGTTCTTCAACGAATCTGGGTTTTCCAGAATTTGTCCAAGGCAGTTGGTCAATGCATATTTGACCACAATTTTCTTCCATTCTAGTTATGAAATAAATGATATGACGACTTTATTATGTCGAATACATGTCAGGATACAAGACACAAACGACAAATGGGCCAAAACAGTAACATGAAGCAAGGTCTGGGACGTTAAAAATGTTGTCAGACCATTGGAAAATATTCTGGGTTGCCCAGATTCGACTTTTCGTGAACGGTCAACGGGTTTTGACCGTTCATACCTAAATATCTAGACATGCTATGACCCTTTTGCCAGTTTCAGATCAGAGTCCTCATGTCATAGAAGAGATCCAAAACATAAAACACCCAAAATAAATCAACAGAGACAGATCTAGGAGACCTGACATTTGCTTGTCAGTCAACATTTTTTCAGATTTCCAGATTTGAGAAACCTTTAAATTCGTGCATCTAGATGTTATAGATCCTTGATCTATCTACCCAGATCACTTACTAACACCCTAATACACAACTTTAAACAATCACTAACATCAAACAACATCAAATCACAGATTTTGAAATTTTAGGGTTTTATACCTTTTGAGCTTGATTTTGATTTTCTGTTTTTGATGTTCTGATCTTGTGAAGTTAAAGGCTGATACTTGCTTATCAAATCTCACTTTCTCACTCTATAATTCGAGAATGAGGAGAGAGAAGGGTCTTGGTTGATATGAAAAGTAAAGTAAGACTTTTCTTTCTTTTTAATCTTTTATATCTACTAATTCAATGCATGTGGCTGAGTTGCTAGCTAGATAGACTGATTTGCTGGAATTTAAGTCAAAAAGGCTTGCATTAGTAGGTCACCAAATCAAGATTTGGTAAGATTTACACTCAATATTTTATAAAATGTGACAAAAGGGCATACTTGTCATTTTCTAAACAATTTTAATTTTAGAATTTGTATTTGATGAAACCCTTAGGGTTTAGGGTTTGGACATTTTAGGGTTTAGGGTTTAACCCTTTAGGGTTTAGATTTTAACCCATAAATATTTAGCAACTTGGATTTTCAAAAATTTTCTAATTAAAAAAATTGAAAATTTTGATTTCTAATTTATAATTAGGGCTTCCTAATTATATCATAATCTCCTAATTATAAACTAATCTTACTAATTAGGACTAATTTATTCTAATTAAAATTGCTAATTTAGCACTTAGGGCCACAATTATACATTAGGTTTCAAAACCACATTCTAGGGTTTTAAATAGAAAAATAATATTTCAATTTTAGAAATTAGATTTCCTAATTAGATTAGGGTTTCTAATAACTTGACAATTAGGATTTATAATTCCTAATTAATATTGCTAATGTAGCAATTAAATCAACCACTGTACAATTAGGGTTCAAAAATTGGAAATTAGGGTTTTCAATCCCACAAATTAGAGTTTCTAATAGAAAATAATTTTCTAATTTTAGAAATTAAATCTCGTAATTATATTAGAGTTTTCTAATTACTCATAAATTGAAATAATTAGGATTAGGGTTTCCTAATTAGCATTGCTAATTTTAGCAATTAAATCCACAATTGAGCATTAGGGTTTCTGACGGAACAATTAGGGTTCCAAAAATTGGAAATTAGGGTTTGCTAATTAATTAACCATTACCCTAATTAATACTTAATTATTAGCACTAAAGCATTAAAATTCTCCGTTATATTCCCAGATTAGGGTTTCATTTTATCAGAATCTGAAATTAGGATTTTCAGATCTGGTATTTGGGTTTTCAAATAATCAATTAAAATTTTAGATAATTCATTAGGGTTTTCCCTAATTAATTTAATATTAATGACGTTTAACCTTTTACATAACATTGCATTCTCAATCTAAGGTTTTTAATATCTGAATTAGGGTTTCGGACTCCCGGAACTGAAACTAAGGTTTCCAGAACCGATTTCTAGGGTTTCTTATCAGACGTTAGGATTATCTAACTGAACGTTGATGTTCTTAATATATACTTAGGGTTTATCACAGATGTAATTTATCTGGTCAACCCATGACCCTTAACCACATTCTGAACACATACATAACCATAAACACAGAACATAATCACATAAATCCTTAATCCTGAATAATTCACCTATATCCTTTACAAAATTTTGAAATCATCAAAATTTTACCCTAATAATATCAAACACATACACTTATTTTCTGTCTAGGTCTAATATTTGACCTTAAATTAATCATTTAAGATTTTAATAAATTTTCTAATTTCTCGGGTTGTCACATTCACCCCTCCTTCTAAGAATTTCGTCCCTGAAATTCACCTTACACCTTACACCTTACACCGTGCACCTTACACCATTCACACATATCACATGCTACCCAATACACCACTCACAAGAGTAAAAGTTTTCAAATTGTGCTGAGGGGTCATATAGACCATGAACACATAGTTTTAACGGTAGTGATCATACCGCAAAACAATACATTACTTGGTATGTTTACAATCACAAAGAAGGTAAACTACCGTTGCTAGTACTTTAGGTGATTAGCCTATCGTACTCGTACGTCATGCATAACGTATTAATCATTTTTAGCGAATATTTACGCTACTAGATTGGATTATTTATCCAAACATTATCGTTCACCTCAGTCTTATCATAGGATTCCGCACAAAAACAATTTGGTTCGGGAAAATTATTTCAATGAACACTTGGAGTTTTTATAACATTAGTCTAGCTGAATCAAATAACATAGACTCATATCAATAATTCAATTCAATCGAATTATTTAGGTGTAGCCAAACCCCGTTGGCAAATTAAATTTTTTTGAAAACATTTTTTCGAGAATGACGTCATGATGCCACATTGTATTAACAGTCCATTGAGGATTCCGTCATTTGGTGATTTTGTCATGCTAAATCATACCATAGGGGAATAGTGACTTTAGGTCTAATTCACACTAAGTAATACTGCATTGATGACTCCATCATTTTTATCATCTCTGCACCAGGTTACATAGTACATAAGTGATAAATAAAAATAATTTTTGATATTTCAAATCATTTGCGTCTAGCCGAAATAAGTAGCATAGACTGTACTTTAAACCGTTTCAAAAATGGTTACGAGTCTACATTTTTTTTAAAGGGCACATCGTGCGTATTTAGCTTGATGTCAAAAATTTCGAAGTTTAGCATAGCTAGGAGTTTAGGAAAACCTAAGTCTCCACTAATGATCATATGCTTAACAATCTATCTGTTCCTATAATCCTTAACACTCCATTCACACATAACTATACCCAATTCATAAAACCACACTTATGAGTTCATAACCTGGCCACAATTATATGAGTTTACGAACTTACCCTAGTCTGACCTTTGGCGTCCGTTCGCTGAGGGGCTCATAAACATTTCATATAACTATGAGTCAAGAATGTCACATAAGTATGAGTTTTAAGAACTCGTACTTAATCCTATATTCTCTACCTATGACCTATTTATCTATATATAAAAACTAGCGCGACACAATATTTCAATGGTTACCAATGCCACCAACTAAGTAGTTTTTACACCAAGTACAATTCCCCGCCCATACAAGAAATCATACAACTCAGTTGCTAACACGAGTCCTCATTGAAATCCCCACCTAATCTTAACCCCCTTTTTCAATACAAATTCAATTCGTATTCATAATCAATAACTCTTTTATGAGTTTTCATAGTACCATTTCATAGTACAACTTTCACACAGCATCTTGCTGTAAACTTTTCAATCATAAGATTGATTCATTTCCTATATCATAACCTTTATCAGATCACGGGGTGATCTTATCGTATATATTACGATTCAATTCCATGCACTATGATCGTTTTTTTTTTACGATCTTCTATCCCTGCACTTTCAGTCTTTTAGACTCGATCTATTTACCGTTACTGTTCAAATTTATTATCAGAGTTAGGGAAATCTGTGTCTTTACACTCGCCGAGATTAATCTTTGAATCTTACCGACCAACTAACTTTATGGGAGTTAGATCTTATCCTAATCACTGCGGTTATTGGTCTCAGGTATTCCTACCTAAGCTTCATAACCAACAACTTTGATACCAGCTGTAGTAGCCCCGAATCCGGGCCCCAAATCGTCGCGGATTCGGTACACTAATTCTTTCACTAATTTGCGGAAGATATAAACATAAATTGTTTATACATTACATTACACACTATTCCCCAAGGTCGAGTAACCTTAACTTAGTACACATTTCATAACTATTTATCACACAACAATATTTATCAAAGTATACCATTACAAACTAGCCGCACATTTTATCCCAAGCCGGACTTGGCATTATCTTTTCCTTTATCCGAACGCATTCGCCTTATCTGCAATGTTTTATCATGATATAGCAAGGGTGAGCATGAAAGTTGCCCAGCAAGTTTAATTACAACAATATAATGATATATCATGATTGAAGAGTATGAATAATAAGCTGGCTATAATTCATCAATATAATTGAGAACTAGCACGAACAAACTTTTGACTGAACAAGTTTTAAACATAAACAAACATTTCTGAACCAACTGGTAATGAAGGTGATCAGCCTTTCATACCTGACTTATACATGCAAGATGTACAGAGTACAATTTTCATGGCAATCAGCAATGATTAACCATAAGCTTGAATAAAATACTCTTATTAGAGTTAAGTAAAAGAAACTTGCCTGAACCGTTGATTACCGCAATGTAATTTATAACGCTTTATTCGAAGACCTAATATTAATAATATAGATCTCCAATATTAGAATAATATCATCACAGTATAATACTGTTATATTTATACACACAGAATAACCTAAATACATTACCACATAAGCCTATCAGTCTATACAGCACATAAAACTAGGTATCAAGTCAAACTATTGCAGTCTGAGTTGAACCCGACATAATTCTAACATCCCGACGGTCTAGTCGGACTTTTATCGAGTTTAAGTTCAATTAAACTCTGTCTAACCACTTAACCATTAACACAGATAATTTCTAATCAGACAAAACATTTTTCCTAGGCTCGTAATAATTTTCGGATAATTATTACCATTTATCAACATTTTTCGATCCTTAAAACCGTATTTAAATAAATTAAATACCCCGTAATTCCTTAATCATTAATATTCATTTAATATAAAATATTAATAAAATTCATTACATAATATTATAATATAATTATAATATATCAAAGTATTTTTAATACCTTAAAATCATAATTATATGATTTTTAAACACTTAAATCCATTATCCGATAATTGATATTAAAATATTAATATTTTCATGCCAAAATATCAAAATTTATATTTTATAACTTAAAATATTTTTATAACACTTAAATCATTTTTATATGATTTTTAAATCATTATTTCTAATTTTCCATAATTTATTTAATATATCTATTAAATAAACTAATTATCATTAATATTGATTAATTAATGAATTTCATCACAAAATATCAAAAGTCACTTAAAATAACTTAAAATATTTTCTTATACCATAATATTATTTTTTATGATTTTTCATGAATTAAAATCATTTTAAATCATTTATTTAATTATTATAATTAAATAAATAAATACCATTTATATTCCAAAAATATTAAATATTTTTGAAATATACTCAAAATAGTTAAAAACTATTTTTCAGAATTTATTTAGTATTTTTAATAATTAAAAACATTTTTTTCTATTTTTAATCATTTTCCGGAAAATAATAAAAAACTATCGCTAAAGGTCTATAGCATCACTTTCTGTCGCTATAGGTGTTCTTGAGTGTTCTTGAGCTTCATAGTCAGAGTTCGGGTGGGTAGGTTTGACCGGCTTTTAATCTATGATCTATTTGTTTTCGAGGCTACTTGATGGTTTAGAACTGTAGTATAAATGTAATACTATCATTATCTATAAATTTCATGGCAATCCAACAACTGAACATCAAGATTTGGGCAGCCGAAAACCATGTCAGGCCTGTTCTTCATTTTCTGGGTTACCCAGAAATGAAGAACAGCCAAGGTACCTACTTTCAAGCCTTTGATCTTAGTATTCTGGGCTCGTTTGGTGTGATATAAAAGTTCACAATTGTAGTATTGATGTCAGAGTATAACTTTATAACATCATAACAACATAAAAACAGTATCTACCAAAGATCTGGTCCGGTCAAACTACCTAACATGAAATGTTCTTCAACGAATCTGGGTTTTCCAGAATTTGTCCAAGGCAGTTGGTCAACGCATATTTGACCGTAATTTTCTTCCATTCTAGTTATGATATAAATGATATGACGACTTTATTATGTCGAATACATGTCAGGATATAAGACACAAACGACAAATGGGCCAAAACAGTAACATGAAGCAAGGTCTGGGACGTTAAAAATGTTGTCAGACCATTGGAAAATATTCTGGGTTGCCCAGATTCGACTTTTCGTGAACGGTCAACGGGTTTTGACCGTTCATACCTAAATATCTAGACATGCTATGACCCTTTTACCAGTTTCAGATCAGAGTCCCCATGTCATAGAAGAGATCCAAAACATAAAACACCCAAAATAAATCAACAGAGACAGATCTAGGAGACCTGACATTTTCTTGTCAGTCAACATTTTTCCAGATTTCCAGATTTGAGAAACCTTTAAATTCGTGCATCTAGATGTTATAGATCCTTGATCTATCAACCCAGATCACTTACTAACACCCTAATACACAACTTTAAACAATCACTAACATCAAACAACATCAAATCACAGATTTTGAAATTTTAGGGTTTTATACCTTTTGAGCTTGATTTTGATTTTCTGATTTTAATGTTCTGATCTTGTGAAGTTAAAGGCTGATACTTGCTTATCAAATCTCACTTTCTCACTCTATAATTCGAGAATGAGGAGAGAGAAGGGTCTTGGTTGATATGAAAAGTAAAGTAAGACTTTTCTTTCTTTTTAATCTTTTATATCAACTAATTCAATGCATGTGGCTGAGTTGCTAGCTAGATAGACTGATTTGCTGGAATTTTAGTCAAAAAGGCTAGCATTAGTAGGTCACCAAATCAAGATTTGGTAAGATTTACACTCAACATTTTACAAAATGTGACAAAAGGGCATACTTGTCATTTTTTAAACAATTTTGATTCTAGAATTGGTATTTGATGAAATCCTTAGGGTTTAGGGTTTGGACATTTTAGGATTTAGGGTTTAACCCTTTAGGTTTAGATTTTAACCCATAATATTTAGCAACTTGGATTTTCAAAAATTTTCTAATTAAAAAAATAGAAAATTTTGATTTATAATTTATAATTAGGGCTTCCTAATTATATCATAATCTCCTAATTATAAACTAATCTTACTAATTAGGACTAATTTATCCTAATTAAAATTGCTAATTTAGCACTTAGGGCCACAATTATACATTAGATTTCAAAACCACATTCTAGGGTTTTAAATAGAAAAATAATATTTCAATTTTAGAAATTAGATTTCCTAATTAGATTAGGGTTTCTAATAACTTGACAATTAGGATTTATAATTCCTAATTAATATTGCTAATGTAGCAATTAAATCAACCATTGTACAATTAGGGTTCAAAAATTGGAAATTAGGATTTTCAATCCCACAAATTAGGGTTTCTAAATAGTAAATAATTTTCAATTTTAGAAATTAAATCTTGTAATTAGATTAGAGTTTTCTAATTACTCATAAATTGAAATAATTAGGATTAGGGTTTCCTAATTAGCATTGCTAATTTTAGCAATTAAATCCACAATTGAGCATTAGGGTTTCTGACGGAACAATTAGGGTTCCAAAAATTGGAAATTAGGGTTTGCTAATTAATTAACCTTTACCCTAATTAATACTTAATTATTAGCACTAAAGCATTAAAATTCTCCGTTATATTCCCAGATTAGGGTTTCATTTTATCAGAATCTGAAATTAGGGTTTTCAGATCTGGTATTTGGGTTTTCAAATAATCAATTACAATTTTAGATAATTCATTAGGGTTTTCCCTAATTAATTTAATATTAATGACGTTTAACCTTGTACATAACATTGCATTCCCAATCTAGGGTTTTTAATATCCGAATTAGGGTTTCGGACTCCCGGAACTGAAACTAAGGTTTTCAGAACCGATTTCTAGGGTTTCTTATCAGACGTTAGGGTTTTCTAACTGAATGTTGACGTTCTTAATATATACTTAGGGTTTATCACATATGTAATTTATCTGGTCAACCCATGACCCTTAACCACATTTTGAACACATACATAACCATAAACACAGAACATAATCACATAAATCCTTAATCCTGAATAATTCACCTATATCCTTTACAAAATTTTGAAATCATCAAAATTTCACCCTAATAATATCAAACACATACACTTATTTTCTGTCTAGGTCTAATATTTGACCTTAAATCAATCATTTAAGATTTTAATAAATTTTCTATTTTCTCGGGTTGTCACAGGAGTATCTTGAAGATTCCTAAAAACTGATCATCTCCATGAATCAACCATATGACAATAAATAATAGAGTTGACTCCTACTCTGAAAACATTCAAGATTTGTGAACACAACCAAGCAAAGAGTGAAACAATCAAAGAAAAAGAATGTCCTATCAAAATACTTAATCATTCACACACTCATCATCAAGCATCACAAATATCATATCTAAATCAGATATATGAATAAATATGATTGTTGATGCTAATTCAAGCATATGAGGAATTGGGATCTTGAGAAAACTAATCCAGCAAGACCCAAACAATCAGGGGTACCAAAAATAGAAATTTACCTAACTTGCAGATACTTGATCTATATGATCACACAAGGAACACTAAAGCAGATAGCTTAAATCACAAGGATTCAACCAGCTACAAGGTCAACTGCATTAGAAGGAAAAACGAAGCCATACATTAAAGAAGTCTTCACTCGTCTCGATCGAAGAGTCACTACCAATCGAAGAGTCCAGACTTACCAACCCATCAGAGGTGGATGCTGCAACGACTATTTCATGACAAGACAAAATGGTTCTACTAGTTATATCCATGCAAAGCATATCATTCCAAATGGGAACATCTTGGAAGTATGAATTATAGAACCTACATTTGTAGTAACTGATCAGCAAACCATGGACTGACCAGTTCAAAAGTACTCAACGAATCTAATGAAACTGAGTTAATCATAAAAATACCAGATCAGTTCAGAAGATTCAAACTAGAAGGAGAAGTACAAAGGGGACCTTGTAAGGATCTATATGTAGAAGCTAATCCATCTATTTTCAAGATAGAGGTATCAACTATGGGAGCAACAATATGCTAAAGTCTAGCAATGCCAAAACTAAGGAGGAACACATTGAAGCTGAACCTAATGCAAAGGCAAGAATGATGAAGATATGAAGATCATGATGAACTATCCACTTATCGGTCCTCAAAAATTTAGAGAAGCTTTAATGATTCCTGAAATGAAACTCTTGATTATTCAGACAAGTTCTCTTCTAGTAATAGAGTCCCAAAAATCTATGGCTGATGTATCAAATGAATTCTTACTACTAGTCGTAGAGTCTCTAAAACTCTAAGACTGATCATCAAGTCTCACCATCTCAATCTGAGTTTCCCCACTTTCAACACTTCAATCGTAGAGTATAAGCATACTAACTCTACGATTGCAATACTTCTCAGTACAATCTCTTGAACATACAAGTGACATAGCTAAAAGCACTTCACCCTCTTTCACTAACAAATGACAACATCAAGTATGTCCAATGATGGTGAAAAAACTCTGACAAAAAGTGTGATGCCCCCAAAACAGGTATACATCACCCATCTTAAGTCACCAGATACATGGTACATAAATTCAAATACAGCTTAATTATACAACAGTCGTGTAAAATACGACAAAACATAGCTGAGAGTTTAAACAAGAATATTGTCATCTAGATAATATCCACACTCAATGGTGTCCTCATTACAATTATTATCACATTATTCCGTAGAATAGTGAGGACAACTAAAGCCATTTATCCTGGACCATCACTCCATTTCTCGACTCGTCCCAGCTATATTCTCATTTCCAGAAGAGAACAATGAAAGAAAGGGTGAGCTCAACTAGCCCAGTAAGAAATATTATGACTAAGATAAAGCAGAATAAATTATCCTTAGCCTTCAACAATATAACAACTGATAGAATACAATAGATAACAAGTTTTAGATCAACAAGTGCAGCGAAAATAAGCAATCCATTTGAAGAGTCAAGTAGAGCATAAAATCTACTATCTTCTATGATTTAAAAAGTTTTTCATCAACTTTATCGCTAAGACTCAGCTTAATAAATAAAATCGAATCATCCCTGCACCACGACCAAGGATATTCATGTAATCATCAATGGTCATGATTATACCGAATAATCCCTGGTTATAATCATACCAACAACTGTCCATCAATGAACTACAGGCCAATGAGGACATTTACCACATTATTCATTACATTACGGTCATGATTATACCGAATAATCACTGGTCATAATCATACCAAGTCTATCTATTCACGTAAGCCAAAGATGACTTTAATCACAATATAAGCATGAAGATGATGACAATGATATAATAATTCAATAAAATAAGTTCAAGGATAAATTTTAAAGATTTATAATTTAATTTATCCAGAAATCAATAACGTCCAAATTGTCAACATGATATTGCTTTGTAGAGTAAAATTCAAGAATAATATTCATGTACCAAAAATAATTTGGACATAAAAGAAATATATTTTTCGGGTAAATAGTATCCCGTGAATAGTACCCTGTGAATAGTACTTCGAGAATAGTACCTCGTGAATAGTACCCTGACATAAAAAGTACCCCAAATACCCGAGTGAATAATATTTGGATGAATAGTAATTTAGGTGAATAGTAACCCATGAATAGTAACTCGTGAATAGTACTCCGACACAAAAAGTGCCTCGAATACTCGAGTGAATAATACTAAAGTTAATAGTAACTGGGTGAATAGTAACCTGTGAATAGTAACTCGTAAAAAAAATTACCAAAGAAAATGATATTCCATGACGAGTACAAAAGAAATGATATCTCATACCAGTATAATAGAATATACGAAACTGCAAATGGATTTTTAACCACTATGCGGTAATCCACGTAGACAGATCATTTCCACAATTAAATAAAGAATGAATACGAAGGATCATTCATCATGCATGTAGTAATCCACATAGACAGGTTATTCCAACAGAATAATAAAGAATGGAATAACAAAAGAATTCACCAGGCATGCGATAGACCTCACAGACAGGTTATTCCAACAGAATAATAAATAATGGAACCAGGTCATACGTAATACGCACAGACAGGATATTCTAACAGAATAATAAAGAATGAAACTATGTCATGAGTAATCCACACAGATAGGATATTCCAACGGAATAATAAAGAATGGAATAACAGAAGAATTTTACCATGTATGCGGTGCTTCACATAGACAGGTTATTCTAACATAATAATAAAGAATGGAATAACAGAATCTCTCTTCTTCTTTTTCTCTATAATTTCTCTCTATAATAATTGCTCTATAGCTTTAGTGAATTGGTGAAAAATAATAAAGGAATGATCATCTATTTATAGGAAAATATAGTTTCGATAATTGCACATTTTGGGGCTCGAAATATTACAGTATAATACCTTCCTCTTTTCCTTCATTTTTAATTTAGTCCTGCAAGTATTATCAAACTTGCACCACCTCCCCTAATAGTAAATCATGTGAACCAATAGTAAATCATGTGAATCAATAGTTCTAGACATGTGAAAATACGAATTACAGTATAGTACCTCCATCTATACCTCCTTTTTAACTTAGTCATGCAAGTATTATCAATCTTGCACAAACTCCCCTAATAGTAA